>VZRL01006034.1:0-29593 GCA_013397895.1 Origma solitaria
TGTGGGTTAATTTTTCCTGACACTGATAATGAAATCACTGAACTGCTCTGGGAACTGAGGCCAGGCCAGGGAGGAGCTCAGAGGCTGGAATTTGGGACTTAGCAGCTGCTGGGGAAGGATTCAGACCCGCTGAGGTGAGGCACCAGCACCAGGATGGCAAAGGGGTGTCTGAGTCGGTCCTGAAGCAACAAATCCAGCAGTTCCCTTCAGCCCACGCTGCAGACGAACTGCTCCTCCTCAGAAATGCCACCAGCCCAGGCTGAACCTCCCCAGCTGGAAATGTCAGAGCTGAGACAGCGGATTGGGCACGGGAGATGGGGAACAGCAGCTGCCGCAGCTTCAGCTCCAAAGGAAACCTGCACTGCCATTAACAATTCCACCGCTCCGTGAAAGGGAGGAACGGGATCAAACAGTCATTATCTGAATTGGGCAGCAAATGCAAGATGAGAGCCCAGGCAGTTTTTAGTAGGTCAGCTATCTATTTAAAGTAATTTGAATTATCTCAGGATAATTGAAATCCAGTGTTCATTCATTACTTTCGCTTTCGGGTCGTAAATGATTATATCCATAGCTCTGCCTCCCGTTTATCTGGTGACCCTGGAGCCCTTCAGCTCGGCTGTCTGGAAGAGGTCACGGTATTATTTTCCTTCAAATTACACAGTCTGCGGTCCCAGGTTCTCCAGAGGCAATTGGTTTGGCCGGGTGACAGCGGAAGGAGAGTGATGGCCTCGATCTTACCTGGGGCTGTTTGTCCTCAGCCCTGCAGCCTCACAGCCTTTCAGGGACAGAACCCTGCTCTGCTTCCCAGGAAAACACAGCGATCCTCTGCTCTGCTTCCCAAGGAAACGCAGCAATCCTCTCCTCGGGTTGGGATTTCCTTTCTCAGTGGTTTTCTGGGAAATTGGGCAGCGTTGGAATGTTTGTGGTATTGGTCACTCAGGCACAAGTTCTGACACTGAGGTTGCACCTGAAGGTTTGATTTTTCTAGTGAGAGGACTGAGAGCAGTCACCGTTTGATTCAGCGCACAACAGGTGATTTATAAACCACATTCTGTGTTTATTAGCGACTCCTAAAAGGGAAAGCAGTGAAGACAATCAGCTCCTATCCCAATGAACTGCAGCTGCACAGGTGACACATCCCTGCAGAGCCCCAGTGTCACAACCCTGCAGAGCTCCAGTGTCGCAGAGTGTCACATTTTACATCCCCAGGCACCTGCAGCAGTGGCACAGAGCAGGAAGTTCTCTTTGATCACTCAGTTCATCTCTCTTTTCGTGGTGGTTGTACATTCCAGGTCCAGCTTTGGGGCTGGCGCATCTTTAGGGGGTATAAAGTGGGAAATCTCTGTGGCCAGAGTTGGGAATCCATCAAGGAGCATCTGGAGTGCAGGAAAACCTCTGGGGCTGCTCTCGGGGAGGTTCAGCCCCACCAAAGGAGCACTGCTGCGATGGAGGAGCTGAGTTTTCACCAGCAGAGCACACCTGGGTGCTGTGGGAGTGCAGGGGGTCCCAGCACAGGGAGGTGGAACATCCACCCCTCCCCACAGGGCCACAGGGACAGGGACAGGGACATAGCAGCAGCATTGGAGGGAGGAGACGCTTCAGCTGCAATTTGTCTCACACAGTTTATGGAGAGGGAGGATAAACACTTTTAAAAATTGATAGAGAGAGAGATTTCTCTTTTCTTCACTTTATCACACAAGCCTGTCCTGTCAGGGGAATCCATCACTTGTGCCATCGGGGGATCTGTCACTTGGGCCATCGGGGAATTGGTCAGTCGGGCATCGGGGGATCTGTCACTTGGGCCATCGGGGAATTGATCACTTGTGCCATTGGGGGGATCTGTCACTTGAGCCATTGGGGGATCTGTCACTTGGGCCATCGGGGGATCTGTCACTTGTGCCATCGGGGAATCGGTCACTTGGGCCATTGGGGAATTGGTCAGTTGGGCCATCGGGGGATCTGTCACTTGGGCCATCCCTCTCCCTGCCACCCTGCAGCACTGCCAGGAGGGGAGGAGGCAGCTGGGTGTGGAGTCACGGAGCTGCTGCTGTCTCAGGGCTGGAGGGGGTTTGGACTTCTCTCTCTCATTGTGTTTTTGTGTTTGGGGGTATTTTTGTTTGAGTTTGTTTGGTGTTTTTCTCCTCCTGGAAGGGAAAATAGATAAAATATTTAATTTGAATTTCTGTGGATGGAGATGATATAACACAGGCAAGATCTGTCACCGACTCCTGGAATCCCACAGAGATCTGGGGCAGCAGCAACTTTCCCAACAGCAGGAAGTGCAATGGGATTTTATTCCCAAGGCTGGAGAAGGGTCCATTCCTCACAAATTCCTCTGGAGATGATCTGGAACATCAGAGCAGTTTGTCCTCAGGTCCAGGGGTGTTTCACCAGCTGTGATTACTTTTTCTGCCTTCAGGGATAAGAGACACACAGATTATTTATCTGTATCATCCATATCTGTATCTACATCTCCAGTCTGTGTTTGGCCCAGGCTTGAGCTCATCCCGAGTTTCAAATGCATCTGACAATTTGGGATATGGGTGGAGGGAGCCTGTGCTGTCCCTAGGGGTCTCTGTGGGGTGGATTTGTACCTGGACTCAGTGTCCACATTCCCCTCAGAGCACAGGAACAGAACTGTCCTAGGTTCCATGGAAGGTATAACCAAAAGTCTGTATTCTATTCCCATCTCCAGAAGCTGTTCAACCAGCTGGGGCAGTGCTCTTTGTGTTCAGCATGACCCAGCCCTGCTAACACCATCGGGGCTATCTCTGCTCATGGCCATCGAGGGCTCCGGGAGTGACTCACAGATTCCATCAGCCATTGGGAGATGCTGGCCCAGAGGGGAGGAGCTGAACATTCCCACCTGCACATAAACTGAGACCCTGCAACACCGGGGTACCTTTCCCACTATTTCCCAGAGGAGAAGAGCTCCAGAGCCACCACTGGACCTGCAGAGAGCGACGAGACCTTTCCACAAGATCAGCACTTCAACAAGAGCACATCCATCACTCCAACAGGACTGCAGCCACCATTGAACTGCACTGCAGCACCGCCCTAACAGGGTGCAGGTTGGATTCTGACTTTGTCTATCTGAACCGTTGTTTCTGTATTATTGCCTTGCTCTAAATATTAGTAAAGAACTGTTACTCCTTTTCCCATATCTTTTGCTTGAGAGCCCTTGATTTCAAAGTTAGAATAACTCGGAAGGAGAAGGAGTCATATTCCCTATTCCAAGGGAGGTTCCTGCCTTCCTTGGCAGACACCTGTCTTTCAAACCAAGACAAGAACAAAACCAAGGAGAGAAACCAGCGCTGAGAAAATGCCATTGGATTGAACTTTTGAGACCTCCTAGACCTCCCTTTCCCCTCCTCATAAGGTCTTTCCACCTTTGTAAATTCTTCTTGGGCTTAAAGCTGCAATGTGTGAGAGGAGAAGATTATTTCCATGTTACTACAGGGGTGAATTGGGCTGCTCTGGGCCTTGGGCCTGCTTCTCTGCTTGGTTTGGTTTGATTTTTTAATGTAAGATTCGATAAGGGCTCCAAAACCCCAGACAAAAAGAGGGTTTTTTTCCCCTACTATTGCACAAGAAATCAGAAGGTTTGTCCTTGAGTGCTTCAGGCTGTTGTGTGGAGTGTTCCAGCTGCTGGGAATGTTTTTGTTGACGGGAAACTTGGATCATATGGAAGAGTTGTGCAATGTCTGTGTGTCCCTCTGCTCTCACACATTTTTTGTCCATCTTAATGGAATCCCAGGATGGTTTGGGTTGGAAGGGACCTTAAATTCCTCGAATTCCACCCCTGCCATGGGCAGGGACACCTTCCACTGTCCCAGGGTACCCCAAGCCCCAATGTCCAACCTTGGACTCTCCCAGGGATCCAGGGGCAGCCACAGCTGCTCTGGGAATTCCATCCCAGCCCTCCCCATCCTCCCAGAGAGTAATCCCTTCCCAAGATCCAGGCTGAATCTCCCCTCAGAGGACAGGACCAGAGCCTTGCTCTGTCTGCCCTTCTAAATTTCCCATTTTTGTACCAAACAGAAGTGAAAAGCAGAGTGGGGAAGGTTTGAAGTGAAGGTTGTAACTCCCAAATGATTATCCATGAGGGATTTGAGCCCCTCTCATGCCCTGTGCCTCGCAGGCTGTGACATCCTGGGGTCTCCATGGTGACCTGGATGCAGCCACACAGACCAGGATTCTCACAAGCTCAAACCCAACTTCTCCCCGTGACAAACAAAAATGAAGCACACCAAAATCGACTTTCATTCCAGAATAAAGGGGAAAACTCGTTGATTTGTGTTTCTTTTTTTTTTTTTTTGCTATTGATCTGGAGCGATGAAAAGAAAAGGATATTGTGGGGGATCGTGTCACTGTGGTAATGACATCCACATCTACTCTGGACATATTGATCCTTCCTGAAGGATTTCTGTGCTCCCTCATGGAGCTCCAGGGCTCATCCGGCAGCCTCTGGAAGGCACATTATCTGCAGGACTGTGCAGCTTGGGAGGCAATGATTGTGATATGTAAATGAAACAATGGAGGGGGAAAGGTATCACTTTTAAAATGCTATCAAGGCCAAAGATAAAAGGGGTTTCTCATCTACTCTCCAATAATTGTTTTTTAAACGGTGCCCTTGGCATAGGATCCACGGCTGTTTCCTTAACTAAGTGCAGGAAAAGCCACTTGTGCCATCCCCCTAAAGCAGGGGAGAAGGTCATGTAATTCACTCCTGCAATGACAAAAAGATGGTGGGGAAATCTTCACTGAGTGCTCCTAATCGCTCCACAGATTATTAATGAGCTCCGGAGCTTCCCCAGCCCAATTCCCCAGGTTTAAATCCAGGCCCTGGCAGCAGCTGGAGAAAAACCCAAGGAAAATGAGCTTATATTCTCAGCCCAGCTCTGCGAAGATGAAAAGTTGCACAGCAGTTGGCACTAATTAGGGCTGGGGTTAGCCCCAAACTCCAAAATTCCAGAGCCAGAAGGAGCCAGGGAGTGAATTCCAGCTGTGCACACGGGTGGGGGCCCAGCTGTGCCCTCCCCTGTGTCTCATGGGTCCTCAGCATCCCCTTGGTGTCCCCTCGGTGTCCCATGTGTCACCCCCAGCTCGGGGCAGTGCTGCCCTGCGGTTTCAGCGGATTGGGAAAGGGTGGGCAAAGGAGCCCAGGCCCAGCAGGGAGGGAGCCAAGGGCAGGAGCCACCCCAAGCCTGTTCTCCTGTCCCACTGGGCCCCAGCAGCTTCAAGCCTGCCTGGAAATCCCTGCAAGGGCCATTCCCCGGGCTTGGGAATCCTTGAGGGATCCCCCTGGGGGATCCTGGGTCCTGCTCTGAGAGGATTTCCCAGCAGTGACTCCATCGGGGAGTAAAGAATAACTGGGATGAGGATAAAGTTCAGTATTGAACAGGGAGTTTCTTGTGTCAGTGGCACCGAATCCCCAAATCCCCGAATTGCTGTAGCTGGGCTCAGGCCAGGCCCCAGCTCCCACACCAGGGTGGATCTGCAGCCTGGGATCCCTCAGCCATGCCACCAGGGAATGCCACCCTCAGTGGTCCATCCGTGTCCCCAGGGCTCTGTCGCTGCAGCTCTGCTGCAGGAGGGGCACACAGAGCCCCCAGGGTCCCCCGGCACAGGGAGAGGCTCCCCAGGGATCTGTGTCCTGTTGGGAAGGGCTGGGGTGTGCCCAGCATCTCTAATTTGCCACCCCCATCCTGTGCTATTGCTGCTTTTCCTTGGAGTCTTTTCTCTGTCAGTAGTGATCCTTATCTGCAAAATCAATCAATCAATCCAAACATTCCAAAGCTGCTGCCCCTGCTCGGCCTGGGCAGAGGAGCCCCTCAGAGCCACCAGCTCTGTGTTCAGGCACATTGTCCGAGCCCTTCTTGCTCCATTAATGTGCTTTAACCTACCCAGGCCTTATAGGATTTCCCATTAGTGGTCCTTCAGTAATTGCCTCAATTCCAGATACGCAGGATCTCTGCCAGGCAGGGCTTGGATTCCAGCCTAGGGGACAAGGGGGAACTGTGATCAGGTCAGGGGAAATCCCTCGGAGCAGGGAGTTCCTGGTAGGCAAAGGCACACAAATGTCACTGTGCCTGCAGAAGGTAAAGCCAGGGAAACCCTGGGATTTGTGTGGAAATCGCGTTAAACAACATTTGCAGGTTCTCCTGACTTGACCTTTATTTGGCGATGCTTTCTGCAGCAGCCACTCCATCCTACTCAAGGAAAGCCTTCCCGAGTTGAGCATCTACCCTAAGCCCTTTAGAGAGCATGGAGAGGAGCAGGCACAGCCTGAGCCACTTACCTGGGAAATGGATCCTGCCGGGGAGGGGATGAGGGATGGCTCAGGGATGGCTCTGGGATGGCTCAAGGATGGCTCTGGGATGCGACTGGGATGGGCTCGGGGATGAGCTCTGGGATGGGCTCTGGGATGAGCTCTGGGATGAGCTCTGGGATGGACTCGGGGATGGCTCAGGGATGGGCTCTGGGATGGCTCAGGGATGGACTCTGGGATGGGCTCTGGGATGGGCTCTGGGATGGGCTCTGGGATGGCTCTGGAATGGCTCTGGGATGCAGAGCTGTGCTGCTGCCCTGGGAGAGCAGCTGAAAATCCATCCTGCCCTGACATTCCATTTTCATTCGCATCCGTTTAGTCCAAGTGGGGCTGCTGCTGGAGCAGGATTTCCTGGGAGCTCCTGGTGTTGGCCAGGGTGTTCCTGCAGGATGAGCTGTCTGTTCAGGCATTGGCAATGGGATTCAACAGCCAGAGCCCTGCCTGGGTATCGCTCACTTCCACTCGAATTCTGCTCAAGTTTACCCTGGGTTCCTGTGAGTTTGTGACCTGGCTTGCAGGCTGTGTTGGTAAAAGGCACAGAAAGGCTCCTGGAGTGGTTGGATGTTGGAATAAGGGTCTGGCAGGGGGTGGAATGGGATCAGCTTTGAGGTCTCTCCCACCCCAAACCACTCTGGGATTCCCTGGTCTCAGTTGTTGCTGCTGCTAGCCCTGCTCTCCTGGGAATGCCTCCGTGCCTCCCGCGGAGCTGTCCCTGCCGTGAGCTCAGGAATAAACCCTGGGGCACAGCGTTCATCTCATTTGGAGCGATTAACACCCAAAAACTGCAAATAATGCCCAGGGGAAGCGCAGAGGGAACATTTTCTGTAAAGAAAAATAACGCCTGGGCGAGCGCCCGAGGGTTCTGTTGGAAAAAATCCCTTTCCCTGTCTTTGCATGTGCCAGGCAGGGAAAATATCCACAGTCCAGGGATTTACTGCCTGGGGAGGTGCTTTGGTTGCTCTTTCATCCCATAATAACAATTTCCTGCATCTGCTTTCACCAGTTGTTCACTCAGGTAGGTTTGGGCTGGGGGAAATTCCCGGGGAATTGGGGAAATGGAGGTGTCTGGGCAGCCAAGGAATGGGGGCCGGGCCTGGAGCATCAAGTGGTTGTGCTGGCACTGGCAGCGAGCTGTGGAATGCTGGGTCCGGTCCTCACCATCTGCACCAATAATCAAGACTTCATTAGAAACCCGGATTTGTTGTAAATTAGAACATGTAATTAGAAAATGTGTCTGCTAATTGAGTCCCTTTGATGTAGGCTTCAAGATGTGCTGCTGATCCCACACAGAGCGGGTTTTAATGCCTCTTATTTATACACAATTTCCCCATTTATTGTTATTTGCAGCTCAAACTCTTTGCTGATCAGAAATATTCCGAAATCCATCTTGCAAAGAGCAGTGTCATTGGGGCTATTTATAAACACGGTGCTGGCACAAAATGCCATTCAGCAAATTCCTTTTTTTAGGTTGCTGCTTCCCTCCACACCCCCCTCTCCGTTTTTTCCCTTTCCTTTATATTTCCAACTACAAAACACGAAGTTTCTATTTTTGCTGGCTCCGAGGCAGCCAGGAGGGGATGATGCAGTAGGTGGCACTCCTCCCTCTCCTCAGCTCGGCACAAGGAGGAGGATTTTGCCTCTCAGGAGCGTTGGGAATGCAAAGCCTTGAACTCCTGAGCTCGCCCAGCATCGCTGAGCGCCCTCTGAGAAATCAAACCACGATGTAAAACCCAACTCCAGGGGCCATTCCTGGCTGGGATGATGTTACCTGAGCTCTCTGCAGGTTTAATTAGCGCTGGTGGCCTCTGGTCCTGGCCCAGGAAGGCACCACAAGCTCAGCTCAGGTGAAGCGGCTGCACCGAGCTCTGGGCAGCTCCCAGGGCCATTCCTGCTCCTGCCGAGGGGTTTGGAGTTTCTCGAGGAAGGGACTGCTGCAGACATGCAAAAAATAAATGTTATTGTCCTTATATAAGCTGAAGGAATTAATTAAATAAATGCACAAAAATAACCTCTGAGGAAAACAGAACAGCCAGCCCAGAACTCAATTTCCTGCCGCGCTCTGGAATCAGCTCCAGCACCATGTGGGGTCTTTCCAATGCTTTACTCTGTGGAGGAAATTCTCCAGGGAGGGGAGACTGAGGAAGTTTAACCCCTGAGACTCTGTTCTCTCTCTGTGTTTGGGTGGCAGCTTCACACTCTGCATCCTTGGACAAAAAGGGACAGAGGAGGGAGGAAAGAGCCCCAAAGGACCAACAGGAGGGATCCCCCCAAGCTCTGCCTGCTGAGGGCACAGCAAAGCTTTCCTGGGATCGCTCCGTGGCACCAGGGAGGAGCTGAAGGAGACCAACAGGATCACCCCACCCTGCCAGGAGCCCCTGCTGCAGAAATGGCATCCGAGGAGCCTGTCCCTGTCCCTGGGAACACGGCCATGGCTGTCCTGGATGTTTGCCCATGGCTGGAGTGGGAGAAGCTCTCCAGCAGGGCAGCAGGAGGGAGCCCAGCAGGAATGCTGATCCTGCCCTGCAGAGAGCACCTCCCTGTTCCCCAGGAACCCTCAGACCCAGCCCAGCCCTGCCTGGCTCAGGATTCAGGTGCTCATGAAGGAAATGCTCCTGTTCCCAAAGCCCAGAGTGCCCCAGGCTGGAACCAGGAATGAGGGAAAATGCACATTGCTGGAGAGACATGGCAGAGGAGTTTAGCGCTCCTAATAAAAAAATCTAATTCCCCTAATCTGGAGGAAACACTAAAAGCTACATGCTACCAATTATTTCCTTCTAGTTTTAATTTACAACAATCAGTTATAATGGATGAAATTAATTCTCAGTTTAATTTTGTTGGCTGTGTGCTTAGCATCCCATTTTTTTCCATCTCCCCTTTTCCCGGTGCTGGAAATCAGCTGCTTCCAGCTCCAGTGGTGCTCCTATTGAAGGAACATTGGCCCTAATTGTTTACAATTTTTTACAGCCATCCCAGCCTTGGGTGTAATTCCCCATTTGCTGCAGCTTGGGGAGGTTCGCTCTCATTAGCTCTGCTCTCCCATTCCAACCCGAGGTTTTAATATTAAAATGATGAACATCAACATCTGTATCTTCCATCCGCGCACCCCTGGGCTCAACACTGAGCCTGGGCTCTCTTTGGCTTTAGAAAAGCCTGTGGGGCTGTCCTGAGTTACCCCAGCTTGACTAAAACTGAAAGAGTCCAGAGCTGGTCAGAAACCATGCACAGAGTGAGGAGCACAATTCACCTCATCCCTGATGGTTCATCTTCAGCTCTCTGATGGTTCATCTTTGTCTTTCTGATGGCTCACCTTCATCCCTCTGATGGTTCACCTGTGTCTCAGCTCAGCTGGGTCGGGCACAGCGAGGATGGTCCAGGGGGAGCTGTGAGGATGAGGAGGGGCCTGGAGCATCTCCCTGCCCAGGAAAGGCTGAGGGAGCTGGGGCTGTTCAGCCTTGAGAGGGGACATTGAGGGGACATTGTGTGTCCCTGGGTGTCCCTGTCCATCCCTGTCCATCCCTGTGTGTCCCTGGGTGTCCCTGTCCATCCCTGGGTGTCCCTGTCCATCCCTGGGTGTCCCTGGGTGACTCTGGGTGTCCCTGGGTGTCCCTGTGCACAGGGAGGGTCTGAGCAGGGCCCAGCAGTGGCCCCAGAGGAACGGCAGGGACTGAGCCCAGGAGTTCCCCTGCACAGGAGGCAGTGCCCAAGCTGGAGCAGAGCCCAGAGAGCGCTGGAGTCTCACCCCTGGGATATTCCAGAGCCACCTGGACACACTGCTGTGCCCTGCGCTCTGGGATGGCCCTGCTGGGCAGGGAGGTGGCACCGCTGCCCCCCCTGGACCCATCCTGGGACTCTGCCGGGAGAAGCAGCAGAACCTGCCCAGCCCCAGGGCGTTTGCACCTCGGGAAGAGCTCAGAAGTTGTTCCTGAGGATGGTGTGACACCAATGGCAGAATTCCTGCAGGTTCCAGACTCCTGTGCTGTGCAAATCCTCCAGAGGCTCCTCCTAGCTCTGCTCTGCGTTTGCTGTGGCAGCGGTGGATGGGAAGAGCTGCTGCTCTTCCCACCCCAGAAACTCAGCACGACCCTCCCAGCAGCACAAGGAGCTTTTTCCCAGCTGAAGGGAGCTGTGACAGAGAGTTTTCCACCATTCCAAGCATTCTGCAGTGTAATCATCCCAAAACTCCATCAGCTCTGCTCCCCTTTGCTGTCAGGAGCATGGCTTGGGTTCAAGCCTTAACAGCCTTCAAATGAAGTTAAACTCTCCCAAGCACAGGGGGGATTGTTGGGGTGTCCTGGGCAGGGCCAGGGCTTGGACTGGATGATCCTGGAGGGGATTCTGTGATTCCAAACCTACAGCCCTGGGTCGGAGCACAGACAGATCCTGTTCCCGAGCACGTGTGGACGTGAGGTGTTGGCTGGACCCATCCCGATTTCCCCAGGATTTTGTCACTGCAAAAACAGAACTGGAGCAAAGTTCAGGCAAAGTCAGAGCGCTGGTATTTTTAAATCCAGCATCTCACTCGCTCCTTCCGACACCACTTTTCCCTTGGAAAGGGTATTTTTGCCTGGCAAGTGCTAACGGATGACATCAGCAGGAGTCAGCCCCATGCCCTGCAGCCAAAGGCAGCGCTCGGGGGTTGTTTTCTCTCCGACACTGAATGAAACCAGTGTGAAAATCGGGACCTTTGGGCAAAGCAAGCACCGCTGCTCTGCGCAGCCTGAGCGCCAGAGCAGCTCCGCAGGAGCTTTTAGCGCCGGCTCCTTCTCGTGGCTGTTATCAGTGCTCCATCTGATTGCATCTGATCCGCACCACGGATCCTCGTCCTCTGGAATGCACACGGACTTAAACTCTGCTTTCCTCCAGTGCCCGAGCTGCTTTCACTCTGCTGAGCAAAGGTTCTTATGGGGCACTGCTGGCCGAGCTCCAGAGCTGACCCACAGAGCTGCTGTGCTTCCAGGGGGTGCCATGGACTGTGGGAAGGGATGGAAGCTTTTATTTCCCACAACAAAATGCCAGACACATTTAGCTTTAAGTGCCAGGACAGCTCCTGGATTATGCACTGGATCCCCGCGAGATGTCCAGGTCTGGAGCCAGTCTCACCTCCGTTCCTCACTTTTTTCCCCCAGTTCCCAGCACAGATGTGAGTTTGCCGCATGGGAAAGCCTCTGGAATGGGGCTGTGCCTTGTGTGGAATGAACGGTTCATGGGTGCAATGCAGACCTAATGAGGGAGTTATGGGAGCTTTATTTATGGGCTCCACGTTCAAGTGATATCACAGCATTAAATCTTCTCCCCATTAGTGCTGCAGTGGGAGTGAGGCAATCACGGGAAAATCTCCCCATCAGTCTCTGAGGAGCAGAGAAAGATCCTGGAAGGTGCATCCACTAGGCTGGGCTGGGCCAGGCAGCCAGAGGTGCTTTGGAACTCCAGGGAATTCCTTTGGAGAGATCCCTGATCTCTCTGATCACATGGAGGTCACCCCGGACCTGCCCCTCCTCCCTTGTGCTTTCCTTGCCCTTTGGGTGCCTCTGCTCAGGGTCTGTCCATCCTCACCCAGGGAAAGGCACTGCCAGTGGGGCACTGACCTGCTCAGAGCACCAGGGGATGTTGCTGAGCTGGGAGGAAAGTGCAGATTTGGTGCTGTGAAAATATTTCTGTTTTCTCAGGGCTCGGTTTTATCTGTGCTCTCCATGGGGAAGGTAAGAGCAGCCTCCCCTCAGCTGAGGTGCTTCATGGCAAGGGCTTCCAAACCACAGGGATCACTTTGGAGAAGTGAAATAACCCTGCCTTTGGAATTCCTTTCCAGCACGTTAAGCCCTATCCCAGCTGGGGGTGCGTGACAAGGATCAATTCATTTATTTACTGCCACACATCAGTGATGGCTTCTGTTAAATTCAAAGCAGAAATATTTTCCCTTTTTTATTTAACAAAAAGTCCCAAAACCCCTTTTTGGTTCATTTTTCCCATGTTTTCTCAGAGCTGTCAACAAAAGGCAAAGATCATCAGCCCTGTAACTCCAGAGGTTCCAGTGCAGGGTTTGCTTTCTGCTAAAGGCCTCTTCAAATATTCATCTGAAATTAATGGGGGAAGAGATTTCTGCTATGTGATGTGAAACAATAAACCCAGATGTTCACTCTGCAGCAGCAGCTTCGCTGCAGGGATGCAAATCCCTGCATTCATTTAGGCTGCGTTTCCCTCTCAGAGTTGTGCGGACAGTTTGCTGTGGCTGCTTCATTCTAATCCATTTTAACTCGGGAAGCAGAAATGAACTGTTCTGATCTGATCTGAGAGCTGTTTGAAAAGAGGCCTAACAGGAAGGCTGGGAAGGGGCTGGAGGGACAGGACACAGGGAATGGCTTCCCACTGCCACAGGGCAGGGATGGATGGGATCTTGGGAAGGAATTGTTCCCTGGGAGGGTGGGGAGGGCTGGGCTGGAATTCCCAGAGAAGCTGTGGCTGTCCCTGGATCCCTGGCAGTGCCCAAGGCCAGGCTGGAGCAGCCTGGGACAGTGGGAGGTGTCCCTGCCATGGCAGGGGTGGCACTAGGTGGGATTTAAGGTCCCTTCCACCCCCGACCAGTCTGGGACTCTGCGATCTCTACACCTCCCCTGTGTTTCAGGACCTCCTGGTTCCTGTTGGGGTTTAGGGGCAGGAATTCTCCAGGATTCCCACAGGAAGGATTTCCCTGCTCTCCCCGGTCCTTTTTCAGTGCTGGGGCTGTACTTTCACTGCTCCCACTGGATGGGGTTTAAGGTCACTGGGTGGGATTTAATGTCCCTGGATGGGATTTGAGGGCACTGGATTGGATTTGAGGGCATTGGATGGGATTTAAGGTCCTTTCCAACCCAAACCATTCCATGGTTCTGTGATGGGTCAGAGCGCCTTTGCTTTGCAAACTGAGGCACAGCCCCGAACTGAGCCCTGCCTGGTCCCCCTGTGCCCTGCAGAGCAATAAAGGCTTCTCCAGAGGCTGCAGCGAGCCGGGACAGTCCGTCTGTCGCTCGAGTCCGTATGTCCCAGCAGGGCTGTGATTGTCACCACCGCTGCCGAGGGCAGGGCAGGAGCAGCAGGGCCGGGTCAGGAGCGGTTCCGGAGGGGAGTAGAGGGCTCGGCTGTGCCCGCGGGTGTGACACGAATTAGCGCGGATTATGCTCCATCAGCCCGCGGAGCCTCCCGGCACGGGGACAGCATCGCCTCTCTCCACATCAAAGCCTCTCATCAGCGCCTAAGCGCCTTAAGCGCCTTGCGCTTTGTGTGTCGGGATAATGCCGCGTGTTCCGCACGCCCTCGGGGGGGAGAGGCTCGGGAGAGGCTCGGGAGAGGCTCCGGAGAGGCTCCGCGCCCTCTCCGCGCTCCCTCCGCGCCCTCTCCGCGCTCTCTCCGCGCTCCCTCCGCGCCCTCTCCGCGCCCTCTCCGCGCCCTCTCCGCGCTCCGTCCCTGCCCAGCGCGGAACAGCGCCCGGCCCCGGGGAAGGGCTCGGCAGTGCGGCTGTAAAGGCGAGCTCGGTCCCCCAGCCCTGAGCGGAGCGCAGGCTTCTCCTGTCGGGGGGTGGAGGCAGAGCCCCGCTCCGGGCACGGCCCCGGCGGGCTCAGCTGCTCCCGAGATGAAGTGATGGAGTAAAACCTCCTTTTTGTGCTGCTAAACACAGAGCGCCTGATTGAAATCTTTGCCAGACCCATCCCTCTCCTGCTAAGTAGCTTGTGCTTGCTGGCAGTGCTCGGGAAGAGTTTGATGAGTCCCCTTGGAAAGTGCTAAAATGAAACTTTTCCATTTTCCAGCCTGCCGCAGCCTTGCTTAGAATTCACCATTATTTTTATGATCACTTTTGAAAGTGCTCAAGCTGGAAGTAAAACTTTCCCTTGGGTCTGCAATTACTTTTTTCCCTCCAATTTCCTAAAGAAAAAGTTTTGGTTTTTTTTTTATTATTTTAAAGAAAAGGTTTAACAGAATCTTTGATTTTGTATTTTAAATTATGCAGCATTACCAAAGAGACTTGAAACCAAGTATTCAAACAGGTCTCTGCTTTCTCCCACACTAAAGGACAAATCCTGCCCTTGCAGGGGAAGAGCAGCTTCAGGAAGGGGAGGGGAGCTTTGCAAATCTTATTTCTCCCCAGCACTTGGGGGAGGAAATGAGCCCTCCTGGCTCAGCCTTTGGAGCTGTCAGGTGGTTCTTCCATCCTTGGCTGCTCCAGGTCCATCAGCCTGGAGAGGAGAAGGCTCCAGGGAGAGCCCAGAGCCCCTGGCAGGGCCTGAAGGGCTCCAGGAGAGCTGGAGAGGGACTGGGGACAAGGGATGGAGGGACAGGACACAGGGAATGGCTTCCCACTGCCACAGGACAGGGATGGATGGGATCTTGGGAAGGAATTGTTCCCTGGGAGGGTGGGGAGGGCTGGGCTGGAATTCCCAGAGAAGCTGTGGCTGCCCCTGGATCCCTGGCCGTGTCCAAGGCCAGGCTGGAGCAGCCTGGGACAGTGGGAGGTGTCCCTGCCATGGCAGGGGTGGGATGGGATGGGATTTAAGGTCCCTTCCACCCCAAGCCAGTCTGGGACTCTGTGATCTCAAAAGCTCCCCTGTGTTTCAGGACCCCGTGGTTCCCATTGGGGGTTAGGGGCAGGAATTCTTCAGACTTCCCGCAGGAAGGATTTCCCTTTATCAGTGCTGGAGCTAAGGTCCTTTATCAGTGCTGGGGCTGCACTTTCACTGCTCCCTGGATATTCCCCATTCCTGCCACCCAGGTGTGTTCAGAGCAGGCCCTGGGCAGTCTCAGGGGTTGTTATTTGAGAGTCAAACCCACACTCTTTATTAAGCAAATTGCTCCCAGGGCCTGCAGAAATCCGCAGCTTTGTCAGCTCCGCACAATCACACCGGGAGAAAACGAGAGCTGAGATATAAATCTGTAGTTTCATCTTGAAATAATGACTTTCTCAATGTCTAAATCTCGTTTCCTGCAGTCAGCCCAGCCCCTGTCTAGACACACTGGTTCTGTTGCTCCTTCCTGAGCAGCCAGGCCACCTCTGGCACGCTGGCACGGCTGTGACCTCCCTGTGCCCTCACATCCCTGCCCAGCCAAAGTCACATTTCTGCTGGGTGGCATCGGCCCCTCCCGTGGTTTGGTTTTCATAAATGATCATTATCTCTGTGTCCTGCCATGCTGAGCAGCCTGATCTCCACGTGTCACATGTCGTTAGCTCCAAAGTCACTTAGCAAAGACATTTTGTCTGCAGCTGGGTGGAACTGTCTGGTGTGTGCCACTTGTTTTCAGCTCGCAGGATTTAAGATCTTAATGGGATGGCTCTGTGCCTCAGTTTACCTTCCTTCCCTGCTCATTTCATGGAGGAGACTTACTTTTATTCTAATTTTTGCCGTTTTTTATTTTGCTGTGTTTCATTCTAATTTTCCAACTAGCAATGCAGCTCTTGGCAGCTGTTTTTGGCATGGAGACTTTTCCAGATGAACACACACACAGAGATGTGCAAACCCAGGGCAGCCCCCGGGCCCAGGGCTGTGGGTGGCTCTGCTGCCTGCCAGTCCTGCCCTGGTGGAGATTCCTCCTGGGAATTCAGACATCCTCGGCTTCCCCTCCTCCCGTGCCCTCGGTGCAGGGGAGGAGAAGGGTGAGTTCATTAACACTTGTAGAAGGCACCTGAAGTGGAAAATCCTTTCTGAGTGTGTGGTTTGGGCAGTGGGGAGGAGCTGTCACAGCAGCTCAGGCTCCCCTGGAACTGTCACCTCCTGAGCGGTGACTGAGCCCCGGCACGGCTGCAGCTCCACCCGGAGCCGCTCGGGCTGGATCCAGAGCTGCGGTGAGATCCCATATGGATCCAGAGCTGTGGTGAGATCCTGTATGGATCCAGAGCTGCGGTGAGATCCCGTATGGATCCAGAGCTGTGGTGAGATCCTGTATGGATCCAGAGCTGTGGTGAGATCCTGTATGGATCCAGGACTGCAGCAGATTCCTGCTGGATCCAGAACCACGGCAGATCCTTGGCTGCCCTTCCAGGCACAGGAAGAACCCAGCTGATTTTTCTGTGAAGGAATTGAGAGGAATCATTGACTCCAAGACACCTTCTGTCCACACCAGCCCAGCCTGGTGACCAGGGGACGCTGCTGGGGCCTGAGCCCCACGTGGGGACTGGGACAAGGGGGAAATGGTTTTCCCTCCCAGTCAGAACAACCCCACTCTGGATCTCTGTGGTGTTCACCACACCTGGCTCAGGGCACAACCAGCCAAGCTTTCCATGTCCCCCCTCCACGGTCCCTGGTCCCTGTGTCCCTGGGGAATGGCTGGAAGGACTGAGGGGTCACACTGGTCCCAGATGGAGCCAGCAGCTCTCGCTCTGACATTAGGTAACCCCAGAGTGCAGCACAGGGTGTCCAGCAGCTCCTGCTGCTCTCAGTGGGGTCTGTGGGGACCTGACACCCTGGGCGGGGGACAGGGGGCAGGGGCAGCCACTGCTGTGGGTCAGGAATGATCTGTGTGTGTGACATGATCCGTGTGTGTGACACGATCGGTGTGCCCATCATGATCCGTGTGTCTGTCACCATCCGTGTGTCCATCATGATCCATGTGTCTGTCACCATCCGTGTGTCCATCATGATCCATGTGTCCATCATGATCTGTGTGTCCATCATGATCCGTGTGTCCATCATGATCTGTGTGTCCATCATGATCCATGTGTCCATCATGATCTGTGTGTCCATCATGATCCGTGTGTCCATCATGATCCGTGTGTCCATCATGATCCATGTGTCCATCATGATCTGTGTGTCTGTCACCATCCGTGTGTCTGTCACCCTCTGTGTGTCCATCATGATCCATGTGTCCATCATGATCCGTGTGTCTGTCACCATCCGTGTGTCCATCATGATCCATGTGTCCATCATGATCCGTGTGTCCATCACCATCCATGTGTCCATCACCGTCCGTGTGTCCATCACCGTCCGTGTGTCCATCACCGTCCGTGTGTCTGTGGCACTCGCAGGGTCTGTCACACTCGCAGGGTCTGTCACACTCGCAGGGTCTGTCACACTCACAGGGTCTGTCACACTCGCAGGGTCTGTCATGCTCGCAGGGTCTGTCCCTGCTCCTGGCACAGCACTGTCCCCGTTCCTTGGACAGCAGCTCGCTGTTTTTCTGAAGGCCTTTTGAGGATGGAAATGCCCTTTTGGGTGGGGCGGGTAAAGCCCTGGTGCCGTGAGCTCCTACAGGGCCATGGGAAGGGATACAGAAGGAGCAGGGATGGCTGGGCAGGCACGGGGCTGGGAGGGAAGGGAAGCTGAAGGGCAAGGACAGCCTGGAAGAGCAGAGCTGCTCCAGACAAGCCAGCAGTGGTGTTGGCAGGAGGCTCAGCAGCCTCCCGTGCCGCTGACGCATTTTCACACCGGCTTCTTGCATTCTGTTCATGTTTCTTTCTATTTCTACACCTGGATCGTGGCCAGAATGAAAAAGAAGAAGGGGAGATAGAAAACGTAGTGCTTTTCAATTAAACAGGAAGCTCTTTGCCATTGTAAGCGAGCTTATTTAGACATTAAATCAAAATCAAATGCCTGCACTATCAGTGCTGCTCACAGTCTGATAATTAATGATGGCTCTATCCAGCGCAAACCCTCGGTGTTCTGTCAGCACCACTGTAAGCTTTGATCGAAAGCTTTTTAAGTAGTTTCAGAAGCTGGATCTGTAAAATAAAAATAACCCAGAATGGTAATTCTCTGCCCAAGAAATAAATAATAAAGGCTTGGAGCGTTTAAGTGTTGGCTGTCAGCTCCTCAGCAATTCCAGCGTCACTGGGCAGGGCTGAGGGAAGGAAGGGCTTTCTGGGCACTCCGGTGGGAACTCTTACACACCCCTCTGCCAGCAGGAAGGAGTTTCAAGGCAGGTGTGGATCATTTCTGCCCTTCCCATACACTCTATGGTGGGAAGGGACCTCGGTACTGGTGAAAATCAGGCTCTGTTTAGCTGGACTGAGTCATTAAGGCCAATTTCTGCCATTCCAGTCCCCACATCCCACACACAAACACACCCAGGGTGACACAGAGCAGCCCCGGTCGTCTCACCCTGCTGAGATTTGTTGTTACTCCTCTTTTTCTGACTCGAATCAGGTTGAAATCTCTGGAAATCATTAAAAAAGCATCTTGGGGCAATCTGAGCGTGAGGATCATGGCATGAGGAGGTTGTCACGTTCCCTCAGGCTGCCTGGAAGGATTGCTGGGGGAATCCAAAGCCCTGGACTGGGGGAAGTGACAGCTTGGATGCTGCCCATGTCATGTCCTCAGTGTGGGATTTGTGCGCTCGGGGGTCTGGGGCACACGGAATGTGGAAAGTGGGAGTTGTGTGGAGCAGTGGAGGGACAAGAGGCCTGGGTTTGTCATCTCCGAGGGCTGTAATGACGGTAATTAACGGTGTTTGTAGATCCCGGGCTGGCTGCACTCACCCTTTACACGGTGCATCTGCCGCCGAACGATTTCCATTACCGCGAGCAGATAAAAACTGACACGGGCTCAGGGTGACTGGGGAAATCAATAAGCAATAAAACTTAGCATGAAAACAAATAAATTAACCCAATCAGAAGAGACACTGAGAGCCCATCAGACTTGTTAGACGGATGAAGTCAAATGTCACTCCCAGGCTGAGCAATTGTTCCGGCAGACACGCCAGGCTCCCTTTCAGGAATGTTTTCTCAACCTCTTTAGGACTGAGCTTGTTTCCATCTGCCAAACTCAGTCTGAATCAAGCAGAAAGAGACAGACAGGCTCTCAAATCCCTCATCTTCCTGAAGGGCTTTTCCTGTGCTCTGCTCTGCACAGGGATTCGGACAGAGGCTCAAAGCCCTTGGGGGGACATGTGCTGCACCCTGAGCCCAGCTCTGCTGCAGGGGCTGCTGGGAGTTGGGAGGGGTCCCTGGGAGGGGTCCCTGCCCGCCCTGGGATCAGGGATGCACTAATTACAGTGCTCTCCTGTAATTGCAGTTCAATCAGGGAATGGTTTGGGTTGGAGGGACCTTAAATCACATCCCATCCCATCCCATCCCCCCCCTGCCATGGCAGGGACACCTCCCACTGTCCCAGGCTGCTCCAGCCTGGCCTTGGACTCTCCCAGGGATCCAGGGGCAGCCACAGCTTCTCTGGGAATTCCAGCCCAGCCCTCCCCACCATCCCAGGGAAGGATTTCTTCCCAAGATCCCATCTAAATCCATTCTCCATCAGCTTAAAGACCATTCCCTGTGTCCTGTCCCTCCATGCCTTGTCCCCAGTCCCTCTCCAGCTCTCCTGGAGCCCTTCAGGCCCTGCCAGGGGCTCTGGGCTCTCTCTGGAGTCTTCTCCTCCCCAGGTGAGCACCCCCAGTTCTCCCAGCCTTTCCTCACAGGAAATATCTGATTATAACCTTCACCTCTGAGTTATTTCCCACACAAACCTGGCTTTAACCCCTGCACAAAGCAGGGAATTTCCTGTGCTTGGACTCATCAGTCCAACCCTGGTCCCCATCCCTCCCTTCACATGTCTTAGGGCAGCAAACATTTCAAAGGAATCACTGAATTCCTCCTGGACTGTGCCCGGCCGGGCTGGGGCAGTGCTGCTGCACAGGGAACAGGCTCAGGCACTTTCCAGCAGCACAAAAATCATTTTTTATTGCCTATAATGATGTGGTTTTAGCTAAATGAATCACTGGGGTAGATCTGGTACAACAGAACTGCACCAGGCTGAGTTTGACCCTGTGGCTTTGCGTGAGCTCAGCCTAATGGTGTTAATTATGGGGGAGGGGGCGAATAATCCAGGGGTTAACGGGGCTGGGGCTCTGCAGCAGAGCTGGCTGGAACAACTGCAGAAATATTTGGGGTTGGCTGGATAAGAATTGTGTTTTCTGCAGCTTTTTAGCAAAAATTATGTTATTTTTATTATTTGTATTACTATTTTATTTCATTATATTATTATTTTTAGCAAAAAAAAAATTTAAAATAGAATCGGAATAAAAATGGTTCCAGCCTGAACAAAAGGTTTGCTTCATTTGGGGGCTGTGGAGCCTTTGCTGTTCAGTTGTCGAGGGAGATGTTGAGCAATAAAATCCCATTTCCAGAGAAAACATCCCAATGTTGGGATCGAGGAGTTCACATGGGGGAAGGGAACCCTGAGCTGAAGGGGAGGAGCTCAGCTCTGGCTGCCGATGTTTTGGGATTTAGGGAATCTGGGGATTTCCAGCGGAGAGTGGCTGGGCCCAGCTGGGCTGGGGGAGGTGGCCCTGGCCTGGCCCAGGCTCCCTGGAGCCTCTCTGCCCTTAGACCTCGGGGAAGGGCAGCCTCCAGCCAAGTTCCAAGGAAAGAGAAGTGAAAATCCCTGTTTTTCACCAGTGGGTGGATAATCCATAAAGCGTTTGTGTCTAATCCGAGGCTTTATTTACATCGGTTCTTCTGGATTTTGACCTTTTCATCCTTAATTGTTTTCTGTCTTTATAAGTTCAATTAAATTTTTAATTGGAAAATCAGCTTAAACAGCAAAGCAGAGCTTTAAAATAAGGGAATGTTGAAAGAGGAAGTTTCAGATTTTAGAACTTTCTGAACATTTAAAATTACAAATAAATCAAAATGGGCTTTTTCCTTTGAAAACTTCTGGCCCCAGCACATCAGCATTTCTCTGTGGGGGAAAAGATGAGGGAATTTCCTGGGCAATTTCCCAATATTTCTGGTACCTGCAGTAGCTGTTTAAAACCCTTTCACATCCTCTCACCCTCCCACACACACTGCTGAGAAATAAATCCTTTGGAAATGGAAATCAGGCTTGAAGTAAACAGATTAGCAATGGTTATTTGGTAACACTTTATTAATTAAATGTCCTAAATACATTTAAACCTAGGCATTTAATTTAGATTTATTGGGATAATTTAGATTTATAAGAATCGTTATTATACCTTAAGTACAGTAAATGCCAATTGATTTTTATAGACAATATTTACTGAGGTGTAACCACAGTGCAAAATTTAATTATCTCCATCCTCAGTTAAAAGGACAGGACCGAGGGTTCAGCCCAGGGCCTGCTGGGGGCTACCAGGGCTGGGAGCTGCTCCTGCTGCTCTGACCTTGGAATCCCAGAGTGCTTCCCAGAAATGCCAAGAGCTCAACAGGCACTCCTTAATGGAAAAATCTTTCACCTCATGGCTCAACCTGGAGAGGAGGAGGCTCCAGGGAGAGCCCAGAGCCCCTGGCAGGGCCTGAAGGGCTCCAGGAGAGCTGGAGAGGGACTGGGGACAAGGGATGGAGGGACAGGACACAGGGAATGGCTTCCCAGTGCCACAGGGCAGGGATGGATGGGATCTTAGGAAGGGAATTGTTCCCTGGGAGGGCTGGGCTGGAATTCCCAGAGAAGCTGTGGCTGCCCCTGGATCCCTGGGAGAGTCCAAGGCCAGGCTGGAGCAGCCTGGGACAGTGGGAGGTGTCCCTGCCATGGCAGGGGTGGGATGGGATGGGATGGGATGGGATGGGATGAGATGATCGTTAAGATCTGTCTCAGCCCCTCTGCCATGGGACAGCTCTGATTTGTCGTTCTGGGGCTGTTGGCAGGAAGAAGCCACATCAGCACATCTCCAAACTGGGAGAAAAATGTTGTCATTTTATAGTTGCCCTGGGTGGCTTCCCAACCATGAATTGTTGATCTTTTGCTCTGAAGGACTCTTTATTTTGCCTTTTTGCTCTTGGCCTCCTTTTTGCCGTGTGAACAGTGCTGATTTTCATGTGTGGTGACTCCATCGGTCAGGTTGGGTTGGCCTTGGTGCTGTGGCTGCTGGGCAGAGCAGGCAGAGCTGCTGGGCCAGGAGAGCAGGAAACACAATTCCCAAACTCCTGCTGTTCCTCCACACCTTCTGCAGCAAATCAAAGCTCATCCTGAGCGACCAAACCTCCCTTTTGCCATCCTTCAGTGGTGGGAACCTGCAGCACAATCCTTGCCTGCTAGCATGGAAACATCACCGGTGCAGGGATCTCTTGCTGCATCATTCTGCAGAATGTCTGACAAATGTTGGGCTCATGGGCACTTTAGGAAGGTTTATGTTCCAAGAGCTTTGAGGCTGGAGCAGGAACGAGCCCAGGATCTCGAGCAGAGCCCAGCCAGGCTCACCTGTGCTTGGGGGAGCCCCAGGAACACCCCAGACACCCCAACAAGTTCATGGACTTTAAACAAACTTTAAACAAACCCGGGCTGGATCTTCAGGAGGGATGCACAGTTCCTATAGGAATTAATTCCCAGCAAGCAGCTCAGAGGGCAAGATAATAGTTCCTGGAGTGAAAGTAACACAAAGCTTGGGGATTATGTGGGATAAACAGGTTTTTATGCAGTTACGCTGAAGACTTTGCTGTTGGAACCTCAGAATGTCAATCTGCCCTCTCTGATCAGAGTCCCCTCATTTTCCTCTCTCTCAAACCCAGGTTGCCAAAAGCCTCCAGCTCTCACCAAAATTAACCTCAAGTGCTTCAAACCCTCTGCACATCCCAGCCCCTGCTGTCAGTTCTGGATTTACCTCTTCCAGGTGCAATATGCCACCTTTTCCAGGTGCCAAGTGGGAGATTTCACGGCTGCTTTGCTCTTTATGTTATTTACAAAAGTGGTTGGATTGAAATCCAGTTCAGCTGCCAGGGCTGAGCACAGGGAAGTGAGTGAGGGATGTTGTGTGCGGCGAGTCTGGCAGGCAGAGGAGATGATCCTGTAGAATCAGTAATTGAGATAATTGGGATATGGATATTTGTGGGAGGAGCAGCTCCTGTGTGTGTGCTGGGGCTGTGTGTGGAGCTGAGTCACTGCCTGGGCTGTCTGGAGGAGGCTTTTACCAGCTTTTATCCCTGGAATCTCAGGCTTTGTGTGTTCTGTTGGAGACTGAGCCATCATTGAAGTGGAACTGAGGCAGGAGTGAGGCTCGGTGCCCACACCAACACTGGGAAGGAGCTCTGCCTCCTGTGCAAACAGGAAAATGGGGATGGGAATCATGAAATGCTTCCTCCTGGATGTGCCCTGACCATGAAGTTGAACATTTTACTGAAGTCTCTGGAAATTCAGAGGAATTTGGTGGCTGTGGTGTGGGCAGCACAAGGAAAATCTGAGGGGAGGGTGAGGATAGAGATCAGGACACAGGGAATGGCTTCCCACTGCCAGACGGCAGGGATGGATGGGATATGGGGAAGGAATTGTTCCCTGGGAGGGTGGGGAGGGCTGGGCTGGAATTCCCAGAGAAGCTGTGGCTGCCCCTGGATCCCTGGCAGTGTCCAAGGCCAGGCTGGAGCAGCCTGGGACAGTGGGAGGTGTCCCTGCCATGGGATGGGATGGGATGGGATGGGATGGGATTTAAGGTCCTTTCCCACCCAAACCAGTCAAAAGGGATTCTGAAGGTACCAAGCACTGGCCCAGGGCAGGACTGGCCCTGTGCCCCCTCCTCCTCTGGGTACAAACAGCAGAAATGGCGCTTGAACAGGGCAGCAGCGCTGAGCTCCTGCAGAAAATGACCAGACAGAGAAATGAAGGGAGATAAATCGCCTCACGCACACAAATATTGTGATGAAAATGAAGACAGTTCTGTTGTGTGAGTGTTCCGAGGAGCGCGGAGCACTGGGAACATGTTCCAAATGTCAAATGGATTATACTCCAGCGCCCTTATTGTTTCATATAATTCTCATCTAATGTCACCCCTGGCAACAATAACATAATATTCCCTTTGATGGAGCCTCACTGAATATTTTTAAGCAATGAGGAGATCGCCAGGGGGAGTGGGAGGAGGAGGGGAGCGGGGCAGGGGCTGCTCCCGGACCCAGCACGGGGGGGACAGAGCAGGGCCCCAAATTCAATCCATCAGCAAATTGGGTTTGCAGTTCCAGGGGCCTTGACACCTGAGTGCCGCAGCCTGGATGGAGTTCCTAGCATGAGGTTTGTCTCCACTGGAACACAATTAGGGAGCAAACAGATGAAGGAACGCGGGCAGAGCGAAGGCAGGGACGTGGACGGGGACAAATCATGCTCATTTCTCCAGGCTGAGCAGAGCTGTCCCTCGCAAGGTCAGGCCAGAGCGAGCTGATTCCGTGGGAAGGATGGAGAAAATGACTCCAAAGGTGCCAAGTGCAGAGAGGCAGCGTGGGCTGGGACTCTGTTATTTGATTGCTCCCCTGACCCACAGGTTTCCGTAAAGTTGATTCACAGCGGCCACAGCCCGAGGCCTGGGCCCCATCCTGCCTCCAGGAGAATTCCGGAATTCCTGCTGCTCAGGGCAGGGGCAGTGGCACCCTCACCCTGCAGCAGCAGCCCCAGGGCTGGGTTGTGTCCCCCTGGCACCTCACAGGACCAGGGGGCACAGAGGGAAAAGGGAAAAGCTCAGCTGCCCCTCCCCGGCCAAGCCCCGAGCTCCAGCTGATCCCATGGACAGCTCTGCTAGAATCCCTCCTGGAAAAACATCCTTTCTGCTCTGCACAGGGCATCCAGCTCAGAGCAACCCTGGGTGATGCCCTCTGCCTGCCCTCGGCCCCGAGCACCTGCGCCTTGTTCTGCCCCAAATTCTGCTTCCCTGAGCCCCAGCCTGAGGGAGTGCTCCAATCCCTTAATTCCTATATAAATATTATCCTTGGTAATCCCTCGGAGGAAAATAATATCAACAGAACTGATTACCATTTCCTGTGTGGCTGCCTGAGTAATGGGAACCAGATGATGTTTATCTTTAAAAAAATGAAAATGCCAATAAAAAAGTAATTTTAAAAAAATTTTAAATTCACCTCCTGGTATTTTCCTGTTGCAGCTGGAGAAATAACAGGGACGTGCCACATCTGCACATTCAAACCCAGCAGAGACAAATGGGCTTTATCCCAGGATTCAGGGAAGGTACAATACCATGGCCCCATTTCCGAGTGGAACTCCTGATTTTCAGCACATAACTCAATTTTAAGCATTTCTGTGGGATGAGCTTAATAAATGAAGATCTTGTGAACATTCCTGCTGGGAGCACAGGTCAGGGCTCCCGGGGCTCAGCTGCGCCCTTTGCAAGGCTGAGCTGGAGGGGAAGGTTTATTACTGGGAAAAATGGTGTAACTCACTTCTGTTCAGTGAGATTCTGCTTATTGACATAGATTTACAGAGTTCTGCAACTCCTTCACCCATGGCAACAGCACAAGATTCAAATCATGGAAAAACCTCACTAAAATCCCATTTTAAACCCTCTGACAGGACAGAGTATAGCTCTGGGAATGAATGTGAACATTGGGCACCGAGGGAATTAATTCTTGTCCCCTGTAAAGAGACAACTTCATCCTTTGAATATCAGAACATTTATATTTGACCAGATGTTAAGCTCAGAAAATTCTCCCAACTTCCTCCTTTCCCACCTCCACTGTTTCCCAAAGTTCCCATCTCTCAGGCTGTAATTATTACTGATTGATTTCTTTCACCAGCTGAATTCTTAGGGGTTTATTTGCTTTGTGTCTTTGAATTCTGTGAGCAAAATCCTTTTCTTTTTTTTTTTGCCATTTTTGGTCCCAATTATAAAAGAAAGACTCATCAAGTACCACAAATGGAATGGCCAAATTGTAACCCAAGGGTGCCCATTGGAGATGAGGAAAATCAGGGCACTTCTGTGGCATGAGGAAAACAGAGCCTCCATTGCCAAAGCCCAGGCTGGAATGATTGGGACCTGGCTGGAATTGGGACCTGGTTGGAATTGGGACCTGGCTGGAATTATAGGGACCTGGCTGGAATTATAGGGACCTGGCTGGAATCGGGACATGGGTGGAATTGGGACCTGGCTGGAATTGGGACCTGGCTGGAATTGGGATCTGGCTGGAATTGGGATCTGGCTGGAATGTTTGGGGTCCTGGCTGGAATGATTGGGACCGGACTGGTGTGACAGTCTGTGTCAATTAATGGAATTCCTATGGAATTTATGGTGCCTCCCATTGCTCCTGTCACCTCTCAGTATCTGGCCTCATCTACCAGCAAGCCTCATTGTTTCTAAAGACATCTCCCTCTTGGTCCTTTCAGTGAGGACCCAGGGGTTGGTCCCACCCCGTTAGGGCTCCGTTTCTCCAGGCCAGGCTCTGTCCATGTGGGCTCATGGAGCTCCAGGAGCCCCCCCGGCTCTGCAGGGACCCTCCAGCCCTCAGCCCACCCTCCCCAGGCAGCTCCAGGACTCAACAGCAGGGGGGAAAGGGAGAAGTTTCCTTCAGACGCTGGAAGAACAAAAGGGGCTCTGGCAGGGACACATCTCCAGCACACAACCCCAGCCGACAAAGGGTCTGTCTGGGGTAGGTGAGGAGATAAATCCCTTTCACTCAGACTTGTTTAGGGCTCAGCAATTTTAATGCCATTTCTCATCAAAATGGATGAATTCTAATGCTTTGGTTGTGTGTTATCCCAAACTCCACGTGTGTTTTCTTCCTGTTTATCTGCTGGCTTTTTCTGTTCCAGGGAAATGCTGCTCTGGAGTGGCTTTTGTGGGGAAAACCCTCATTGTTATCTCTGTCCCTGCAGGAGGACATTGGGAGCTGCCGGAACGGCCCAGGAGAGGTGTCCCAGGTGACTTCTCCTGTGGAACTGCCTTCGGATGAGACGGGCTGAGATCATGGGATCAGCGTGCAGGCCGGTAAGAAAAAGGGTTTTTTCTTCCCAGTCTCTGAAATGACTTCTGTGATAAGAGGAAAATTAATTAGGAGGGAGATTATTGAAAGGAATCTTGTGCTGGTAGCAGAGCGGTGTCCAGTGGGGACATCTTGTTCATTTGATTCCCAAAAAACTCCCATGCTTTTCTCTTGGAGCTGTGAAAGGCTGGAAATGCAGCCATTGTTGCAATAAATATTCATTCATTTCTGACCTCAGCAATGCTGGTGGAGCTTTGTCTACCCTGAGCTGAATTTTTAGGAGGCTGAACACAAAAGTTCGGGCCAAGATTCAGATCAACATTTTTTTTCCAAGCCAGGGGAGGCTGGAGCCAGGGATTAACTCCTGATAACAGGCTCTGGAATCAGAATGAGACTCAATTAAGAGAAAGAATCATCAGAACAACCATTCCTGAAACCTCTGCCATTTGCTGGGAGGGGAAATGAGCTGGTTTGTCTGTGAAGGATCTGCGAATGAACTGATTTGTTTGGGTGTGAAGGCTCTGTCAAGGCCCATGGGGACACACTGAATATTTGGCTTTGAACCACCTGCAGTAGCTTTCCTTTGTGGATCTGTTTGGTTTTGCCCCTGGAATGGGAGTCAATTCCAGCCAAGTCGCCAATGTTGTCCAAGACTCTATTGTTTGCTCTTTGCCTTTTCTCCTGGACTTTCCCAAACTTGGTATCCAAAGCTGCTAAATGAGAGCCCTGATGGTCTGGGCTCACCTCACACAGATTGGGGACACAAATTCCAGGACAGGGAATGATGTGGGCAGTGGCGCTGAAGGGCAGAAGATGTCCCAGGAATCATTCAGATGATTTCCTCCATAGCTCAGGTCACTCATGGAGTAATTCCTGAGCTGGAGGCCATCAGTGTCCTCTTTGTCCAAGGTGTGCTGGGTCAGAAGGACAAAATCCACGTGTCCCTCTTGTGTGCTGTGCAAGGAGGGAGGAAACGTTGGGATCTCGCCAGAATATTTCTGTGATCTGAATGCGTCGTAAATCCAAGAATTCCTCTCCATACCTGAGGCCATTCCTTTCTCCGAGACAGCCTTCAGGGGTTTCAGGGGGATGTGAGCTCTCCATGGAGGACAGAGGTCTGAGGGGAAGCTGGTGGATAGTTTTCCTGTGAAATGAGAATGCATACTGCTGATCTTCACACGCGTTTTCCCTGGAATTGTGATGGATGTTGGGAATCTGAGTGTCTCAATACCCTCAGGGCTGTCACCTTTTGCTTTTCCTTGACCTGATTAGAACTTAAAAGTAGCAGAGAGCTCAGAACTGTGAATTCTGGCCAAACTCTGCAGATTCAGCTGATCCATTGGGAATATGGGAAAGGCTTGGAGTGGAGATGCCCTGAGCTGAGATCAAACCTGGCTCTGGGGCAGTTCCACCTCTGGATAATCACTGGGATTGCCGAAATCAGCCCCAAACCTCCTGGTGCCATGTCCTGTGTCAGGATTTGCTGTAACTGAGGTTGGAATTCTCCAGCATTTCCAGATTTTTACCCTTTTTTGGCCAAGAACAGGGATTGGGAGCTGGAGTTAAAGGCTCTGCTTGCCTTTGCCCAGCCTTAGTTGATCGTGCAGAAAAAGGCCCAAATCTCAGCACAAACCCAAAGGCTCTGCTCAGCCTTTGGAAAATAGTTTTATTTGGAACTGGATCATTTCCTTCTCTCACCGTGGCATCATCCCAGCAGTATCTGGACAGGAGCTGTGTCAGAACGTGAGACCCTGGAGTGAATTTTGTGCAGGTCCCCAAGAGCTCCCAGAAGCTCTCCAGGATAGGAAGGGCCCAGATCTGACGGATCCAGGAAGGCAAGAGAGAAAGAAACGTCCTGTGTGATCCCAGAATTCAATGTTTCTAGCACAAGAGCAGAGGGCAAACACAAACATCCAGCGGTTCTTGCCACTCTGGAGCTTCCTGAAGTATTTTGCAGCTGTGGCTATAATTCCCTGAGATTCCCAATAATGCAGGGCCAGGCCAGAGCAGGCCCTGGGATCTCCTTGCAGTCATCGATGGTTGTTTGCAAACCCCTGATGGATTTAAGTGTTTGATGCAATAAAGAAAATCAGGTTATTCCCCACCAGGACCAGGCTGTGCTCATTCCCAGCACGGCCTGGCCAGGCAGGTACACAGATATTGATGTCCTTGGATTGGGATGCATGGTAAATATGAGCCCATATTATCACAGGCACCAATTGCCTATTAAGCCAGAGGCTAAATTTGGGATTTTTATGTTGCAATAAATCTTGCTTCTCTACAAAGCCTGGGCAAACCTTAAATCAAAGCCTTTCTCCTCTCCCCTCCTTTAGTTATTGATTGGGGCATTATCCATCAAGTAACCACAAGGAGAACATGCCATAACCGTGATGGATCTGCCCATATTCCTGGCACTAATCCTGCGATGAGTGCATGCTTTGCTGCCCACCCTTGGCTGTGCTTCATTCCAGTGGCCTTCTCCTCCGGCCCATCCTGATTAAAAGATGGGAGCAGAGTGATGGATGAGGATTTTCCCGGTGACTTTCTGCCCAGGCAGCTGGGCACCCCCACGAAGGGCAAATCTCACCCTTCTCCCAAAATAATGCTCCTCTAGGTAAAAAAATACTGGGAAAACAGGAGGAAGGAAGGGAGGAGGAGAGGAGAGGAGAGGAGAG
>VZRL01006034.1:29763-175423 GCA_013397895.1 Origma solitaria
AGAGGGAGAGGGAGAGGGAGAGGGAGAGGGAGAGGGAGAGGGAGAAGAGAGGAAGAGTGAGAGGAGAGGAAGACTGAGAGAAGAGGAAGAGTGAGAAGCAGATAAAGGGATGTAAACAGGAAAAGCTGCCAGGTCAGATTTCCAAAGGCAGAATCCTCAGATGAGAGACAGGAGCTCTGTAGGGTCAGAGGGGTCTCTGTGCAAGCATGGGGTGCAGCAAAAGGGTAGAACTCTTCCCAAAATGCCCTGGGCATCCCAGTGCTTTGGGATCAGCATCACCCAGGAATTTATACATCCCTTTTCCTGTTGTCCATCCCAGGTGAATGTCAGGATCTCCCTGCACTTCTGTTCCAAATCCTTCCTCCCCCCTTGCTTCTGCTGGCAGCAAACATCTCCCTGCTGGTGTTTTGTTGAGGGTGGGGAGACTGGGGCAGAAAATAATTTCTGTCCCCTGGTTATTTTTGCCATGTTAAATACCAAAAGAAATGCTATTATGAATATACCATAATTCAGACTCATCCCTGAGCAGATTTCACTTTGGTGGGATAAATTTATCCCCGTCGGATTTCAGAGCCATCCGCGCCTCGGCCCTAATGAATCCAACCAGCTCGGGATAACAATAATTTGTACAAATCTGCTTATCTGGGCTAAATGTTTATCCCTTTAGCTGCAAACCTCTTGATCCCAAATCATTGTTATAGAACATAAGCAGGGAGTGTCTGCACGAGGCTGTCAGTGAAAGGCACTTATTTGCTCAGCTGCTCCGGCGCTCAGCACAAACCAGGGATGGAGTGTTGGTACCTCCCGATCCCCATTTGATTGATTCCTACAAAACAGTGCAGGGGAGGCTCTGAACACTGCCTGTGAGCAAACCGAGCTGCAGGTGCAGGCTGACAGTCCTGTGGGGAGTGCGGCCCACGAGGCATTGGTGTGATCAGACAGTGCTGCTGAGAGGAGCACGGGCTGGGAATGAGCCCCAAATGCATCACAGCGCAGGGACGGAGCCTTGCCAATGGAAACTCAGGAAACATCGCAGGGAAGCAAAACTGCTTGGGTACGTTGCTGTCTGATCTGAGAGCAATGGAGAAAAATGCTAATTATGGGCTGTAATTAATCTGTTGGGGCTGGCTTAAAGTACTGCTGGCTTAAATTGCAGTGGATGGAGTGAGAGGATGGATGGGGCTGAAGGAGTGGGAGCACATTCCCATTATGGATTCCTACACAGCTGCTCCTGAGGAATGCAGTGAGGGGAAAGAAAAGGACACTCTGCAAGGGGGACCTGTTCACTGGCACGGTGGGAAAAGCTTTGTGGCAATACCAGAATCACAAAATAAAACACTCACAGAAGGGTTTGGGGTGGAAGGGACNATCCCATCCCATCCCATCCCATCCCACCCCTGCCATGGCAGGGACACCTCCCACTGTCCCAGGCTGCTCCAGCCTGGCCTTGGACACTGCCAGGGATCCAGGGGCAGCCACAGCTTCTCTGGGAATTCCAGCCCAGCCCTCCCCACCCTCCCAGGGAACAATTCCTTCCCAAGATCCCATCCAGCCCTGCCCTCTGGCACTGGGAAGCCATTCCCTGTGTCCTGTCCCTCCATCCCTTATCCCCAGTCCCTCTCCATTTTTCCTGTAGCTCCTTCAGGTACTGGAAGCCCAAAATTAGGTCACCCCAAAGCTTTCTGTGCTCCAGGCTGAACAATCCCAGTTCTCTCAGCCTTTTCTCACGGGACAGGCTCCTGCAGAGCCTCAGGGTGACATTCATTCTGTGATCCTAACCAAAGTGATCGCAGTTTTCACTGAGCCCCCCCAGAGAAGGAAGGGGTGTGAAGGACCCAGTTTAGTGCAGGGAGAGCTCCGGCGGGATGGGAATTGCAGAGTCACCTATCAGGATGGGCATGGAGCAGCTAAAGAAGAGATTTTCCCTGGGATCATTGCTCTCTGAGTGCTGGAACAGCCCCAGGGCAGCCCTGCTGCCCCTGTGCCAGCCTGGCCATTGCCAGCCTGCTGGACAGTGGCAACAGGAGGGGATGGCAGTGGCAGATGGCCCAGGATTTGCCATTATTTCAGGTACACTGGACCTCTGCTATTTCCAGCTCCAAAACTCAACAGCAGAACTTGGCTCTCGCTCGTGTGTCGCTTGGCAATTTGTCTCCATCCAATATTGCTTCAGTAGCGTTCAGATAAACAAATTAAGGGAGGAGAAAGCAACAAATGCAGCTTAAGACTAATTCCCCTCCACCCCCTGAATCACTGAGGGCCTCGAAGAGTGTTCAGAGCCAAATTACACTTCAGTGCACAGGATTTAATTTGCATCTGCCAACTTCAGAAGGGGGATTTAGTCAGACAGGGCATTTGCATGCCATAAAAGGAGTTGATCTCTAATTAAACTAATATCGTGTCGGAGTTTCTGCAGTGATAAGGGGGAAGACAAAACACGCAGGTCTTGGCAGGAGGAAGGAGCACAGGAGAGGAACAGCTCCTCTAAAACCTGCCAGATGCAAAAGGGGATTACAGGGCGGTCGGAGGGTCCTGTTCTAGAGAGGGAAACAATTCCCTGCCACTTCCAGAGGTCTCTGCACCATTTCTGCAGCGTTTCCACCCAGGAAATGCACCCAGGTGTCGTGAAGCTCCCGCAGCAGGGCCTGACAGAGCCAATTCCTGGCAGGAGCAGGATGATTTCCTGAAAAAAAAATTAAAATCTCTTCTCTTCTACATGCTCTGGCATTTCTGGGAATGTGGAGTCAAATCAGCTTTCTAATGTTGCTCTCCAGCCTTGATTAGGACACAGCTTGGGGTATGTCCAGGATTTTCAGCAGTCGCTGCGTGAGAGGGAGGTGAGGGCTTGCCATGAAGTCAAATATTCCCGGGCCCACCCCGGGAATGCTGCTGAGGAGTCCTGACAGCCAGAATCCATTGAACAAGAACAGACACAGCACAAAACATCAAACAACCAAGCAGAGACCTATTTTAGAATTGTCTTTGCTTCTGTTGAATCAATTTTGGTTTTTTACAATTCTATTTTAGAATTGTCTCTGGTTCTGTTGAATCAATTTTGTTTTTTTAAAATTCTATTTTAGAATTGTCTTTGTTTCTGCTGAATCAATTTTGGTTTTTTGCAATTCCTGCTCAATGCAAAGAGGAAACTCTTCCAGGGCAGCTCAGCCACAGGAGACAGATGGATTCCTTACCTGCCATCAGAGAGGCAGGAAAATCAGTAAATCAGGCAGTTATTGTCACATATCAATAGATTCTGGGGCCAGAGAGGAACACAATGACAGCATCAGGTCTGATTTGCTGCTGGTTGATGTCCCCGAGCGATTCCTTCCCGAGCCCGAGTGTGAAGCAGGAGGAGGCTTTGGCCAGGTTCCCCTCCTGATCCAGATTCCCCAGCCCAGAGAAGGAGCCCAGACCCCCTGAGCCCTGCAGGGAGAAATGCCTCAAACGTGACCCTTTATTTCCTTCTTTAATTCTTCCAATGCTCACCTCTGAGCTGCTGGAAGCGTGCTGGGATTGGGAGCTCCTGGAATCACACACGGATCTGACAGGGATCCTTCTCCTCCCAGAGCAGCTGTGGCTTCCCCATCCCTGCCAGTGTCCAAGGCCACATTGGGTTTGGAGCTTTTTTTATGCATTCCGTAGCCCAAACCTCCAGTTCCTGATGGGAAGCCCAAGTCCAGGTGAATTTTAAGGTCATTTTTTATTTATTTCCCACTGAGGTGCTCCTGGCTTGCAACACTTACCCGAGCAAATATCCTCCATCCCCTCTCTCCCAGGAAACACAGATGCACATGGATCAAACCATGTTTATTTTTCCCCCGGTGACTCAGTGCTGTGCATATGCCACCGTGCGTGGCATTTCCCACTCCTCAAAGAAAGCAAACTCACACATGACATTAAAGCTTGGCTTTGGAGAAGTTCCATGTTTTAAAGATGAAAGCACCCGAGCAAAATGTCCTTTGGACAGAAATAAAGCAGGTAACTTCTCAAGGTGATGAGATTTTTGTGGTCAGGTTGTGATCTCTGGTGCAGTGATCCAGAGCCGGGCTAATCCCCTGCAAAGATAAAAGCTCCTGCTGTTCCTGCTGGGGAAAACAAATTCTCCCCTGGCAGAAGTCAGTTTTTAATGACCCCCTTAGTAATCAAAGCCTCCAAACCCCTGGGGTTTGTGTTTCCTGAGCTGCTGAAGCAGCACTGGGGTGGTGTGACCTTGGAGTGCAGATGGACATTTCTGGTGGTCTGAGGAGGAGCAGAAAAGGTTTGCATTCAACTCCTAAAAGGTCCTGAAATTGGTGGCCAGGTGGCCTCACAGCAGCCTTGACTCCCAAGGAACGAACCCCAGATGTTTCATTTTCTGCAGTATCTGCTCCGTTCTGACCTCAGCACTGGCTTTACTCCACCAAAATCCAGGATTTTCAGTAGATTTATTTATAAAGCAAAAAAATAATTGGGAGGAACTCATCCAAATGCTTTCCCGCCCTGGGTTCATCCCCTCCGATGGAGACCTCACCAGCACTGCATTGATTTCCAACCAGCGGGATCAGGTCTCCTTTTCATGCGGAAAATATCAAAATGAGGGCTTTCGCTGCCGCTCATGTTATCTCCAATTAACGGCGCTGACACGATTTGTTCTCCTGCTGCCTTTGTTGCATAACTAATCACAGCCAATAAATACAAACACGGCGATAACGAGCTGGAATCAGCTCAAGCCCGTGCCAGGCACAGCCTGGCGGCAGCAAGGAGGACACACGCTCTTCCTGAGAGGATTCCACTTCATTTTTCTCTCTATTTGGGGTTTTTTTCACTTTGGGCGAAGTCAGGGGCAGAAGGTGCCTCAGCAAGGGCTGTAGCCATGGTAATACACCCAAACATGGAATATTGGTCTGCAGGTAATTCAGGGTTTCATTCCGAGTCAGTTCTGGTTATCGTCTCCTTCCAGAGGATCCCAACATTCTGCCATTCCCAGAGCAGGGTCTGATCCCGACACTGACACTCCCAGAGCAGGGTCTGATCCCAACACTCTGACGTTCCCAGAGCAGGGTCTGATCCCAACACTGACACTCCCAGAGCAGGGTCTGATCCCAACACTGCCATTCCCAGAGCAGGGTCTGATCCCGACACTCTGACACTCCCAGAGCAGGGTCTGGAATTCATGAGATAGAGAGCAGTCTCCACCAAGGGCTTTGACCTGCAAGGGGAGAGGATGAGCAGAGACCCTGGTGCTGCTCCTTGTTCTTCAGAGCACCAAAGGTGCCACCCCAAGGAGCCAGCTGGTGCCACCAGCCTGGCAGTGGCAGTGGGTGGGGACAGGACGTTGCTCCTGGGAGATGCTCCCAAACAAAGCTGGGATGGGCTGGCTCAGGAGGAGTGGGGAGGAGAGGGATGGCAGCTTTTGTGGTTCCCAAATGGTGCCAGGCTGGTGAGATGAGGTGCGGAGGGACATGGGGGAGGAGGTGGTGACCCAGAGGCTCCTTGAGGGTGGCAGGGGACAATATGGAAATTGTTCCCAACTCCTGCCTCACTATTCTACTATTACTACTACTACTACTACTACTACTACTACTACTACTACTACTACTATTATTATTATTATTATTGTTATTCCTCCTCTCTCCACAACACCCTGACAGGAGGGTGCAGCCAAGTGGGGGTCAGGCTCTGCTCCCAGGGAAAACCACGACAAGAGGAAAAGGCCTCAAGTTGTTCCAGGGAGGTTTAGGTTGGATATTAGGGAAAATTTCTTCATGGAAAGGGTGGTCAGGCCTTGGAACAGGCAGCGGTGGAGTCTCCATCCCTGCAGGGATTCAAAAGCTGTGTGGATGTGGCACTTGGGGACATGGCCAGAGGTAGCCTTGGCAGTTGGACTCAGTGGTTGATCCCAAAGTGCTTTTCCAGCCTTTCCAATGATTCTCTCATTCCATGATTTTTTCAGGCTTTTCTCATTCCTGAACCAGCAGTTCCAATGGCAAGCGGCAGCATTTACCCACAAATGGAAATTCCGTTTTCAAAGCAGGATATTTTTTCCTTTCAGCATCAGGAAGGTTTGGGAATGAGTCCCTGGGATCTCCCATATTCCCTTTTCCTGGGTGTCTGTGCCATTCCCAAGGTGAAGCACTTGGCAGGGTTTGACAATGCTCTTTTTATTTCCCTTTTTTTGCTGAAGCGCCTTCATTTTCCATAATTTTCCCATCTGGCAGTAAGAACCTGAGTAACTCAGGCATGGAGAGCTCAGGGGGAATGGTGACCCCAGGGCTCAGCTTTCGCAGGATCCACTCAGGATCTTTCCAACCCCAAATCCTTTGGGCAGCGTCCAAAGCAGACAAGGAATCTGCTCCCTCCTGGACCCTGCTCTCCAGCAGGAATATCCACACATGGCCCCAAAATCCTGCTCTCAAACCCCTCCGATTATGGGCAGGTTTAAAAATGTGAAGTCATCAGAGCTTTGGAGCTGTTTCTCTCAGCAGCTCCATGCAAATACATGCAAATAGATGTAAATAGTGAGACACTGCTCAGCCCGGGTTATTAAAGGAGCTGCTGCTCCTAAGAGGATTTTCCTAAGAAGGCTAAGGATCCCACAACATCCATTAAAGCCCAGTTCCTGTAAATTATACTAAATACAGGCTTGTTATCCCTGACAGAGCCTTGCAAAGGGATGGAGCAGGGGTTGAAGCTGCTGCTCCAAATTCCTCTCCCGTCTCTTCTCGGTTTCCTGCAACAGCTGGAGGGCAGCTGGTGCCGAGGAGGGAACAGCTCCAGGGGCTGCAGCATTGCCTGTGATTCCTGCTCCAGCCCAGGGCTGGGAACAGGAGCAGCCCCTGCCTGGTTCCTACAGGGGCTCTCGAGGAGCTCCTGGGAGTGGGGGCTCTTCCCGGAGCTCCTGCAGGGCCATGGGGCAAAAACACCAGGACCTGCTGCTCTGGGGCAGCTTTTGTCATCCAGAATCATCCCACCAGTTAAACCATCCCCCAGTTAAATCAATCCATCAGTGAAACCATGGACCAGTTAAACCATGGACCAGTTAACCATGCACCAGTTAAACCATCCACCAGTTAAACCAACCCACCAGTTAAACCACCCACCAGTTAAACCACCCAGCAGTTAAACCATCCACCAGTTAAACCATCCACCTGTTAAACCATCCACCTGTTAAACCATCCCAGCAGGTAAACCATCCCAGCAGTTATGCAAGTATGGATTCAATGCCCAGTGCCCTGCTGGGGCACCATGAGGTGATTTTCGGAGACAGTGGCCCTGCCTGGCAGCTCCTGTCCCCTGTGGGGTCCCAGCTGCTGGAACGGCTCCGTGGCCCATGGATTTTTCATCCCAGACCTCCACTGGCCAGGAAGGGTCTCAGCCCTTCAGCACAAGAGCACCTTGGACTGGAGTGCCAGGGAGGATCCCAGGACCCCACAGGGACAGAGGCAGAAGGATTTGCAGTTGGCTTTGAGCTCCCCAGGGCAGTGACCTCCTCTGGAGAAGCTCCAAGGCTGTTCCAGCCTCGTCCTGGGCTCAGTGGGAAGAGCCTCTCACCCTGCACCTCATCCCTGCTCTGCACACAGCAGCTGCTGGGGACAGGAGCCTGAGCAGGGGAAGGGGATGTGAGAATTGAAGGGATTTCCTGGCAAGGAATTTGTGGGTCTCAGGCAGGCCCAGGAGCAGCCCTGCAGGCAGAGCTTGGCTTTGCTGGATGAGCACAGCGTGGCACTACAGGAGATGCAGTTCCCTGAGCCCTGCTCAGGATCAAGTCATTGAAGAGTTTCTCCCCCTCCTCTCAAAATAGAATTTATTTCTTTTTCATAGAGAAAATCAAGCACTGAAAAATGATCAGTCAAGACTTGGAAATATTCCTGTATGGCAGTGCCACCTGTCCCGGAGCACTGTTGGCATCTCCCTCCCAGACTGGGACTCTCCACCAGAGTCCAGCCATTGTTGTACAGAGATTTTGTATGTGTAGGTGGATGTGACACAGCTAATATTGGCAGTGGCTCAGTTCTGTTTATAAAGGTTTGTCCTTGAGATTTCTGCTCCAGCACTCAGGAGCCTCCTGCCTTTCAAAGCTCTGCAGGATTCAGTGACACACCAGCAGCTTAACACGATTACCCCAACTTCCACTCCCCTTCCTTAGACCTCACTCCCAGGGGCTATTTGTAATTTGCAGTTCCAGTTTATTCACTGTCTTGGAACAAAGAAATTTGATTTTTTTTTTTCTTTTAGTTTCATCTTAAATCCTGACAGGTTTTTTAAAAAAAGGAATTAAAACTCTTAATGCCTTCATGAGAAGCTAAAATTTCTCGTGGAAAAGGAAATACTTTCGGCAAGCTGAACAGAAGAATTACATCAGAGCTGAAGGAAAAATTAATCTTTGACCTGGTTTTGTAACTGTTGTTAATTCATTGTTATTTTTATCATCATTGTCCATGACAGAGCCCCACTGCAGCAGGCTCTGCACAAACACAGCACATCCCCAGCAGTAAAATCAGGTGACAGTGTCCTGCAGGATTGCTCCAGCAGTGCCAGACCTGGGCCTGGACTCGTGCTGGATCCTCCAGTGAAAGTTTTCTGCTCCAACAGGGAAAAATCTCTTTAATTGCCACGTGGGATGAGGCTGCTTGGCCTTTGATGGCTCCTCTGAAGGATGGATTTCAGTGGCCACATCCGCACAACAAAACCCCATGTAAATACAAGTGCTCCCTCTCAGTGTGCACTGAGCATTAATTAAGGCAGTGAAGCAATGCCCACATTTTGTCAGAGAGCAGGAAATGTAACAAGGCTCCCAGGTAATGAGCTCCACTCCATGTACAGCAGCTCCCTGAAATAATGAGCTTTGGAGGCAGGCTGGAGGTGCTGCCTGGATATTGATGCTGGAGCTCGCTGACCCTGCTGCAGGCAGGGCGTGTTTTCATGGAGCATCTTCCCTTCAGCCTGGGCAGGGACTGCAGCAGGGCAGAGCAGCCCCACCAGCACAGAAACCCTGCCCGGCTCTGCTGCCACGAGCCAGAGCCTTCTCCTGGGCCTTCATCCTCGGCGGGGGTTTGTAGGATAAATGCCATCCTGGTTCTCACCCCTCAGGGTTTGGAGAGGCCCTGGTGCATGGCAGGGTGGGAGCCTTCTCCTCGTTGGGGTTTTGTGGGATAAATGCCAGCCTGGTTCTCACCTCTCAAGGTTTGGAGAGGCCCTGCTGTGTGGGAGCGGGGGAGCTTTCTCCTCAGTGGGATTTTGTATGAGATAAATCTCAGCTTGGTTCCCACCCCTCAGGGTTTGGAGAGGCACTGCTGCATGGCAGGACAGGAGCTTTCTCTTCAGTTGGTTTTTGTAGGATAAATGCCATCCTGGTTCTCACCCCTCAGGGTTTGGAGAGGCACTGCTGCATGGCAGGACAGGAGCTTTCTCTTCAGTTGGTTTTTGTAGGATAAATGCCATCCTGGTTCTCACCTCCCAGATTTGGAGAGGCCTTGGTGCATGGCAGGGTGGGAGCAAGCTTTCTCTTTGGCAAGGTTTTGTAGGATAAATCTCAGCCTGGTTCTCACCCCTCAGGGTTTGGAGAGGCCCTGGTTTGTGGCAGGGTGGGAGTGTGGTTCTGCACTGCTCTGGATCGCTTGGAAATGATTCTTGAGTTCCTCAGTTCCCTGAGGGTTCCACCATGGCCAGCTCCGGTGGCACAGCAGCTCCAGCTCCGTGCTGGGCCCTCAGTGTCTCTGAGGCTGCGTTACACCGAACGTTCTTCCTCCCCATTCTCCAGGGGAAAGGCTGGAAAAGTCCTGTTTGCCCATTTCCCACCATAGATCAGCAAAAGACTGGCTCAGCTGGTCAGGGCTGGTGCTGAAAAGCCCAAGGCCATGGTTTGATCCTGATTTGCTCTAAGCAGGCCCAGAGACACTTCAGAGACACAGTCAGAGCAGTGCGGACTTGCTTCATTTGGCGCTGGGTGTGGGGATTCACTCCTCCAAACACACACACCCCGGCACTGCCAACACACAATATTATGGGTAACATTCATGAATATTCATCACATTCCCCAGTGTCTTGGTCTGAAAGACAGGTGTCTTGCTAAGGAAGGTGGGAGCCTCCCTTAGAATGGATAATGTGAATCCCTTCCCTCTGAATTATTATAACTTCGGAATCAAGGGCTTTCAGACAAAGATATGGGAGAAGGAATACCAGTTTTACACTAATATTTGGAGCAAGGCAATAATACAGAAATAACGGTTCAGATAGACAAAGTCAGAATCCAACCTGCACCCTGTTAGGGTGGTGCTAGCAGTGCAGTTCAATGGTGGCTGCAGTCCCGTTGGAGTGATGGATGTGCTCTTGTTGAAGTGCTGATCTTGTGGAAAGGTCTCGTCGCTCTCTGCAGGTCCAGTGGTGGCTCTGGAGCTCTTCTCCTCTGGGAATCAGTGGGAAAGGTACCCCGGTGTTGCAGGGTCTCAGTTTATGTGCAGGTGGGAATGTTCAGCTCCTCCCCTCTGGGCNGGAACCTAAGACACCCAGGATAGGAGTGGTTATACAAATCATTTCTCAGCAATTATTAATATCATTAGCATGTGTGCCACGCATGCGCTGTGTGTCCTGGTGGTCTTTGGGGGTCTTCTCGTGATGAAGATCTGTAGTCTTCATCACAATGCACTTTTCACCTTTCTCTGTGGAGCATGGGCAGTCCTTGGTGGGTGATTCAGGGTTTCTGTGCTGGCCTCAAACAGATTCTTGTCCCTTTTATCTTGACAAGATAAAGGGAATTCTGTTTTTCTAGGTTTAGAATTCACATATTCTGTCTCTCAATAGTTAACTTGAGTTACCTATTTTTCTCAATCCCTGCAGGGGCCATTCCCTGAAGGGTTGGAGGGGGTGGGCCTGCGGCTCCTTCCAGCTCAGGACATTCTGGGATTCTGGGGTTTAGGAAAGCAATTCTGGGGTCAGCTCTGGGCCCCTCAGGACAAGAAGGACATGGAGGGGCTGGAGAGTGTCTAGGGAAGGGAACAGAGCTGGGAAGGGCTGGAGAATTCTGAGGGAGCTGAAAGGGCTCAGCCTGGAGAAAAGGAGGCTCAGGGGGACCTTGTGGCTCTGCACAGCTCCTGACAGGAGGGGACAGCCGGGGGGGTCGGGCTGTGCTCGCAGGGAACAGGGACAGGAGGAGAGGGAACGGCCTCAGGCTGGGCCAGGGAGGCTCAGGGTGGATTTTGGGAACATTTCTCCATGGAAAGGGCTGTCCATCCCTGGTGGTGCAGTCCCCATCCCTGAAGGGATTGAACAGCTCTGTGGATGTGGCACTTGGGGACATGAGTTAGGGGTGGCCTTTGCAGTACTGGGTCAATGGTTGGACTCTTTGATCTTGGAGGGTCTTCCCAACCTTGTCGGCTCTGATTCCATGAAAAATGTCCCTCACAGCAGCCAGCAGCAGGAATTCCAGAGGGATTCCAGAGGCAGGAGCAGAGGGACTCTCCTGGAAAACTGCTTTAATCCACAGAGCCTCTCAGCTTGGCTGTGCTGCCTGTTAGTCTCTGCAGCCTCTTTCTCTCTCTTTCTTCTCTCTCAGTAAGCAAATTAAACCTTTTCCAGCCACATTGCAGAGGATTATTGCAATGGAGAGACTCAGGGCTGTATTCCCAAAGCAGGAATTGCTGCTCACTTTGGGCAGGGGGGCCAGTTCCAGCCCCAGTTTGCAGAGTTTCACCTGTGCCAAGCCAGTCTGGCAGGACCTGATCCCCCAGAGCACCCCAGTTCCACACTGTCCTGACACCAGGGGCAGATTTAGTGGAGGGAATGATCTGGAGTTTTAACTATTAGCAGAGAGATGGACAAAATCACAGCTTAAAACACAACATTTATTGGGATTTCCCCCAGTCTTCAGTCAGTTCATGTGATTTTTTCAGTTTTTGAACCTTCCCAACCTTGGTATTCTGTGAAAAGCTTAAAACTTAACGCACACCTTACCCCAGAATAGTATCTGGGATGTGTCTATATATATACACACACACACATATGTGTGTAAACCACTTGCAACAAAAGATTGCTTAGCCCATAGGCCCATCCTGCAGATATCCCTGATGAAAATCCCACTTTCCCAGCCCCCTGCTCCAGTGTCTGTTAAAAAGTTGTTGTGTCATGAATTTCAATCCCCTGCTGTCTGTTTTGTCCAGGATGGACAAAGGGATGAGATTGTTTCCTCCTTCCACAGAAGCCTCTTTAGATGAAACAACTCCAATTCAGCTAATTCAGAATTTTTACAGGGCTGGGTACATCTGTCCACATTTGTATTCTCTAGGAAGAAAGCAGATTATGTTTTTCACCACAACAATGAGCATTTCTGTCACAGTGAGCACTTCCAAAAGGAAAACAAGGCCTGTGCTGACAACGGCTCTGATTCACTCATCAGAGTTCCCAATCCAAAGGCTCCCACCCCACAAAACCCTTGGAGAAACAAAGGGCAGGGCCTGTTTTACAGCAGGCTGAGCACGGCTAGCCCCCCCAGCAGTGGGGTTTTGGTTGGGGTGAAGGGGGAGCTGAATTCCAGGCTGGTGGCAGTGCCTGTGGTCCAGCCTGGACACAGCCTCCCCTGCTGGAAAGGGGTCAGGGCTCCAGCAGCCCCAGCTCATCACCGAACCATGGACAGAGACTGGAAAAGGGAATTTAATGAGGAAAGGAGAAGGCTGGGAAGAATTCAGATGAGCAAAGGGAGACAGGAGCAGCTGGTGTGTTACAGCTGTTGGAGGAAAAAGTGTTTTCTAACTCCCCAAAAAATCAAAATACATTTAGATGTTGCTTGGGTTTTTTTTTTTTCCCTCCAAACTTAAAATAATAAAAAAATTCAAAAAACCCACAAACCCACCCAGCCAAAAAAACCCTGCCTCCTTTTCCCACTGGACTAAAGCCAAGGCAGAGGGAGGCAGAAAATGAGAAGGATATGCAAAGCATCAAAATGTTCAGTGATCAAAATGGGAGATATTTTAACCCAAACAACAGCTTTCTGCTCAAATTCTCACTTTGCCTAAAAAGCTGTTCTGTGCTTAAAGACACACAGAGGAGGAGAGAGGGATTTTAACTAAAATTACTTTAACCAGCTCAGTGTTTTCGCCTGCTGGCGACTTCCAGACTTCAAGAATTTGGAGAAAGATTTAAAAAACCCCACAGCTCCAAAAGAATGTGAGGATCAGATGGAGTGGTTGTTATTTGTTATTTGTTTACCGTGAAATACCCAGAAACTTCTGACTGAGAGCCACCTGCAGCAGGAATGATTCCTGTTCCCTTTGTCCACAGCACCTGGTGATACAAGAACCTCTTTTTGGGGGAAAAGTCCTTTTTGCAAGCAGAAGAGTATTTTTCATTTATCACAAATACATTTCCTGGCACCTTTCCACTTCCAAACCTTCCCAATTTCCCATAGAAATAAATGTTCTCCCAACAATTCCCTGCAAGTGCCACCTCATTTCCTCCCAAGGCTCCTCCTGCCCTCCCCCTGATTTCCAGGACTGCTGGGCACAGGCACTTCTTACATCTTCCTTTTCCATTTCATGAGAATTTTTTTGGCCTAAAAATTAAAATAGCCCCCCAATGCATTTCCATGAGCAATGCTGGGGGTTGTTGTGGGCACTGCTAAGGGAGAAAAGCAGCAGAAATGGTCAAACTGTTCCCAGCCTCAAGAGTGAGGAATTACCTGGATTTTCCAGGTGTTTATTCTAAGTAAACTTGGGCTTTCCAGCATTTCCCGGGTATTTGCTCTCCCTTTATGCATTTCAAGTGTTGTACACGAGCTATGAGAGGCAAGGGCAAGACCCGAATGTTCTACTGGAAAAACCATTTAGCTGCGAATTTGATTTCCTTCAATTTCTGATTTTTTTTTCCCCACTAGGGAGCAACAAGCATATTGTAACTGAACTGACAATCATAGTGTCTTACTTCAAATGAAATTGTCAAAATATTGTGTCAGGAATCCTGTATGAAGTCATTTCTTTGGCTGTCACTCACACTTGCCATCCTAAAGAGTCTGGTTTCTATTAACAAAGATACTCAACACATAAATAACCTCAAAAACTGGAGCCAGCAAAGTTAGGAACACCCAGAGATATTGATAACAACAATAATCTAACCTTTGAGAAGATGCTTAGGGGATAAAAAGCAAGAGAATCCAAATTAAAGAATAATGTAAAAGCCAAGTCTATTGAAACATCTGAATTTGATATTATCAGTTAGCAAATGCCATTAACTTGCTCCTCATACCCCACCTAATGATGTGTTTGCTCTGTGCAAACAATGATAACAATGCAGCCACTCCAGTTTATTCCCATTTTTATGGGATATGAAATCATCCCAAGAATTGCAGCATTTTAAGCAAAATGAGATCTTTGTGTCAGGAATTCAGGGGCTGGGACAAAGCCTGGGGTGCAGAACTGCACTGGGGGGGACTGCTGGGGTGTCTGGGGTGAGGCTGCATGATCCCTGTGGGTCCCCCCCAGCTCAGGAGATCCTGGGGATCCTGGGACCTGTGAGTCTGAGGATGAAAACCCTGAGAGGAGAGGAGCTGAGGCAACCCTTCGGCATGTGCCACCCCCATGAGGATGCTCTGGGCTGGGCTGGAGGCTCAGGGAGGTTTTCCAGGCCCAGCTGGGGCAGCCCATGCTCCAAGAGCCCCCAGAGCTGCCAGGATGAGCCTCGGGCCCAAGCAAAGCAACAAAACCTCCAACAGCACCAGGGGAGGCTCAGCAGGAATTCCTTCATAGAAAGGGCGGTCAGGGGCTGCCCAGGGAGGTGAGGAGCCCCATCCCTGGAGGTGTGGAGCCCCCATCCCTGGAGGTGCCCAGGGAGGTTTGGAGCCCAGGGAGATTAGGAGTCCCATCCCTGGACGTGTCATGGGAGGTTAGGAGCCCCCATCCCTGAAGGTGCCCAGGGAGGTGTGTAGCCCCCATCTCTGGAGGTGTCCATGGAGGTTTGGTGCCCCATCCCTGGAGGTGTCCGGGGAATTCCTGGACGTGGCACTGAGTGCCCTGGTGGGGATCGGGCTCAGGGTGGACTCGCTGACCCTGGAGCACTTTTCCGACCTCAGTGATGTTGATTCCATAACAAAAGCCACCAGAGCACAGCGAGGCGTAACCCCTCCCACAGCAGCCCCTCCATGGCCCCACACCTCCCAGGCTGTCCCCTAAACCAGCAGGGCCTGAGTGCTGCCATAATCCTGCAGTGGGATTTGAGTAATAAAGGAATTGCTGTCCCTGCTGTTCGCCTCTGGAGAGTGGGAATAGCACAGGCTCAAGTTGCAGACAAGTGCATTAATCTTTTCAGCTTTCCTGGAATGAAACATCAGAGGTTTAACCTATTCTTTATTGCTATTCCAATGCCCTGGGTGGTACTTTCAAAAATAAACTCCTGAAAGGCGGCAGGAGGTAGAAGGGGAAGGAGCCTGAAAGCTGCTCACTCACTCACTGTGCAATTCCCAACCTCTCAAGATAGAGAAAATTTTAAAATTCAGATTATTTGATTAAGAGGCTGGTAATATTCAATATTCTGGAAGCTCAGGCTTCCACACTCAGGGGTAAAAGAGATTCCAGCTCTTTATTTTAAAGGAAAAATAAGGTTCTGAACTTGCAGGGCTGAGGAATGAGATCAAGCAGCACATGAAGGCCAAGGAACTCACTGGAAAGGCAAAACTGAGCCTCCCTAGTGATTCGTATTTATGAAGTCTTACTATTTTTAAGGCATATTTGGGGACCTGGAGGTTTCTGAAGTACCCAGACAGATATTTCCAAGAAAACTCTGCCAGGACAGAAACCTAATCTCCAATTTTCTCATTATTTTGGCTGTGTTTACCTCCGCTGCTCCCCCTGTTAGTTCCAGCGGAGATCATATGAAATACATTTGTAGGTACCTACAGGAAAAAGGAATTTATCCATACACCTTAATTAACTTTGTGAGCTCTTGTCAATTTTAGGGTCAGTTTTATGGTCACTAATAGGGTGAAGAGCTGAGGATGAGGGTGGGAGGGAGGGAGGAAGGAAGGAAGGAAGGAATGGTGTGGAAGGATGGAAGGAAGGAGGGAGGGAGGGAAGGAGGGAAGGAGGGAAGGAGGGAAGGAGGGAAGGAGGGGAGGAAGGAAGGAAGGCTCTGAGTAGCTCTTGCAGACTTCCCACAAGAAAGCTTTTCTAAACCAGGCTGAAAAGAGTTAAATGAGGTAAATCTTTGTTTCAGCATCTTGCAGGTGAAGCTGAAGGTCCCTTCGGTACCTGCTGTAATGGGGAGTGATTATGGGAAGGGCAATTTGCACTGGAATTACAGTAATTGCAGCTCCTGTTCCACCGGTATTTTGGGGAAGCGTTTGGGATAATCAGAGTGATTTTGTGCAAATGGCTGGGAGGATGCAGGAGGGTCCAGGTGATTCTCGGACGGGTTTGTGGTGGGTTTGGCTGAACCTATGGAGAGGCTGGGCTGTGCCAGCCGTGCCAGGCGGGAAGGGCAGTGGAGCTCAGGTGTTCGATTCCACCCCTGCAGCTCCTTTCTCTGCCCCAGCTCAAAGCCTCTCGGGCTGACAGTTCCTCTGCTCAGGCCTTTCCCCCGGCAGGCTCTTGTTTCCCACTGAAACAGCCAAACACAACGAACAGCACTTTCCTGCTGCTCTGCCCTGCCAGGGCTGGGCCTGAGAGACAGGCTGGGAGTGAGAGCAGAATAAAAGTAAAGGATTGTTTTCATCTCTGGAATCTCTGGTGAGGTTTGAATTGCGTTCTCAATGAGATTTCAGCCTGAACAAACGCTGCTGTCCCTGCCTGGTGCTGCTGCTCTCTGGGATGCCATTGCACACTTCAGCTCTGTCACCCTGACCGTTCCGAGGGGGAAGGTGCCCGTGGGGTTTGGAAAAGCCGATGGAATAAAGGATGGGAGCAAGGATGCAGCTGAGCCAGGACAGTTTGTATTCACACAAGGCAAAATTCAGCTCCGAACAGAGAACAAATGAATTCAGGACTGCAGCTGCCGCATCCCTGGGAGCTGCTGAGCCAGGACAGGTCCTGGCACTCCCTGAGAGCTGGGAGCTCTCAGCCACCCCAGGAACTCTTGGTTTCCCTGCATTTCATGGAGTTTACAACATTTCCTTACAATGGGATGGAAAAGAACATCCAAACAGTTCATTTCTGTGTCTGCCCTGGAGGGCAGTAACCTGTTAAGCCATGGCAACACCAGGATTTGATTCACAGCCACCATTCCTTCTGCAGGGAGAGGGCAGAATTCCTTCTCTAAAACCTAGTGAATGAGCCAGTCCTGCAGTCACACTTTGATTATTGCTTGATTTTCCCATCTGGCAGCATCAAGGTTTCCACAAAGAGGAAAAATAGCTCAGTCACTGCCTTTATTGCAGGTGAAAGAGAAATAAATGAACAGGGGGGGCCTGTGGGACAGGGAAGTGTGCAGCACTGGCAGCAGGAATGGGCCTGCTGGGCTGCAGGAATGTCACTTTTATTTTATGAATCTCTTTCACTCACACCCAGAGAAACAAACAAAACATCTTTCCCAAAAACCTGACAGATTTGGGAAAGATTTTGCTTCCAAGCATTGCTTTCATCTGGTGCAGAGAAGCTGATCCTCAGTCCCAGAGAGCAGCAGTGCCCTCCCCACGGGAGCTGTGTCTCTCATTCCCAAGGTGTGTCCACGGAGCCCATGGAGATCTCCCCAGCCCCAGCTGGCTGTGGTGATTCCCGATTTCAGCAGGAGCTGCTGCAGGTGGGATCTGAGCTCTGAGCGGGAGCTCAGCCCAGCAGTCCCTGTCCCAAGGGCTCTGCAGGACTGCCACTCGCTGTCCCAGCTGGAATTTTTCACTCCAAGGATCTTTCCCCACTTTCTCAGTGCCTTGGCCACTGAAGTCCCTCAGGGTGCCCTTCCCAAGAGCTTTGCCATGCCCAGGAGAGCTCAGCCCTGGGCTCCTGCCACGGACCAGGATGGATTTGTGTCTCCTGCAGGTTCCTGCCCTGCCCAGGCTCATGGTGGAGAGCAGACACTGCACCCCATCCTGCCCTGGTGGTGCCAAAGTTTGCTCTGGTGCCTAAAATCCCTGCAGAGGCTGCGACAGAGCTCCCAGGGATGCACAGGGGGCAGTGCTAGGGGGTCTGTGCAGGGCCAGGAGCTGCACCAGATCATCCCTGGGGGTGGCCCCCAGCTCAGGACATTCTGTGATTTAATGTGTTAAACACAACCTGAACCTGTGCAGAACCTCAGTCCCTCAGAAGGAAGCCCTGTGGATTTAAGAGAATTTCTGCACTTTGTTTCTTCCTGAAATGCCTAAAATCCCAGAAATCTGTGTTATCCTTGCCCTCCTCCTTCATGGGTGCAGACAGAGCAACAGGGGTGGAGCACAAAGGGACCACACGTATCTGAAAATCAAGAGAAGAACATGGAATATTCCGGGACAAGCTCTGTTCCCTGGCAGGGAACAGCCCTGCAATGGGCTGGAGCTCACCAGAAGAGAGAGAGACATCTTTTAAGTCAAATATTTGTCATGGCTGTGGGAAATTAATTGCTATTTTACATAATTAGCTTCCTAGCAGTCTGCATCGCTCCAAACAAAATGACCTGAGGGACAGTAGCAAATTCTCAGATTTTAAGCAAATAAGTGATTCCAGTTAAAGAGATCAATGAGATGCAATTATTCATTAAGGATCTCTTCTGCAGGGTTTTGAGGAACACTTGCTGGAGAAACCTGAGTAATTAGGGGGGGTTGGGCTCATTTGGGAGGGCATGGCAGCAAATGACCCTGCAGAAACCCCATCCACACCCAGCTGTGGCTCCTACAAATCCATTTTTCCTATGCATGTGTGGAGTATCAGGAAGAGGTTGGGGAATAGGAGAGAGCTTTGTCCATGGAACCTTTCCTATCCTGGAAGGTGGGACCGTGGGAGGGAGAGGAGGAGCTCCAAAGCCTGGAATCGGCACAGGGCACAGGCCTGGGCTTTGCAGCAGCAACACGAGCTGGAATAATAAAGGGAAGTTTCTAAATGTGACTGAGGAACTAAACTTTGCAAAACCTTCTACATCTCACTTGTAATCCTGAGTGCTGCCAATGAGGCCTAGAGCAGAAAACTGAGCTTGGACTGGCTCTGAGGGAATGGAGTTAAGGTGATGGAGAGTGGGTTTAGATTGGATATTGGGGAGAAAACCTTCCCTGTGAGGGTGGGGAGGCCCTGGCACAGGTGCCCAGAGAAGCTGTGGCTGCCGCTGGATCCCTGGAAGTGTCCAAGGCCAGGCTGGAGCAGCCTGGGACAGTGGAAGGTGTCCCTGCCATGGCAGGGGTGACACTGGATGGCTTTGATTTCTCTTCCCACCAAACCATTCCAGGATTTTTTAGATCTCATGAAGGAGAATTTGTGGTTCTCGACATTATGGAATCAATATCCTTACCTTATAAGCAGAGCCTGGCTCCATAATCAGGGAGGTAAAATTAACAGAGAGCCCAAGGGTGCCAAGTTTACAGTCACTTGTTTTGGCCATGTGCCTTAATTTGGAAAAGAAATATTCCAAGAATATCCTTTAATTAACTGAGCTCAAAACTCACAAACTCAGGAACAATCATTTTCCCAGAGCTCTGCAGCAGTTCCTTTTCTGTGTCCTGTTGAACACCAACCTCTGCTTGCAGAGTTCCTGCTCTCCTCAGCCCTGACCCTGTGCACAGCCCCAGAGAGCCCTCCTGGTTTCACCCCACCCATCCCGATTCCAGCACAGCTCCACCTTTCCAAAACACCATTTCTTCCCTCCCGAGAGCCACCGGTGGAGTTCTGCTCCCCGATTTGGCCTCGCTGGAGCAGGAGGATTAATAACTGCAATGGAGATGTGTCTCTGCTGCTCGTGGAGTGGGGAATAAAGCAACAACGAATGGGCATTCTCAGAGAGCCTGGCAGTGATGAATTGCTGCTCCAGCAGACACTCCAAATAAAATGTGCTTTAGCATCCCTGATTTATCCTGGGTGCAGTCAGAGGGAAGCACGGGGAGGGGACAGCAGCTCCCTCCTGCACAGAGCCACAGTTCAGGGGGAGAAAGCCCCAAAAATAAAAGGGAAAAGTGCAGATGAGAGAGTGCAGCCCATGGAGAGGGGCACAGGGGGCTCTGCTGGCCAAGGCTGCAGCCTGGCAGGGGCAGTGCTCCTGCAGGAAAGGGGATTTGGGTTTTGGTGGAAGGATTTAGGCTGGAAAAGAGCTCCAGAATCATCGAGTCCAAGCTGTGCCCAATCCCCACTTGTCATTCAGTACCACATCCAGTGCTCCCTGGGACACCTGCAGGGATGGGGACTGCAGTCCTTCTGGGGACATCTCCAGCGATGGGGACTGTAGCCCTCCCTGGGCAGTTCCCAGGCCTGAGCACCCTTCCCAGACAGGGGAACATGGACAGCAGGGAAAGGGAGCCCTGGTGCTCAGCCAGGCCAGGAGAGATCGGCTGGGACTGCAGCCTCCCCATCTGCCTTCAAACGAGTTCATCACTCACTGAGCACCACAGGGAGGAGAATTCACACCCCCAGAGTTCTGTGCAGGCACAGCCACAAACTTCTCCGGTTCCCCCTGCTTTCATTGCAGTGTCTGGCAGCAGAGCAGCAGCTGCTGCCCCAACTCCTCTCTGATCCCACTCAGGGCAGCTTTCCACCACCAGTTTGACAATTTGTCTGTAATAAAGACCCAGCATTTCACATTCCCATTTTACTGTAGCCTGTTGTGTGGCAGCCTGGAATCCTAATTGCTCTGGCTCCTTTTAAAGTAGATTCACAATGGAGCTCTTTTTCATATTATTAAAAAGGGACTCTCCTTCCCTAGAACGTGGGCCATAATTTTGTGGTTAGGTCTATTTTATCAGGATCTGGAATTTCTCTTTAACTCCAGTCTTTTCTCCCTCCCTCCCATGTACCTGGTGCTTACAAAAGGAAACAAAAAAGAAAAAGGTAAAGAAATCCCATCCCACCCCATCCATGAGCAGGGACACCTCCCACTGTCCCAGGCTGCTCCAGCCTGGCCTTGGACACTGCCAGGGATCCAGGGGCAGCCACAGCTTCTCTGGGAATTCCAGCCCAGCCCCTCCCCACCCTCCCAGGGAACAACTCCTTCCCAAGATCCCATCCATCCCTGCCCTGTGGCACTGGGAAGCCATTCCCTGTGTCCTGTCCCTCCTTCCCTTGTCCCCAGTCCCTCTCCAGCTCTCCTGGAGCCCTTTAGGCCCTGCAGAGCTGTTCAGCACTTTTCTCTCACAAAGGCAGTGATTCAATAATAATTCTCCTCTTGCTGCTGTCCCTGAGCTGCCCCAGCCCCTGCCCTGCTCTGTGGCTGAGCTCCCAGAGCAGGGAGCAAAGCCCTTGCCCAGCTCCAGGCTGGCTCAGCTGCTTTCCCAGCTCAGCATTTCCAGCTCCCACAGGAGCTGCATCCCCATCCCCATCTCATCCCCATCCCATCCCCATCCCATCCCATCCCATCCCATCCCATCCCATCCCATCTCATCCCCATCCCCATCCCAGCCCTGTGCCCGCCTCGGGCTCAGCCCAGCCCAGCCTGGGGCCCAGGCACGGCTGGGCTGGGAGGAATAACAAGAACTTTTAGTTGGGGTTTAATGGGGAAGCGAGACTGCCTCACTCTCTGAGGAATCCTTTAAAAGTTCCCTCGCTCTTTATCTTTTGCTTCCTTTAAACTGTGATTGAATTTAGGACTAATGAAAATGTGAGTCTGAGAGCATTTACTGGAAGGCAGCTGCTCGTGCTTTTTCATCTCTCCCTCTATGCTGCCCTGTCTGATGAGCTCCTTTTCCATGTCCACCCAGACAAACCCATTTCTCCAGGGCAGGCTGCTGCATAATCAGGGTTTGAGCAGCTCTGGGTCATTCATCTTCATGTGGACAAGGTCATCAAGTGGCCACTGCTCCCTTATTTTCCTCCCTAATATCTTTCTTCAACAGCAAATGGCATCTTAATAAAATGGAAGCTTTTCTTCCCATCTTTTTCTGAGGGAGAAAGGAAGGGTTGTTGGGAAATCAGAGCCTGGATGTTTTGCCTTTTCTGCACCAGGCAATCTGCATTTGGCTCTTCTTCTGTCTGTGGATGGAACCTGAGACTGAACAGGGCTCAGACCTCTCATTGTGGCTTGGATTGCTGTGCCCTTAAGGAGCTGCTCAGATGTGGGGAAAATATTGACAGAGTTCTTCATAATGGAGTTAAAATGATGCCATTTTTCCTTGGCAATCCTTCAGAAATCCATTGTCACAGAGGGAATTCCAGCAGGTTGCCCTGTGTCAGTTGATGGATTTTGTTTTATTGCCCTCCTTGGGCGTCTTTGCTGTGATCCCATGGGACAGGAGTGTCACAATCCCAGCGGGGCTCAACACAGGAGCCCCTGCTGCTCCTGATTTACTTCACCCAAACACCACCCCAGGGGCATTGGGCCCAGCCCTGCAACGGCTCAGGCCCTGAGCCCTCCCCAGCACAGCTCTGTGTTCTCCACAGCCTCCCTGGGACTGGGGAAAGCTGAGCTGGCAGTCCTGGTGGCAGAGGCACCCGAAGCTCTTGGCAAGCCCTGGCACCCCTGTGAGCCAAAGGACCCTCGAGGTGCAGTGGTCTCATGGACCCAAGTGACCACCGAGAGCTGTGGGGCTGTCAGCCCAATCCCTGATCCATCAATCAGCCCATCCCTGATCCATCAATCAGCCCATCCCTGACCAGCCCATCCCTGACCAGCCCATCCCTGATCTGCCCGCCCATCCCATATCCACCAGCCCATCCCTGATCCACCAGCCCATCCCTGATCCACTAGCCCATCCCTGATCCATCAATCAGCCCATCCCTGNCCCACCCACCAGCCCATCTCTGACCCCCCAGCCCATCCCTGACCCACCAGCCCCTCCCTGATCCATCAGCCCCTCCCTGATCCATCAGCCCATCCCTGATCCATCAGTCAGACCATTCCCTGATCCACTAGCCCCTCCCTGATCCATCAGCCCCTCCCTGATCCATCAATCCATCCCTGATCCACCAGCCATCCCTGATCCATCAGCCCTGAACCTGATCCACCAACCCGTCCCTGATCCATCAGCCTGTCCCTGATCCACCAACCCATCCCTGACCCACCAGCCCATCCCTGATCCATCAGCCCTGAACCTGATCCACCAACCCGTCCCTGATCCATCAGCCCATCCCTGAACCATCAGCCCCGCTGCCTGTTGGCATTCCTGTGGTTTCCAAGGAAACCCGGTGCCTCTGGAGCCGGACGGATGGGTTGTGTCTGACAGAGGAGCTCTGTGGTGTTTCATTGTGAACCGTGGTTGCTGTTGCCTCCTTGGCCTTGGCCTCTCTGAATGTCCCTGCCTTGCTTTCATGAGAAAAAATGGGAGAATGCTGCTGTGCTTCCTTCCCTGCTCCCTGCAATGATCCCAACCGCAGACCAGGGAAACGCTGCTGCCGGGGGCTGCTGCTCCTTCAGGGAGGTCCCACATTCCAAGGCACCTCCATGGCTGAGTGTTCCCTGTCCAGGAGCACTTTGAGGGGACACACAGAGAATTCTGCCTCGGAGCTCTGACAGCTTCCCCTGCTCCAGCACACAGCAGCCACAGGGATTCACGTGCTGGCTGCAAAGCCAGGATGGCTCAGGGAGTTTCTGCTCTTCCCTTCTCATGGGAGAACTCTCCAGCTCAGGAACCCTTCCCGGGAGATGTTGTAAGCGCCTGGCTTTTCCTGGCTGCCCTCGACCGAGGCGCCAGCCCCTAAATGCTCAGCGGCTTCTTCTTCCACGCCGTTCCGAGCCTGGCGTGGCTGTATCATGTAGAGGCAGGGCTGCCCTCAGCGAGGGACCAATGAGGTGCCGATGAAATGAGGGAAATGTCCCTGGTGTTCCCATGGTTTTAAGGAAGGATAACAACCAATGGGGTAAAGGACAAGGGGAAGGTAAAAGGATCAGGGGTCCAATAAAAACATTTGAGGGAGGGGTACAATAACTCAGAACCAATAAGGCTTCGAACACAACAGAACTTTCGGGAAGGAGGGGTTGGTCCAAGACTCTGGACATGCCCCTCTTCTAGAACAAGGGGTGGATCTTAGACCCTGGTTTCATCCCCCGAGTCCTCCCCTAATGAGGAGCCTCCTTCAGAGGAGGTGGAGCTGGAGTGTGAGGCAGCAGCAACCAGGGCTGGACCTCCCACAGGGAGAGAAGGGCATTTTGGGTTGTTTTATCCTCCTGGTTCTGAAGGTGTTAACCCATGACATCACTGGCACTTCAGCCTGACAGATGTCAGTGGGAACACACGGGGAGGATTCAGGGGTGCAGGGAGGATTCAGGAGTGTCAGGGAGGATTCAGGGGTGCAGGGAGGATTCAGGGGTGTCAGGGAGGATTCAGGGGTGCGGGGAGGATTCAGGGGTNGGGAGCATCAGGGGGTGAGGGGAGAATTCAGGGGTGCAGGGAGGATTCAGGGGTGCGGGGAGGATTCAGGGGTGTCTGGAGTGACGTTTGTCTGGGAAATGGAGGCTGGGGCTGGTGCCTGGACACAGGAAGTGCAGGCCGTGCTGTACCAGGTGCCGAGGGCATCCCCTGCTCATTTTCCATGGAGAAGTCTTTCCCAGCTCCTGGGAGCTCAATCCCAGCAGGTGTGCAGGACTGATTTCTGTGCAATTCATTGTCAAGACAGAGGAAGTGCCCACAGTGACACCAGCACAAACAGGACCTGGAGGGTCACAGAACTGCAGAACAGTTTGGGTTGGGAGGGACTTCTGCCCCAACCCAGGTTGCTCAGCAGCTTGGAAATGGCAACGATGTCCCAAACAATCCCAATTTCCTTGCAGGACACAGAGCTGTCTGTGACCCCCAGTGGTCCAAGCAGGATGGTGGCCCATGGGATGCCATTCCAGCATGTCCTTGTCTGGCACAGAAGGGAAAAGGAATCCATATAAATCACACTGTAGCATCCAATTTTCTGATTTTCCTGTTCCTCCTTTTCTTCGAAAAGGCACTTTTCCAAAGTGACTTAGAAGCCTCTGTTCCACCCTTTTTCAGGAACATCAATGGCACAGGAACCGTTGCAAATGTCTCCAGTTGCAGCTTCTTTGGTCATTGAGACAACTGTGGGGTCAGGATTTTGGGAATGCAGCTGCTGGATTCCTTTAAAGAGGAATCTTCAGCTCAGCGACTTCAGATCGTTTGAAGCCCTAAATCTGGAATGAAAATGAGCTGTTGGAGAGTGACTCAGCATCGTTAGGGTTTTTTATCTTTGGGGTTGGTGGCTGGGACTGGATTCCAGCAGCATTTCCTGGTCCCCCTTTGCAGCCTACTCGAACCACCTGGAGAATGTGAAATGGGAATTAGTTCTGTAAACACAGCCCCGTGGGTGCTGAGGGCTCGGGCTCAGAGCAGGCTGTGGTCGCAGAGGGGTCCCTCAGGTGTGAATTCCTGCTGAGCTGGCTGCTGGGGAGCCCCACCCCACCCCATGTCACCCATCTGAGGAAGGCCAGGTCCCCTTATCACAGCAGCCCATTTAGGAGGGCGCTGAACATCTGTCCCTTGTCAGAGACCGGGCAGGATCAGAGAAAACCTCTCTGGAGACAGGATTCTGTCAGGTGGAAACGGGCCAGGAGCGATGGGTTTGCGTGGTCAGACCTTGGGAATCTCATCTCCAGGAGATGTCACCTGCAGGGTGTCCCCACAGCAGGTCAGGCTCTGGATAAACGCTGGATAAAGATCCCTGGCAGTGCCCAAGGCCAGGCTGGACACTGGGCTTTGGAGCAGCCTGGCACAGTGGAAGGTGTCCCTGCCATGGCAGGGCTTTGATGGCCTTTGAGGGCCCTTCCAGCCCAAACCTTTCTGGGGTTCAACGATCGGTGAGACCAAGATGAGGCCTTTGGACTCCTGGCGGTGTGGATGCAGTATTTCAGAATATTTTCTGCAGAAAAGCCAGGCAGGAGCTCAGTTCCCAGGCCGGGGCTTTCCTGCTGCAGTCTCCTCTGGCTGTCCCTCATTTCATGTGTCTAAGAAACGGTGTTTACCGGAATCAAAGAATGCAAAGCTTCTGTTCTCGGTGATGAATACAAGGAATAAGAGGCTTTTGTATGCTGTGAAAGGCTGAGATATGGGGACAGCTTTCCCATCCACGTCTCCTAAGTGGATGCTTATCTCCAGACGGATGCAGTGATCTCTGCGAGGAAAATCAACATCTGCAGGGGCTGTCCCCAGGCCTGGGGAAGTGGAAGTGCGGCAGGATCTCGGGGCTGTTGTGAAATGCCCTGGGAAGCTTTTCAGTGCAGATCCGATGGGGTTTCAGAGGTGCCAGCACAGATCCAGCCTCTATTTTTTGTTGATTACAGTTGAGTGTTTAATTGGATGATGTCTGGGTGTCTCAGCCCTACCCCCTTGGCCCTTCTGTGGCAGTGACACAGCCGAAGCTGTGGAGGAAAGGGACAGCAAAGCTCCTGCAGTCAATCCTGGTGGTGGGACCTGCTCAGGGTGAGCAAAATCTCTAAAAATCCCAATTTGCTTAGCACAGCTCCACCCTGAGCTCAGCTACAAAACTCAGCCATGTCTCTAAAATGCACTAAAACCTCACTGACGGGAAGTTTTTGGCATTCCAGTATTTCTCATTCTCTCCAAAATTAACTTCGGTTCATTTATTCTAAATTTAATTTTACAGCAGTAAAATAGTTGGGTTTCTCAACAGACAGACGGATGCTGGATGGTGTTTTGCCGAACCTTCTCGGTGCATAAATTATTTCCCGGAGAAACAGAATTGGTACCATTTAAAACAAAAGGAAGGAGCTGAAGGATTGGTATTGGCTCCTCTGCAGCTCTTGTTTGTGTTACGCACCGAGGGCTCTGTCTGTTGTACTTCCCAGTGCCTCCCAGCACAAAAGCATTAACTCGGCGAGGCTCCCTCTTAATCACCCTGCGCAATTGTTCTGCAAATGAACCGCGAGAACGCCGCCCTGACAGGCTGAGATTGGGCTGCTGATGAAGGCTGAGGATGAGAGCGATGCCTCGGTGTGCCCCGGCATCAGTCTGAGACAGCAGCTGGCAAAAGAGCCATAAATAACCTCTGGAGTCATAAATATCTTTTCTCCTTTCACACCTCGCGAGTTATAAATAAGAGGCTCCAGACTCTTTGCATCAGGGCCCGGATGGAGTCACTTATCCCGGAGCTCTCCTGCTCTGCTGCAGCTGTTTGGCTGCGGAGCTGCATCACAAATCTCAGCCGGAGCCGGTTTTTACAATTCCCTTCATTTCTGTGGTAAAGTTTCACTCCACGTGAGCGCTCCACTCGTTCCATCCCAGGCTGGTTTTTGTGACCAGGATTAAAAGCGAGGTTTGGCTTGGACAGCCAGGCTGTGTCAGGAATGAAATGGTCAGAACAGGGGGAAAGGAGAAGGAAAACTCATCCTGTGGAAGTCAGTGGAGCTGAGGGCTGGTTCCTCAATCCTGGACCTGTTCTTTACACTGGCAAAAAGTCAGGGAAAATGTTTGGAGTTCTAACAGAGCAGGAGCCAAAGAGAGACCCCAGGGCTGGCTGGAATCCTCTGAGGGAGCACCAGGAATCCGGGAATGGTTTGGGTTGGGAAGGAACTTTAAACCTCATCAGTGCCACCCCTGCCATGGCAGGGACACCTCCCACTGTCCCAGGCTGCTCCAGCCTGGCCTTGGGCACTGCCAGGGATCCAGGGGCAGCCACAGCTTCTCTGGGCACCTGTGCCAGGGCCTCCCCACCCTCACTGTAAAAAACTTCTCCTTTCTAGCTAAACTGAGCCTTGTTCAGATTAAAGCCATCACCGTGGCAGTGGCAGCAGCACTGGCAGCCAATCCCCGTGCCACAGCCAGGACTCAGACAGAGCTGCAGGAAGGGCTGGGACAGGACGGTGCTGCGTGGGCTGAGGAGGAGGAGATCAGGGCAGGGGCACCTGAACCTCCAGGAAATCCTTCAGAAGAAAGCAGAGAACAAGTACAGGACCTGGCTGTGACAGGGGTGACTTCTCCACGAAATACTTCCATTTTTGAGAGCTTCCCTTTTCCCAGCTCCCAGCTGGCATGTGCCAAAGGAAGGGGAGATGAAAGGCAGGGAACGCAGGGAAGGACAAAATGCAGGGAACCCCTGGGCTGGGGGTGTCACCGAAAATCAGGAGAAATAAAAACCCCTCTAGCACTGTATTTGAAGTGATAGAGAATCAGGCATTACTTTATTTACTGGCCAGGATGTGCCAAGGAAAGTATTCCAAAACCACAAATCCTTTTACAGGATTTTTCCCCAAATTTTATACAGTCAAACCCCATAGAGATGCATTGTTTCAAAGTTCATTGGTCCAGAGTTGAGCAACCCTCAGTGTTCCATTTCCCGTTGGATCCGAATCTCCTCTCCTCCGATGTAAATTAGATCTTCATTGTTCAATTCTCTTATCAGTCCTTTCCGGGGAGATGTCTCCAGCTCTGTCAGAGGTGCTCTGGGGTGGATGTTTGGAGATGGTCACTGATGTTCTGTTCATATTCCGTGGATGGTTTTTATCTCTCTGGGGATCTTTGGGCTGCTCCACTCTGTCCCTGTGCTGAGCCCCTCTCCTTAGAGTGATGCTGTACCTCCTAAAGAAACTAAAGAAAATTCCCTTTCCCAAAGCAAGGTCAAGTCAAGCCTAACTAAAGAGACAAAAATAAAAAAAGTTATACAAAATGTTTAAACTGCTATATTTTCCAACAGGGGGTCTGGCCAGGACAGTGCTCATATGCTCAGGCTTGTCTCTTACTCCCCTGGCAACAGCGAAACAGAGAGGCACCCTGGAAAAACTCCTGCCAAAACCAATTTTCTGAGTCCTGAGGGTGTGAAGATCAATGGAGAAAGAGCCCAATTTTTTCTATAGAAATGGAAAAGAAAAAAATTTTTTTAGTCAAAGTTGGAGACAAATTTCCTGCCAGGAAAGATGAATTCTGCCAAAGCAGTGACAGATGTATTTTTTATTTTATCAAATATTTGGCCTGGAATCAGATGTGCTGAGGATCTGTAATTACCTCCACATTTGGAGGAGGCTGGGTGAGGTGAAATGCTCCTCACAACTCTTTGGCAGGAGCATGTGTGGAAACAGAATATTCTGAATTACTGGGATGGTCCCAGTGTCCTCAGTCTCCCCAAGCAATGCATCAGCATCTTGTACGAAGTAAGGTAAAAGTCATCACTCAGAAGAAAAACAGATTTTGGGAGGCTATAAAGAAGGTAAAAAAAGCAAACAATGGCTCAGCCAAATCCTGGAGGAACTGATGATCCTCTCTGTGCTGGAACTGGTGTTTTATCCTGGAGAAAATTCATCCAGTACCTAGTTCTGGTTCTGGTTCTGGGTCTGCTCTGTGCCAGAGCTGCCCTTCCTTGCAGAAGATGAATGTGGAACTCGGAGCTGCAGGGCCTGGAGGAAGCAGCTGCTGCCTGAGTCCTTCTGCTGAATATCACAAGTGTTCTTACGTCTCATATCACAGAGCCCTTGCTCCTGAAGGAATGGGATTACAGGAGAATTTCTTCTCTCATTAAAAGGAAAAGAAAAAAACCAAAAAAAAACCAGACAGAAAACACAAAGCTTTCTTGTAGGGATGCAGGCAAAAAGCCTGAGTGCTTCATTCAGCCTGATAAAGGCTTAGAAACCAAAGAGATGCAGAGCATGTACAATATTTATTGTTTCAAATAATTTATGGCTTTGTGAAGCCCAGTTCTTTCTTTTATGCAATTCTGCTGCAGAGCAGGACCCATTTCATCGATTTCAGCTGCTGAGCCCCCCCAGCCTCTCGGGTCCGTCCCTGGAGCCCCAGGCCAGGCAGGAGCGGGGCTGTTCCTCCTGTGTAAAATGGAGCTCTCAGCAGCGCTTCAGACCAAATAATTACAGCAGATCGGTGTGGTTACAGCTCAGACCTGCTCTGTAATGGCCCCATAAAGTCACCTGGCTTCAGATATACATCAAACCGTTTTTCACATTGCAAATGAATACTTTTTTTAAGAGCTGTAAGTTTCTGGGAGTTCATGAATTTCCTGGATTCATGGCCCTTTGCTGGATGGAGGAAGGTGCAGGAGATGCTGCTGTGCACAGAGAGAAAGGAGGGAGAGTGGCACAGGCAGCTGAGGCAGAAGGAAAAAATAAATCCTTAGAGATGAGATTTCCAAAAGCTGCTTGGAAGTAAAAGCTGGGATAAGTGCATGACACACTCAATAAATATCACTTTGCTTTATCACCTCTTCCATTTCCCAGCCTTGCTCAGGGATTTTGGGAACCTGATCTGTAACATGAGGCCTTTAGTGGCCAAGATCCTTAATCCTGCGCTGCACCAGCGCTGGGCTCCTTGGTCAGGGGCTGAGAGGGGTTTGGGCAGTCCCAGGGAACAGGGACAGGATGAGGAAATGGTCTCAGGTTGTGTGAGGGAATGTTTAGTTTGGGTATCAGCGAAAACTTCTCCACGGAAAGGGTTGTCCTGCCCAGGGCAGGGTGGAGTCCCCACCCCCGGAGGGGTTGAACAGCCCTGGGGATGTGGCACTTGGGGACATGGGGCAGTGCTGGCCTTGGCAGTGCTGGGGAATGCTCGGACTGATGATCCCCAAGGGCTTCTCCCACCTCAACGATTTTGCAATTCTGTGATTTTTGCCTTTTTAAGTGAAAGACCCAATTGTGTGGTGTTTGTGCTATGATTTCTTACCCCAAAGGGCACTTTCACCCTGGGCCATTTTGGCCCTTAAGGGAAGTCTCAGAGAGGCACAAACAGCCCCTGGGTGCCTGAGGGAGCAGAGGGGGTGACCCACGTTGGACCAACCCCCTGGGGATGAGTCTTTGTGCTCAACTGCAGCAAAATGTCCCAAAAAGTGAGCCCAGGGCACCCCTGACAGCCCCAGGATCTCATGGACAACATTCCCACACTCCTCCTGGAGCCTTCCCTGCACAGCACCCTCAGGCTTTTCCTGCTGCTCTCAAATCTGCTCCAATTCTCCTCCACCCCCTTGCTTAGAGCAGCAAATCCATCGTTCTCATGCACTTAGATCACGATTAAGGGGGCTTGAGAGGTAATTAATTTTAATAATAACACGTTTTCTTCTCTCTGAGTTGCAGCCATTGCCTGGCTGTTCCCTTCTGGAGCCGGGAACCAATTTCCCACTGATCTCAGTGAGCAGCACGAGCGTTCCTATCTGCAAGGAGCACATTCCTCTTCCCTTTGCAGACACAGAGTGAACCTTTCCTGTTTTCTGAAGCCAGGCCCTGATGAAAACTCCTGCCTGGGAGCTCTCACAGGTGCTCCAGGGAGCCAGCCAGGGCTTTCATCTGGGGCTCACAACTTGGATTTCTCTAAATTCTAATTTGCTTAACAGAGAAGGAAACCTTTCACCTTCTTCTAGGGGCATAATTTGCTCCCTGGGGGTTGTAGTACTTGTTTTAAAACATCATTTTGAGCTATTCTCTTCTGTGAATTGGCAAACAAAAGGGACAGGGAGAGAAGCAGAATCCCCCAGAAGTGTGAACCCAAGATGAACAGGTGTGAGCAGGTGAGGTGTGAGGTTTGGTGCTGCCCCTGGAGCTGTGCATTGCCCTGACCGTGCCAATTGGCATCTCCTGGCCTCCCACAGCTCCTTCCAGCTGTGCCCAGCGTCCCTGGCAGAGCTGTGCCTCTCATGGAAGGCGCGTAAGGCAACAGCCTCATCCTGCTTCAGTCAGTTCAGAGCTGGAGAAGACAAAGAGGGTGTGAGGCAGGCAGTGTTTCCCGTCCATGTGAATGATGTGATGCTGAAGCTTCATTAACGTGCTTTACACGTTATCTTTATTCATACTGGCAAATTAAATTAGCACTGTCTTTCAAACCGCAGCCCATTTCTCCCTATGCAAGCACCAGCAGCACTAAACAAAGGGCAGGAGGGGCTGGCTGTGGTCCTGATGCCACTGCCTGGGTTTGCAGCAGCCTTTGCTCCAAGAAATCCCTTCTGTCCCTGTCCCTGAGCTGAGCTGCACCACCCCGTGCTCGGTGCCCTCTCAGAGCTCCTGGCACAGCAGGGCCCTGTCGGTCCTGTCCTCTTTGGGCTCCCCAAACCCAGGCTGCATTTTGATATTTGGGCAGGGCCTCCTCCATCCCTTCGTGGTGCTTCCCCTCCTTGAAGGTCCGATGGGAAAAGCCCCAGCCATGGGTGAGGTGAAGGTGGGAAGGCAGAGCAGGGAGGGTTTCACTGCAGGATTTTTGGTTTTGGCTGCTGCTGGAAAAGCATTTCTGGGGAGGAGTAGGGAGTTTGTTACTCACAGAACCCCAGGTGTTTGGGGGCTGTTCAGGGAACAGGGTGTGGTGAAGGGTACAGAAGGTGGGATGGGATGGGATGGGATGGGATGGCAAAGCCTTTCCCCAGTGCCATTTTCCCTCGGAGCAAGGCGGATTTGTCAGCGCTGCAGCCAGGCGTAAATCGAGCTCCATAACCTTGCAAGTGCAAAGCGTTTGGTGCAAGTGATTTTACATTAAACACTAAATATTGCAGCTATTAAAGCCCATTCATCATCCACACGAGGTGCCTGAGCAGAAATGAGCTGTAGCATCTCCTGCAACACTGCCTGTGGGCACATTAAACACCAGAGCCATGTGTCACTCACTGCCAGCTCTGAGGGGACACCTGGGCTCAGGTGAGGCTCAGCCCCGCCCTCCACAGCATCCAGGGGTGACCTCCAGCTCAGCTGAGAGTCCCGGCCCTGGGCCTCCAAAGCTGCCACTCTGTGTCCCTCTGACCTTCTGATGCCTCCAAAGCTGCCACTCTGTTTCCCTCTGAAATTCTGGTGCCTCCAAAGCTGCCTCTTTGTGTCACTCTGACCTTCTTCTCCTTAGCTGTGTCTCCAGCCCTGCTGTCCCCAAGTCCAGGCTGCTGGGACACCTCTGTCCCTGCCGAACAAGTGCAGGTGGCAGAGGAGGCTGCAGGTGCTCCCTGGGGATTTGATCAGGGTTCAGTGACCCCCTCGTTACTCACAGGTGGGGTTTATCCCGAAGATACAATCCCAAGGCTCTGCAGTGGGTTGTGATGGGGATTTTCTTCCCAAAACCTCCATGGGATTAAAGAAAGGATACTATTTGCTCTTTCCCTGCACTGGGTGTTGTTACCACCCATCTCCAGCAACACTAAACTTTTGGCTTCAGCCTGGAAAACGCTCTTTGTGTGGCACTACTGACCCATCCCATGCATCCCTGCAGTTCTGGGGTCAAGCAGTTCCCTCCTGGGATCCCTGAGCCTCCTCCCAGTCCCCTGAGAGCTCTGCTGTGTGTTTGACTGGTGTTAACTGGTGGCTGGGGACCGGTGACTGGGAAGGGCTTTGTGCAGACTGCTGGAGAAACCCGTGTCAGGGAATCTCCCAGCGGCACTTCCAGGGCCTGTGGTGTTAATCTGCACAAGGCAAACCCCAGAGAAGATTAGAAATGCTGATTTTAACTTGCCTATCTCATTAAAGAGGCTCATTTAATGGGGCCTCTTCTTGCACAAGTGTCTGGGAGCCTCCGTTTCCTAATGAATTTTCCTTCTCAGTGTGGGAGGAAATGCTGAAATCTCCACAATGCCCTGACAGGAGGGTGCAGCCAGGGGGGCTTGGGTTTTCTCTGAAGTCAAAAGTGACAGGACAAGAGGAAACGGCCTCAAGTTGTGCCAGGGGAGGTTTAGGGAAAATCCCATCACAGGAAGGTTGGCTGGGGCTGGGAGCAGCCTGGGCCAGGGGAAGGTGTCCCTGCCTGGTGTCCCTGCTTGGCTGGGCCATGGCAAAAGGGAAGGTTCAATCCCAATGCCAGCGCTGACCTTGCTGCCAGCGGCTCTGGGATCAGCTCCGTTGCCCTCCAGTCTTTCAAGGGCTGAGTCTCCCCCTTCAGTCAGGCTTTAGGGGAAGATTAAGTGTTCCAAAGCCCGATTTACATTTCAAAACCCAGCCTGGGCGTGATGTGAGATCAAAGTGAGAGTGGGCTTTGGGTGTATTGATCAGAGACCCACAATGCTGCCTCTTCCTGCTTCCCTGGCTCTTGTACGGATCAAACAAGAGTTTGGGAATAGCAGAACTCTCAGCATTGTTATTTTTTTCTAGGTAGGAAATTTGTAATCCCAGGTATTTCCACATTTCCCTCAAAGCAAAATCCCTCCTTTGTGCTATCACTGACCTCCCTCCCACGTGTGGCACTCGTGCCTCCCATCCCAACCTGCTGCTCATCTGCCACACCTGGAAAAGGCTCCAGCCCGGGATCCTGGTGGATCCTGCTGCTCACAGCTCACACTCGATCCCTCCCCAGAGCTCAGCCCCTGCCTGGCTGTCCCACACCCTGGGTCACACCTGCACCACAACTCAGGGGGATCTGAGACTGCACTAAAAGAAGGAACTCTGTTCTAATTCTCAGGAGGAATTTCCTCCTGGAAAAGCTGGTCAGGCCTCAGAAGGGGCTGCCCAGGGAGGTGTGGAGTGCCCATCCCTGGAGGTGACCAAGGAAGGACTGATGTGGCACTGAGTGCTCTGGGCTGGGGGCAAGGTGGGGATCGGGAACAGCTTGGACTCAATGCTCTGGGAGAGCTTTTCCAACCTCAGTGATTCCATGAAAACAGAAATCGCCTTTCCAGGGACTGCACGAACTTTAGGGGCCCTTCCAACCCAGCCACTCCATGGTTCTGTGATGTCACCTCATGCCACCCTCACCAGTGTCCCCTGTCCCTTGGCTGCAGCCAGCAGCTCCCCTGGTGCAGGTACTGCTGCTTTCCACCTGTGCATGGCTCTTTCCCTTACAGAAACCCCTGGGATCTGCTTGGAGCTGCAGGCTCGGAATGGGAACTGCAGCGCTGGATCCTCCCTCCTTTGGCACCCTCCGCCTTCCCTGGGCTCCCCCAGCAGCGCTGCTGTGCCTGGCAGGGGATCTGGCAGGGGATCTGCCAGGGAATCTGGCAGGGGATCTGGCAGGGAATCTGCCATGGGATCCGGCGGGGGATCTGCCAGGGAATCTGGCAGGGGATCTGGCAGGGAATCTGCCATGGGATCCGGCAGGGGATCTGGCAGGGAATCTGCCATGGGATCCGGCAGGGGATCCACCAGGGAATTCGGCAGGGGATCCGGCAGGGAATCCGCCAGGGGATCTGCCAGGGAATCCGCCAGGGGATCCGCCAGGGGATCCACCACGGAATCCGCCAGGGGATCCACCATGGAATCCGTCAGGGGATCCACCAGGGAATCCGCCAGGGGATCTGCCAGGGAATCTGCCAGGGGATCCGGCAGGGGATTCGGCAGGGAATCCGGCAGGGAGTCCAGCAGGGGATCGGGCAGGGGATCTGCCCAGGAATCTGCCGGGAGATCCGGCAGGGGATCCGCCAGGGGATCCAGCAGGGAATCCGGCAGAGAATCCCGCAGGGAATCCCGCAGGGGATCTGCCAGGGGATCCAGCAGGGAATCCCGCAGGGGATCCGCCAGGGGATCTGCCAGGGAATCCGCCTAGGATCTGCAGGGAAGGTGGGACAGAGCATCCGAGACCTGCTTGTGTGGATTTGGGCCGGGCGGGAGCTGTCTCAGTTAAACCTGCGTGACTGCTCTCCTCCTCCCCCAGCAAACTTTTAAAGGCTTTTTCCTTTGTGCCAAGTTCGGTGCAGCTGTGAGCGAATTCCCCGGGGGAACTGGCGTGTGGCAGGAACAAAGCGCCGCCGCACGATCGGGGTGGATCCGCCTCATCCCAGGCACCGGCAGCGCGTGTGGGGAGGGGGCGGAGGGAACTGCTTCAAATCCTGCCGAGGGAACTGCTTCGAATCCTGCCGAGGGAACTGCTTCAAATCCTGCGGAACGCTTTGACCTGCAAGGGCTTTGCCTCCTGCCGGGGCTGAGGGAGGGCAGCCCGAGAGGAGAGAGACCCCTCTTGGGTGGTGTCAGGAAAAATTAATCACAAACACCAGAGGTTTATGTCCAAAAAGGAGACAGAGGAGTCCTGTAACTTTATTCAGGAATAAAGGGAGAGCTCATGGCCATTTCCCATGGGGTCTCTCAGATTGCTAGCGGGCTCAGCCTCTTTTTATCCTAATTTCCCGGCCACAGTTCCCTCTCTCTTTCCCCATTGGCTGAGGTACTCCAGAGGAACAGACTGCCCTAATGCAGACACAGGAATAGACATTTCCCCTAATGCAAACACCCTTAATACAAATCCCCCCTTTCTTCTTTTCCTTATGTCTCTGTTCCTGTGGTTTATTACCACAGTCTTGGGTGAGTCAATCAGTGCAATTCCTGTGGAAATCCTTCCCATTGTTTCTTCTATCTCTCAGTATGGTCTTACCTTACCAGCAGTTTGTTTGTAAAGACACTCCCTTATTCCTTTCAGGTGGGAAGCAGGGAATGCCCCTGCGGGGACACCGCTGTGACACTGCCGTGACACTGCCGTGACTCGGGACGGGTGGCAGATGGTGCCAGCGCTGCAGGGAAGGAGGGCACGGAGGCTCTGACACAGCCGCAGGACCGCAGCCGGGGTTGGTGGTGGTGTTTCGGCAGAGGAAAAGCCCTGCTCAGCTCCTGCAGGGACAGCAGTGACCAGAGGGGTGTCCCTGTGACCCCGCACAGCTCCGTCAGTCCCACAGCTCCCGCCTGGAGAGGCTTTGGAAGGTGCAAAGGTCTGACGAGCCGGGGTGCTGCTCAGGGCAGGCTCCGGCATTGATCCGTGCTGGAAGTGCCAGCAGGGAGCTGCTGGAGCTGCTCCTTGGCGCTCAGAGCTCCCCAGAGCCCAGCTCCAGCCTGTGAAACCTCGGGCTGCTCTGCCCTGGCCCTGGGACAGCGCTGCTGTTCCTCAGATAAAGGCAGCGCTGCCATGCCTGGGAAAACATTTACTTGTGAAGGGCAGCAGAGTTCAGCTCCTTCTGCAGCGTTTGTATCGCAGGTTTGAAATGAAATTGTGCCTCCAGCTTTGCCTGGGGAGCACTGCCAGCGAGGGAGGAGGACAGAACTGCCAGAGAAGAGCTCTGTGGGGGCTGCTCCCCTCTCTGGGCTGGTTTCCCGCAGCACAGCCCCCTCCTCCATCCTGGGAAAGCAGGATCCTGCTTCCTGGGATGTGGGGCAGGTCACTGGGTCACAGACAGCTCATCCCGGGATGGGGACAGCAGTTGTTGTTCCTGCCCCTGGAGCTGCTTATTGGAGCGTGGTCTGATCGATCCATGCTGAGGATGATCCCACCCCGTATGAGCGAATTATAAACCACCCCCACCTCAAGTAAAGACCTTCCTTCCCCTTCTGCAAAGCCCTGGTGGATCTAAAACCAGCCAGGCCCTTCAGCCTCCTGGGATTGCCCAGATTTTCTCCATCCTGCACCTCCCAGTGAGTGAGGACTTGCTGGTGCCAAACAATTCTGTGGCCTCACGCCTAATTCCTGATTAAACCTCGCCCCAGCACCCCCTGCCCTTCTGCTGGGTTTTCCCTGCTCTGCCCCCAGCCCTTCCCTCCGCCTGACTTTGTTTTTGTGCAGATTAACAGACTTTGGACTTTGAATAATTGATCAAACCCAGCCTGGCTTCACAGACTCAAACACAACTTTGAGCAAAGTTTCATTCCCACACAAGGCTTTAACCCCAGGCACATCTGAGCCACACAACACCTGGTGTTTGGGATCTGATCTCTTGGAGCTCTTAAACTCTGCATCATACCTGTCAAATCTCCCTGTTACACTTGTGTCTTACAGCGCTGGGGATGTGTTCAACAAGAGCTCTGCTCGTATAAAAAAAGGCTTAAATTGGAGTCCCATTCCAAGGGGTTCTTTGGGCTGTTTCAGGGGATGTTGACTAACCTGGACATGATCCTTTTACAGAGGCCTGGGTCTGGAGCAGCAGTGAAACGCCAGGATGTGCAGTGCCAGCAGGAGCTACAGGGGATGTGCTTTCACACCCATTTTGTGTGTCAGGCTTATAAACAGAGCACTGGGGGTTTCAGTCAGTCCCTGCAGGGGTTTATCCTCATCTTCCCACAAGGATCATCCAGTGCAGCCCCTGGCCCTGCCCAGACCCCCCAAATCCCACCCTGGGCACCCCTGGCAGCGCTGTCCAAACACTCCTGGAGCTGTGGCAGCCTTGGGGCCGTGCCCATTCCCTGGGGAGCCTGGGCAGTGCCCAGCACCCTCTGGGGGAAGAGCCTTTCCTGATCTCCAGCCTGACGTGCCCTGGCCCAGCTCCAGCCATTAAAAATAACAAAATAATAACATCTCTAACTGATGTGAAGAAAAACAGCCGCAGTAAGACACAGGCAGGAGCAGAGTGGGTTTTGTGCTTCTTGCAGCGGATCTGGGTATTTCAGAGCTGTGGATTTGCAGACTTTGGGGGTTTTATTCCTGATGTGCACTTCAGCCACATTTCAGCAGTCATCCAGGGCTCATCCAGGGTCTGCAGTGGGGGAACCAAGAAAAAGCCCCTGGAAAATCTGGTGCCCAGCTCGGCCCTGCAGCTCCTCGGCCAATTCCTCCATGCCCAGTGTGCTGCAGCAGCTCCGAGCAAAGTCCCTTTATTCCCCCTTAATCCTGGTGCTGTCCAGTGGGAGACAAGGAGTGGCAGCCATTGCAGGGGCCTTGCTGTCCCCTGGCACAGTACAGCAACCCCATGGCTGCTGCGGGATGGGCATTGTCCCCGTGGCTGCTGTGGAACAGGGATTGTCCCCATGGCTTCAGGATGGGCATTGTCCCCATGGCTGCTGTGGGATGGGGATTGTCCCTGTGGCTGCTGCAGGACAGGGATTGTCCCCGTGGCTGCTGCAGGACAGGGATTGTCCCCATGGCTTCAGGACAGGGATTGTCCCCATGGCTTCAGGACAGGGATTGTCCCCGTGGCTGCTGCGGGGGAAATGCTCTGCAAGCAGAACAAAGAGCCCAGCTCTCATCTCTCCTTCCTCCCACAGGCCTGGCTCGCTCTTCCCCACCTCCAGACACGAGTTAAGCACTAGAAAGCAGCTTAGATCAGTGGTGACTCGTTGTTGCTCTTTAATTCATGCAAATGTTCTTTTTAACTAGCTCGGAGTCTCAAACAACCCTCTGGGGAACCTTCTGCATTTATGATTATTGAAACAAAAGTCTATTTCCTTTAGGCACAAAACAATTGGGGGAGAGAGGGAAAGAACCTGTTTTCTTTTCAAGCAAATACAGTAAATTTAAAGGTCAGGTGCAAGCTGACATAGCAGTGGATGAATCAACACTGGGGAGAATTCTCTGGAATAGCAATAAAAATGTCCCTTTGCAGCCAGAAAAAAGAAATAAAAGCTTTTTTGTTTGTGTCTGACCTTAGAGAGCCTGGGTTTGGTTTGGTTTGGGCTGAGGTTTGGCAGTATTGGTACCCTTGGAGGTGTGTGCAGGTACCCCAGCTCTGCTCTGCTGCCACTTCCCAGCTGGAGCACCAAGTTTGGCTAAAAGCTCGGGGACAGGAACCTGTCCAAGCCAAGTTCAGCTTGTGCTGCAATCCAGCATCAGCCAGGGAATGCTCAGGCTGGATATCAGCAAAGATTTCCTCGCTGCGAGGGTGGTTAAGCCCTGGCACAGACTGGCAGCGGTGCAGTCCCCATCCCTGGAAGTGTTCCAAACCAAGCTCATGTGGCATCCCATGGTGGGGTTCAAAGGCTGGACTTGGTGACCTTGGAAGTCTTTTCCAACATTTATGATTCTGTGGCTCCAGATCCAGCCCCTCCTGACTTCACAGACTGCAATTCCCACCGCATTCCTGTTGTGTGCCTTTGGAGTGGCAGCAGACCCTGCTGGAATTCTCTGTGTGCTGGATTATCCTGGAGCTCTTCCTGCCTGGTTTTCCCAGCTTTTCTCCTCAGTGCTGGAATGATGGGTGTGCTCTCTGAGCCTCGGCCTCCTGCTACTGCCAGGCTCTTGTTGGCTCCTTGGGGACACCACAGCAGCCCCAGGCACAGCCTGACCCAGCCCCAGCTCCTGATAGGAGCCACAGCTGGAGATGCTGAGTTACTGGTGCTGAAGGGCCCCATAAATCCACCTTGGAAGGGTTGTTCACCCTGGAAAATGGATCTGAATCCTTCCACCCCAAGGTCTTGGCAGGCACAAAGCCAAGCCTGTCTCTCCTGCAGGGTTTGTAGTGTTTGCAGGCTGAGCTCTGCCCCTGCTCGCTCGGGGGTCTGGGTGGGGCCCAGGATTTGGGGGTCACTCTCAGGGTGAGGAGCGGGAGCAGAGCACTGCAGAGCTGCTGCTCCATGAGCTGCCTCAGGGCTGGCTTAGCTCTGCTCCAGCCTCAGCTTGCATTTTCAGCTGTAACTCACTCAGGGCCGTTTGGAGCAGCTCTTCTGGCTCCGGCTTTTCTGTGCCTGACTGTGCCCGACTGCAGCTGCCAGGAGCGGAGGGGGAGAGCCCAGGCAGCTCCTCCTGCTGATTTCCTTGAGCACCCCACCGGGATTCGGGGGGCTCCCTAACCCGGAGTGACTCTGTGCTTTATCTCCTCAGGGCTGTGCTCTCCGAGACCACACAAACCTCAGCCCTTCCCGCAGCCCCTCCCCATCCCTGCTGCCCCCGTGAGCAGCTGCCTTGCAAGGCTGAGAACTTCAATTAACATCCCCCAGTTCCCTCATTGTGGGCAGCAAATGCCCTTCTCTCCATCCCTGCTCTGGTGTTTTCACAGACACCTTTGGCTGCAGTTCCTCAGTTGTCTCCTCTCCAACCCTCGCCCAGCAGAAGAATCCGCACAGATCCCACGTCCTGAGCTCCCGAAATGCCCCTGGCAGGGATGACACTTCCTCTGCACCAAATGAACCGGGCTCAGCATCTTTCCCTGTCTCTCCGTGTGCCAAAGGCAGAGACAGAGGCCCTTTGCTCCCAGCCCATCTGTAATAGATCATCCTGACACCAATTCACTTGTTCTTTGTGTAATAAGTTATAATCTGCCCGCTCAGACAGACATGTAAAAAAGAAAACTAACATGGCCTCTAAAACCAATGAGCCAGTAAATAGAGGGCTATAAATAACCAGGAGAAAGGATTTAATTAGCAGCAGAACTCACTTGCAGGGCACTGGGTTCATGTGGGTGCCTCTCATGTGAAACTGCCTCACGTGCCCCCATCACCCCCCAGGCCCTGTGCCCCTCAGACACCAGGGCTGGGGAGGGTTTGAGGAGGGTTTGGTGCCCTGGCTGTGCTGGGACAGCTCTGCCCTGTCAGAGCTGCTGAGCAGCACCAACCCCGAGAGCCCCAGGGCAGGGGGAGAGCAGAGCTCTCACAATTTGTGATTTATGGAGTCATGGAATTGGTCAGGCTGGAAAAGCCCTCTGAGATCACAGTCCAACCTTTAACTCAGGGCTGCCAAGGCCACCACTGACCATGTCCCTGAGTGCCACATCCACAGGGCTTTTAAATCAGGAGAGGGGTTGGATTTCTGACCTGTCCAGGGGAGGAGCTCTGTCCCTGCTTTGCTGCTGCTGTCTCAGCTCAGTGACAGCAAAGGAGGCGAGGACAGATCAGCAGAGAACCCAAAAGCAGATTAGATTGTAGCCAGAGTCTCTGGTTTGAGGTGTCTAGGTTGAATTTAAGGGAGGGTTTGGCAGACCCCTGATGCATCCTGGCAGCCCATCCTGCAGCTCAGGCTGAAAAGAGATCCTTTATAATGGAAGCTTTCCCCAAAGCTCTGTCTTCCCTTTATTTTGCACCTGTTTGCTTCCTTAGCCATGGCTCAGGTCTCTCCTCATCATTCCCTGTTTGTGAATTCACCTGAGGTTTTCAGATGAAAATGTTCTATTGAGCAGCATCAACCCCAAACTCCTGAATTTTCTGGGAATGGCTCTGCTGATGCGAGGCTGCTCTGTCATGTCTGGAAAGAGTCATTTTATCATGGAAAGAATGATTCCATCAGGTCAAAGCAGACTGTAAAGATCCCTCTGCTGTGTTTTAGTGCCTTTCTCCAGGACCCAGCCAGATGCCTCTTTAGTACCCACGTGCTGCTTGGTTTTATTAATGTTGCATCTGCCGGTGATTTGAGCAAGGGCCAAAGGTTCAGAATTGAAACTCAAGGACCCTCTACTACTAAAAGATTTTATTAGCCATAAATCTCTTGTAAAGTGCCTGTGTTGACAATAGGGAATAATACAATCAAAGCTCTCTCCCCACCAGTGACAGCCCAGCCCTGCTGCAAGGAGCCACATGAATTAATCTGTCCTGTTAACTGTCCCAGGGTAAGAGCCTTTCAGGAGAGAAAAGCACTTGGGCAAAATGCAAAGAAACAGCTGTGCCTATACAAACATACCCTGCTTTCCAGAGGGGCTCTTCCACAAATGGATGATGCTCCATCCCAGCCTCAATCTTCTGGGCCATGAGCTTCGTGTCAGCCTTGGGTGTGATCAACAAAATGTCCCAGGGTGCGAATAGTGCCTTGGTTTGGGCTGGGTGCAAACCACAGGGAATACTGAGCAATAATATCCTTGTTGGACAGGCTTGGAGCAGCCTGGGACAGTGGAAGGTGTCCCTGCCATGGCAGGGGTGGCACTGGGTGGGCTTTGAGGTCCTTCCAGCCCATCCCGTCCCATCCCATCCCATCCCATCCCATGGATCCCATCCCATCCCATGGATCCCATCCCATCCCATCCCGATCCCGTGTCCTGTGCAGGTGCAGAGCTCGAGGCTGTTCAGGTGTTGCTGTGTTTGAACCCATCTGCACCTTCAGCCCCCACCCAGCTTTAAGTGCCCCTTTCAGGAGCCAGGGTGAAACAACTCCTTTGTGCTTGAGAGCCACTTCCCGCTGGGTTTCTCATGCCAATATTATGGTTGGAAAATAAATGGGTCTTCTTTTCCATTTGCAGAAACTTTCGAGCACTTTCAGTGATCCAAAATGGAAAAATAGTTTTCAGGCTCACAATACCTTCCCTTTCCACATCTGCTCTTCCGGAATCGCTCTCAAGAAGCATCTGAAAGGAGAACTAAAAATAAAATATCAACAATTTTGTCGATATCTTGGCGTGTCCGATGAATGGAGCTGAGCAGGGAGATTGCTGCTGCCATTGTCAGGGGCAGCAATTGCACTCAAGCTGCTGCTGCAGGGGGTGCTCCGTGCTGGGGCTGCGTGACTTAACAAAACTCACATCGGCCATGGACTGACAACAGAGAAGCTGTGGCTGCCCCTGCATCCCTGACAGTGTCCCAGGGCAGGCTGGACAGGGTTTGGAGCAGCCTGGGACAGTGGGAGGTGTCCCTGCCAGGGCAGGTGTGGGATGGGATGGGATGGGATGGGATGGGGTGGGGTGGGATGCGATGGGATGCGATGGGATGGCATGCGATGGGATGAGCTTTAAGGTCCCTCCCAACCCAAACCATTCCATGATTCCACAAAACTTCCAACTTTCTACTCCAGAAACTCCTAAGCTTGGCTTCATTCCTTTTCCAAAGGGAAAGCTCTAGACGGGAGCTTTTAGCAGAGCTGGGAAGTTGGGAGCAGATAGGAACTAAATGGGAGATTTATCCGTCACGTTTCTGCCATCTAAAGTATATTAATCTCACTGCTTCCATCATCAGTGATTCCCCAGACATTCCAGAGAAGGCTCTGCTTCTTCAGGGAATTTCACAATTCAAAAATTGCCTATGCACAAAAAGGGGAAAAAAAAACCCACCTTAATTTTACCTTCCCACAAAACAAAGTAAAAATCTCCTCACATCTGCTTTTAGAAGTGCTTCAGTTTTAACTCTTTGTATAAATTATGTTACAATTCTTTAGAAGAAGAATGAAATATTGGGACATTGCAGTTTTGCTGTAGGGTTTTCTCCTCAAAACCCCAAAGTTCCCATCAGAACCTTTGTTTCAGCATTTTTCATGGAGAAAACTTCCCTTTACTTACTAAAGCAGCTGGGAAAAGCTTCCTGATGCTGAGTTGCAGAAGGGGTTGACCTGTCCTTGTGTTTGAGGGGCTCTAAATCCTAAATAACCCTCTGTTTCCAATCCAATTTTTGGTAGTTTGAAACACCCAGGTCCTTGCAGGATGAAGTGCATGTGACACATCCCAGGGGTCACCCCCAAAGCTCTGCCAAACCCCGGGGGCTCCAGCTCTGTGTGCAGCCCCAGGGAAGGAGGATGTAGGATTTTTTCCAGATGCTTTTCCAGTCCAGCCCTTTCCCGGCAGACCTGCTCCATTTGGGGTCTGATTCCCAGTTCCTGTTTCTCTGCTGGGTCAGAGACCCCAAGCTTTGGGGCCTTTGGCTGTGCCTGGTGGCAGCCCTGGAGTTCCTTTGCTGGAGCCTCCCTGACCCCACAGCCCCCAGCCCCCAAGGCAAAGAAAGCTCCCCAGTGGCTCCATCCCCTCTTTGGGAAAAACTCCTGGAGATCTCTGGGTGAGAAATGTTGGATGAAATTGCTGCTCTCTGGAGAGCAATGGGATGGAGCCAGAGCCTTCCTGTGGGATTTGTGTAATAGCACATCCAGTCCCTACTGCAGGACGCCATGGGCTGGGGGATCCCCAGTCCCAAAATGCCGGGAATAACCCATTCTTTTAAAAGCCTCAGGACACTCAATGAGCTGCGTGAAATCCCTTCCAACACAAAGCTGGTCCAGACTCTTCCCCTTCCATTTATTTTCCATCCCACTGGGATCATTTCTCTCCTGTGCTGGGCCCTCACGAGGCTGCAGCAGCAGGATCTGCCCTTGCTTCAAGCTCGTTGCCAAATTCCATCTTTCCTGTGCCACGTGGAGCCCCCTGTCCCTGTGGCCACTGTCCTGGAGCTGACAGATGGTTTGTGGGCTTGGGCTGGGCTCCAGGAACAAACATTTTCTGAGGCATTAATCTTGATAGGGATTAGCCACAGCAACTGCTTCATGTGGAGATCGCTCTGGGGGCTTCTTGTGTCTTTTGGTGAACAGAATTGGATGGAAAATTCAGGGCTTTTCTTCAGGGGAGTCTGCACAGAGAGGATGAGGGAGGGCTAGAAGATGTTGAGGGCTTTGGGGATAGTTTTGGGTCTAAGTTTGGATGGATTTGGGTTTGTGCACGTGAGGATAAATCCTCTCTCTGGAGGTGCAGGTGCTGCTGCATCCTGCAGGATTCAGGGACATCCACGAGCCAGAAGGCAAAGGGTGGATTTTCACCATCTGAAATACTGAACCAGAGTCTTTGGGAATCCTTTCCTCTCTCTGGCATAGGAAAGGGAGGGATCAGAGAAGAAGAGGGAGAAGGATCATCTTATAAGTGCAAACATTAAAGCTGCATTTAGCACCTGTCTAATTTTTAATATGAGCTGAGCTGCAGTCAGATATCGGGCACTGAGCTAAGTGACAATTTATGCAGCAATTCTAAATTAGCTGTAGCACAGAGAGAAAGGCACTTCTTTGGCTCAACAGCCACAACGGAAACTAAAATCACATCGACCCCAGCCAAAAAAAAAAGGTGTATTTTGGGGGAAGGGAAGGCTGAAAGCGCCAAGGTTTCTTCCTTTGTGTTAAAATGATGGGAATTTGGAAGGTCAGTGTTTTGAAAGGAGGAATCTTAGTCTGTGAAACATTCCTGTCACTTCACTGGGCTTGGAGAGATGGGATATTGGGAAGGAATTGTTCCCTGGGAGGGTGGGCAGGCCCTGGCACAGGTGCCCAGAGAAGCTGTGGCTGCCCCTGGATCCCTGGCAGTGGCCAAGGCCAGGCTGGACATTGGGACTTGGAGCAGCCTGGGACAGTGGAAGATGTCCCTGCCATGGCAGGGGTGGCACTGGATGGGCTTTGAGGCCCCTTCCCACCCAAACCATTCCATGCTGCTGTGACACAGCCTGGCATTCCTTCTCCCATGGCACTGGGACATCCCATTGCCAGGCCAAGGCACTGAATCAGGAGGAAAAGCATCAAAGGTACAGCTCAAACCTGGGAGAGCTGAGAGGCAGCTGAGTGTCCGGGGCCATGGTCACTCTGGGGGAACAGGGTGGGTCCCTCTGCCTCTTCCAGCCTCAGGGGCTGGTTCTCTGTTCTCCATTCTCTGCTCTCTGTTCTCCATTCTGTATGCTCTGTTCTCCATTCTGTGCTCTCTGTTCTCCATTCTGTGTTCTCTGTTCTCCATTCTGTGTTCTCTGCTCTCTGTTCTCCATTCTCTGCTCTCTGTTCTCCATTCTGTGCTCTCTGCTCTCCATTCAGTGCTCTCTGCTCTCTGTTCTCCATTCTGTGCTCTCTGCTCTCCTTTCTCTGCTCTCTGCTCACCATCTAAGGCTCCAGGGCTTCACAGGTGCCTCCATGGCCACCTGCACCCTTCTTAACCTGTGCCACCTGTGGTACTGAGCCCCTCTGCCCAGTCCCAGGCTGCCCTCAGAGGCTGAGTCCGGCTGGAGAGATCTAAAGAGCCTCGAGCTGCAGGAACACTGGGGCTGGAAAGGACCTGCCGAGGTGATTGTGGCAAGGCCCCATCATGGCTGCTCCTCCATCTTTGTCAGCTGGAGAAACCAGGGAGTGCATTGGGGTAATTACCTAGGGGTAGGGTTAGGGTTATGCCTAGGAGATCTGAAGGGCCTCGAGCTGCAGGAACACCGGGGCTGGAAAGAGCCTGCCAAGGCCATCGCGGCAAGGCCCCAACCTTGCTGCTCGCACACCGTTCTGATCCGGACCCCCACAGGGGTGTATGGCACCTCAGCCACAGCCACAGGCTGCCCTGTGGGCTGGGGTCAGGCTCCAGAGAGCTGTGTCCCTGCAGCTGTGGGGACAGTGGCACTGGACAGGACGTCACCAGGACATCATCAGGGCAGGCTGCTGGCAGAGTCGAGGTTGCTGTGTCTCGGAGCATTGGGGAATGGCAGTGCCTGTGTCTGCAGGGAGGGCCCGGCCGGGCCTTGCTGCCCATCAGGAACATCGCAGGGCACGGTCTCTCTGGGGTGAGTGGTGGGAGTTTTTCCAGCCTGAACCATTCCAGAGTTCTGTGATCTGTGTGCAGAGCATCCTCTGAGCTTCCTGCACAGCATTTGCTGCCCCAGCAGCTCCAGGTGCTTCCTCCCTCTGCCCGTCCCAGCCGGGTTGTCCCCCCTTCAGGGGGACCATCTGTGGGGTCCCTCCATCTTCCAGAGCTGCCCAGAGAGGGCCCCAGGTGAGCCCCAGCCCAGCCTGCTCCAGGAGCTCCATCGGTCTGATGCACATCACGAACCCCCAGCAGAACTTATTGGTCAAGGAGTCACAAAAAGGATGGCAGGGTTTGCAGAATGGGGGTGTGAGAGCCAGGCGGGCCCAGGCTGGAGGGGAGAGGAGGCTGTGGAGGCAGCACAGATGTTGGCAGCCACAGGAGAGGCTAACAGGACAAGTGGGGAGGAATTCTCCTCATCAGTCACTGCCAGCGGGAGGAGGAACAGGCTGGGGCTGGGCAGGGAAAGTGCAGCTGAAGTGCTAAGAAACATTTTCTCTCTGAGTAAAACTGAGGGGTTTCAAGTGGATGAATCAGAGTGAATCAGAGAACATCTCGAGTTGGAAGGGACCCATCAGGAACATCCAGTCCATGAGTGAAGGGTCCATGGCTCTTGGAGTTGCTCAGCACCAGGCAGGCTCTGCCCTCCCTGGGAGAGAAGAAAACACCAACAAAGCTCCTCTCTGGGACACAGGTGACACTAAAGCAGCAGAAGTGTCTCCTTCCCTCCCAGCAGCTGGTCCTGAGGAAAAGCATCCCCTCCTGTCCTCCCTCGTCCCTTCCCATGCCAATTCCCTGTCCACACTGCCTCACTGCCTTGGGCACAGTGCCCGCTGTTTTCACCCCAGATCAAAGCTCATTTTAAAATGAATTCCTACTGTTAATACAGGAAACTGGAAGCAGCAAGAACCACAACCTCACCCCAGTCACTGCCCTTCGAGCAGGGACAGATGTCGTGGCAGCACTGGGATAACTGGGACTGATCTGGGTACTCATCACCTCCACCCCAACCAAGCTCCATTTGCTCCATCACCCACAGGGGTTTTTTGGAGGAGTTTGGGGCCAGCAGCTGAAAAAGCTGCACTGCAAATGCCAGCCCAGATGGGCAACATCTCCTGGATGCAGCTGAGCAAAGCTGACAAACTTCATTTCCAGCTCTCGTGTCAGGCCCACGCTCTGCAAAGCACAAGGAAATTGGTGCTATTGGTGAGGATCACTTGGGTCAGTTGGGATGGCAACTCCTGTAACCCCTGTGCTAAAGGAACATTTCATGCCTGTCTCCAAATCCAAGTTACACCCGTGCTCCTAAAGAGGCAGCGCAGCCCTGCAGAGCATCTGTGTTTCCCCTGGAATAAAGAATTATGCCAGGATGAAGTATTTCTGTGAGGGAATGTGCTCCTTGCATAGTTATTAATTCATTACTGGCCGTAGCCAAACTCACTCCTCTACTAAGTCATCTATTAAATGAGCCAAATGAAATTTATTAACACAGCATTGATCATTTAAGTCTTTTAGCATAAAGCTTAATGGAACAGAAGCAGAAGTAATAATTCCTTGCCTGACTTCTGGTTCATGTCTCGTGCTCAGGGCCCTGTGTTACAGCTCCAATTGTTCCCGGAGCTCCCTCCCAAGCAGGAATGTCAGAGCAGCAGGGGGGGATTGTCTGCCTTTTGTTTAAAGAGCTTCCCTTTGGATTTGGCCTGGAATGACTCTGAAAACTGCATCGGAAAAACAGAAGCGAGCTTTTAACCAGCCCTGAGGAGTGAGCAGCCAGAAGGAAGGAAGGGGTTCTTCCTTGGACGATAAACAGTGGGGGCGTTGCTGGGTTTGTGCTCAGAGCCCCTCCCGGCACCGCTCAAGCTCCTCTTGCAGGACCTGGCCCAGTTCTGCCCTTATGGAAAGCTGGGGGAGCTGGGGCAGGGCTGGCCCCAGGCTCAGAGCCAGGGCTGACCCTGAGCTGGGCTGTCACTGCCCAGGGCAGCTCCTGCCACCTCCAGAGCCTCTCCCAGGGTCACTTTTTGGAAGGAAACCTCGTGCCCACAGGAAATTGTGTAATCACCCTTTTGTACAAGTAGGCTGAGACTTCACAAAGCTCTGATCATTTATGTTCACCAAGCTCCATTTGTTCCTGCTGGGGATAATTCAGCCTTTAGGCAGATGGGGATTTCCAGGAGGTTTCTAATTCTGAATTGGATGGGGAAGTCCTGCTCTGTGTTCCTCCCGCTGCCCCTTAAATTAAGCAGAAATCAGGAATCTCTCTCTGAGGTGAGGCAGGAGCTGTGCAGACCAAAGGCTCTCACCTTTGAGAGCCCTGTGGAGCCGGGGGCATGAAGTGATGCTTGTGAGAATCTCAGCAGCTTCGAGATCTTATCCATTTCCTGCACAGAATGACAGACAGGGCTCGAGGTGTTAACCCAGGGCACAGATGCTCACAGATCTCAGCTCCTCATGAAGTTAAATAAGAGTTAAGCTTTGAGAGTCTAAATACCAATAGGTGGGACTTAGAAGGTGCAGCCTGCGGAGAAGGGGAGCACAGCCCTGGCTCTCCTCCTGTCTGTAACCCAGTGTGGGGACAGAGAGAAGAGAGGGGACAGTGCAGGGCTGGGGCTGCACCAGTGGGAGGTGGCCCAGCCCGGGGGTAGGGATGGGGAGAGCCCCGGCCCGGGCTGAGAAGGGTTTGCATTCACTGAGAAGGGTTCAGCATTCCCTGAGAAGGGTTTTGCAGTCCCTGAGAAGGGTTTTGCATTCCCTGAGAAGGTTTCTGCATTCACTGAAAAGGGTTCTGCATTCCCTGAGAAGGGTTTTGCGGTCACTGAGAAGGGTTTGCATTCCTTGAGAAGTGTTTTGCATTCCCCGACATGAAACGAAGCCGAGCTGGGATTCCTGTCCCAGGGGCTCTGAGCAATGTGTGGGATTCACCCCTTAACCCCAAGCCCTCTGCTGCTCTGTGGGATCCAATGTTATTTACTGATATTTCACAGACCATAAAGCACTGGGAGGAATAAGTCCTTTAAACAGAATCCACTCCATCTCCATCCCCAATGGATCAATGCTGCTTAAACTGTCACCTGTTCCTGCAGCCCCTCGGTGATGGGGGCACTAAATCTCCCCAGGTGTCTGTCCCTCCCTGTCCCCTCAGCTCTCACTGTCACACGTTGTTGCTGTCTAAAACCGTGTCCATGCAATTCCAATCAGCTCCTCTCATCCAGCTGATGAAGGGTTTTGCATTTGCTGGACAAAAAGGACTGTCACCGCTCGGTGCTGGCAGGCTCAGGTTTACATTTCACCTCAGTGGAGCTCATGAAAATCTGGAGCCTGAAACAGGCATTGATTTTTCATGGCATGTCTGGGTTTGCTTTTGTTATGGGGTTATGTCTTGCAAAAGTTGACTAGAAATTGAAATATTTCTTGTAAGTGAATTTATAAATCCAAACCTTTTAGCAGTTGGCTGCTGTTATTGCTACCGGATTTACTGATGACTTTGTTTTTTTAAAAATAAGATGTTTAAACAGGCACTGACTTTTTTTTCCTCCCATGGAAATTTTAATCATAGCATGGGCTTTCTATTTTCTCAGTCAAAACTATTCAGTGAAAACGTTTGATTAATAAATCAAAAAGTCTGCAAGTGTGGATGCGTGTGGAGTATGACAGGTTTCACTAGAACTTGTAAAGGTTAAGGGGAAAAAAGGACTCTTTGGCTAAATCCACATTTAGCCACCAAGATAAATAACAGATTTGAGCTGTGTGGGGGCTGAGCTCTCCCAGACTCCACAGCCAAGGCCTGAAGTCATTCCCTTGTCCTCTCCCTGGGCATTTCTGCTCTAAACACCAAATCCTCTGCCTTTGTCACTGCACCTGTGACAGCAGAATTGCAGGGAGGCTTTTTCTTGAAAATGCTGCCAAACCACAAAATAAGCAGCAAATCAGTTCTGAGACTGAAAGTTACTTCTCCTAAGTGCTGGGCTCTGGAGTGGGGAAGCTTCTCTGGCGTTTTTGGGGTGAAATAAAAGCACATTGACAATTTTCTTTGCAGTCACAAAGTGACAGAAATAGTCCAACACCTGGAAAACCTGCTTTGCCAGCCAGGTGCTGAAAACAGCTCCTGTACTTTTATTCCAAGGTCAGGAATTTACCAGCATGTGCACGGAGGTTTGTGTTCACCCTCAGCTGGAAAAGATTGGATGTGAACAATTCCAGAGCACTCCCTGAGCCTCACACAGGCAGATTTAGGCAAAGAGCAGCTTCCCTGAGCCACAGGCAGGAGTCTGCTGCAGGAAAGAAGCATGGGTGGGATCAGGATCATGCATTCATAAATCCCAAATTCCACCCGGGTGTTGTGCAAGACAGGCAGGGCTGGGGCAGCGTGGGAGGGACAGCAGTTTGTCCTCAGCCATCCCAGCTGAGAGTGCTTGGGGTGGAATTAGCAGGGCTGGAATTAGCAGGGCTGGAATTAGCGAAGCTGGAATTAGCGGGACTGGAGTGAGGGCTGGGAAGCTCCTTGATCTCCGAGTCTTGATCTGCAGGCAGGTGGTTCATCCTCAGCCTCTCTCTGTCCGGGCTCTGCTCAGGGCGGGCTCAGGTTGGTTTGGCCAACGACACAGAATTGTGAGGGGCCTTGAGTCCCTCAAAGGCAGGACAAGTTAAAAAGCTGGACACGATCTCTGCTCTGGGACAGCACCCAGGGCACGGCTGGAGCTGGCCCAGGGCAGCTCAGGCTGGAGATCAGGAAAGGTTCTTCCCCCAGAGGGTGCTGGGCACTGCCCAGGCTCCCCAGGGAATGGGCACGGCCCCGAGGCTGCCACAGCTCCAGGAGTGTTTGGACAGCGCTGCCAGGGGTGCCCAGGGTGGGATTTGGGGGGTCTGGGCAGGGACAGGGGTTGGATCCATGATCCCTGTGGGTCCATGATCCCTGTGGGTCCCTCCCCACTCAGGATATTCCATGATTCTGTCATTGGTTGGGAACAGTTGGTGGCTTCCAGCCACGGTCCCAGAAGGTCCCTCAAGGTCTGGGTGACTCCAGGGAGAGTCAATGGTTGCTCAGGGCAGACTCTGCCCCTGGGCAGGTTTGGGATGGCAGCACTGAACTGCAGGAGTTTCCCAGTTCTGAAGGAAGGCGAGGCTGTGCCTTCCCCATCCTGGCTGCTGGAATTGTGAATCCATCGGGGTGTCAGACAAAACTGCAGCTCGGGGCATGCACAAATAAAGGTGCTTCTGCCTTCCAGTGGTTTCCCGTTGGATTCCCCAGTTAAACTGGCAATTAACACTGCAATTAGAGCAGTTTCCTTGTAGAGCTATGTTAAATGCATGGAGTTTTTTTCCCCCCTTTATGAATGTCTTCTGCCTGATCCTTTCTTTCCATCTCAAGAATGGATTAAAAGACTCCTTTTAAGAAGCTGGAACAAGTTTCCCAGGCTAATGCAGCCCCAGCCAAGTTATGCTTTCATCAAGGCGTTTTAGTCATCACCGCAACATCTTTCAGGCTTATTAAATCAGCCTCATCTCCTGAGGGAGGTTTTAAATGGGGGTAAAACACCGTATTAAGCAGTCCAGGAACTCATTTGATTTAATTTCATTTGTATTTAGTTTTTTCCTTTGTCTCCTCTTCAGGACAGCAGAAAGAACAATTTGGAGGTATTCTAAAGATGCCCCGTTTTTCACCTTTTGGTGCTATAATAATTCAATAAAGCCTGAATAATCTGTCTCTCTCAGTACTCGTAAAAATCCATCCTCCCTTCTACCTTTTCTCTTTCCTTCTGCTCCTACTACAAAAATGCAACATCCCACAGCTGGGTGGTGACTCTCATTCCTGAACTTTTGCAGAGGACAGAGTGAAGAACACTCAGTAAAATGCTGTGGCTGCCCCTCGATCCCTGGAAGTGTCCAAGGCCAGGCTGAAATACCCTGGGATAGAGGAAGGTGTCCCATGCCAGGGGGTGGGACTGGATGACCTTTGAGGTCCCTTCCAACCCAAACCATTCCAGGACTCCATTTCCAGCAGGCACATTGGATCCAAGGAAAGCGCTCCGGTAGCGATCAGACCCTGCTGACCTGGAAATGCCAAATGAGGAACATTCCTGGGGCTCCTGGCTGGGTCAGCACAGCCTGAACAGCAGCAAGCTCCGAGCTGGGCTCCCTCATCAGGCCGTGGGCACGGTCTGCTCCTTCTCCCTGCAGCCCTGGAATGCCATCCTGCAGCTCAAGTGCCTCATCAGAATTAAAAGGGCTCGTGGTGCTTATCTGCATTTCATGCATATCAGCCTAAGGCCGGGCCCTGGCAGCTCTCCAGCTCCCGTTAGAAGTGTCTGTCTCTCTGCCAGGCTCTCAGCAGCCCCTGGGTGGGCTCGCAGATCTGTTACCTGCACCCGTGCCTTCGATGGTTCCCGGCGTTTGTGGCAATGCCAGAGCTTGGGTCAGGGAGCAAGGTCCTGAAGAAGAATGAGCTGAACAGCACTGCTGTGCCCTGGGCAGGGCTCGGCCCCTCTGAAGGACCAGAAAACTTTCTTTCTGGGGCCATTTGGCCCTCGATGAGCAGTTCATCCTTGATCCCAAACCTCAACATCTCCCTGCTCTGCTCCCTGACTTGTCCTGCAGTGGGAACTGTGGGTGTCCCGCATGTTCTGGGGTCCCTGTGCCCCCCCCCAAGGTGATCCCCCAGCCTGTTCCAGCTCTTCTGAGGAGCAGGACAAACAAATGCATGAGGTTTTGGCTTAAAAAGCAGGGGAAAAAAATACTCTGCTCCAAAATCCTTCCCCAGATCACCTGCTGTCCCGTGCCTCCGTTTTCCCAGGTTTTCCCAATTTAAGCTCTTTGTTTGCTCTCCCTCCTTGGCGGTTCCTGCAGTGCCAAGTACAGAAGGTGCCTGACTCTGCTCCGGGTTCTGAACTGTTTCCATCCTGCAGCAGCTCCTCAGTGCCAGGGTTTTAATTGCCAGCACCCTGAGGTTTCTCCGCACCCCTGGCAGGAGGCAGCGCGTGGGGCTGACCTCTCCCCGTCTCCTGTTCTGCCTGGCAGACTCTTTTCAATTATCTTCTCCCCATGTTGCTGTTTACGTTTTGCACTCACATCCTCTGCCGCGTTTCCCATCACCTTCCCGCAGCCCGAGTGTCTCCTAATCTGAAGTGTATTCCAGCCTTATCTCTATCAAAGCAGAAGGGTGGGGAGTCATCCTCATTCCCGGCTGCTCTCCAGCATTTTGATCCTCGAGGAGCTGCAGCCGTCAGTGCTCAGCTCAGCTTTCACCGCGGTTTGAGGAACTCGCAGACGATTCTCCTGTCAAGAGCACTGAGGACAAAATGAAACATTCTCTTTTTATTTTTTTTTTTTCCCCAAGACTGCCCATTAATCTCTTCTCAACGTGCCGGGGAATGATTGTGTGTCATGTTTCATTCTGAGCTGTCACTGAGTTCATTCCGTGCCTTCCCAGAGCCAACCTGCAGGATCCGAGAGCGGGGCTGTGGCTGATGGTGGGAGCAGCGCCCAGGGCAAGACCCTGGGTGTGCTGGCAGGGTTTGTGGAGCAAATCGGGTCGGTCTCCAGTTGCACCAGTGCAGACTGGGACTGGGATTGCTCTGCTACCACAGGGAGAAAGATTTTGGAATTCTGTGGGAAGGAGCACCAGCACAGCTGGTGTTGAGTCAGGAGGTCAGGAGGGACCTCAGAGAGGCACAAAACTTGGGTGCCTCCTCTCTTCTTCCTGGCTGGCCTGGTAAACTCCCCAGATCCATCCATTCTGTCCTTGGCCAAATGATTTGTGAGCAATAAATCCCTGTGGCCCTCAGTGCCTCATCCTGGACACAGCCAGGACTGAGGGGGCTGTGCCTGGCCCCAGGGGGGATCAGAAGAGCCATTTCTCCCGAGGAGCACAGCAAGGCTTTAGGTCATTTTCTTCCATCCTCAGGTTTTGTTGCTTTTCCCCAGATCCACAGGGTTCTGTTTATTGTCACCTGGAACATTTGCTGAAATTTTGATATTGATCAGACCGGGAGTGCAGAAAGGCACTGCAAACAAAGCGGCGGTGCCAGGCTGACAGTGAGATCTCACTTCTCTCCAGCAATAAAAGAGAGGTGCCAGAGAGCCTGAAGAGGCAGCACAGACACCCCGAGCTGTAATTACTGCCATTGAAGTGATCACTGTACAGACCCAGTTAGCACTGGAGCAGCAGCATTTGCATAAAAACTACAAGCACAAAAACGCTCTGAAATGACAAATACAAGGAAACTGTATCAGATTTGCATTAAATTAGTGACTGTGTGCGAGATGCCATTTAAATGGCAGGTGACTCGAAAATTTCTTTCCCTTTTAGTGGAAGAGACTGAAATGTTCATTTTCATGGTAAACAGTAACTGCACATTGATTTGGAGCTTGAAAGCATCTCCACAAATAGCTTTCCCGGGGAGTGGGGTTGGAGGCACAGAAATCACAGCGCTGCTTGCCCTACATGGCTCTGAAACTCGGCAGCGCAGCTTGAATTTCTTTCATACACTTGTTAAAAACCCTGCAGTGACAACAACAAGAAACCCAAACCCCCCCTGCGCCCGAGGGGACAAATCAATGCCCTGCAATTATCGGGGAAAGTGATCTGATGGATTATTGCAAACCAGGGTGAGGGGAACAGCAGGGCCTGCAGGGAGCTGGAGGTGCCCACTGGCTGCTCCTTGGCACTGGGACTGGCAGGGCAGAGGGGTGGGATTGGGATTTCTCCTGCAGCCTCTGGATCCCATTTTGGATGGGCAGCCAGGTGAGATCCCAGCCTTGGATTGGTGTTGTCCATCCACACCGTGGCTGCAGGAGGAACCCACAGCCTGTTGGGGCTCTCAGTCCCAAAACTCAGCAGAGAGGTTTTTACCCTTTACTTCTACCCTTTGGATCCTCTCCCACCCCTCTGGAGTGCCTGGGTGGGACTGAGCTGTGGCTCCGTGAGGCTTGAAGTGAGAGCTTTTCCATTACCCTTTGGCTGAATGAGTTCTTCCCCTAACACATCTAAATGGGGCTATTTTGGGATGAAAAATGTCAGTCCTTTCCCAAAACAGGCCCATTTGGAACTGTCACTTGGCAGTGCCACAGCAAAAGAAAGACTTTTCTGCCCAGCTTTTGCTGGTGGTCACTGGTTGAGAACTTGTTCAGGTTCAGTTCAACCATATCATTTTCAAGGAATTGTTTGAATGGCTTTAATGTGCTGTGAATCAAAAGAAGAAATTCTACTCCTGGTAATTAAGATGGAATGGGTAATTATTTCCGTCTGTCTCCAAATTCCTTTTCTGATGGAGGAAGGAGAAAACTGAGCTTTCCAAAGCCTTTGTTCTCTCCACCACGGGAGGAGCCCTGATGTGTCCTCACCAATGTTTGCACATATTTATTTGCATTTCCCCTGGCAGGAGCAGAATCCCTTGGAAAACTGAGCCCACTTAAGGAGAGGAGGAGAACGGGAGCTGGTGTGAGCAGAGAACCCTCAGCTGCCCTGCTCTACCTCCCTCCCACACCCTGCTCCAAGTGCTTGACAAATTTAAGATCAACAACAAGAAACACCCAGGGCAGGGAGCACCGAAACCATTTGGAAATGTGGCACTGAAATCTGCCCTGAGAGGCAGAAATTCCTGCTCCCTTGGCTAGGGATCAGAGGGAGCGAATGGAACCTTGAATCCCCAGGAACTCTTCCAGCTCGTTGTTCCCACCGTGTCAGGGATGTGTTTGACCAGGCTGGGGTGTCCCTGCTTTGCTTCTGTTGTGACCCCAGGCTGGCAGCGCGGCCCCTGCCGGGCTGTTGTCCATCCCACATCAGTCCTGCCCGGATTGGGCTCATATCAGAGCGGGGCTTTCACTGAAGGTGGGGAGGGAGCAGCTCTCAAACACTGAAGGCCAAGGGAAAGGCAGAGAGCTGAGGTGGGGAGAGGAATGGGTATTTATTGGACAGAGAGGTGATGGGACATTGTGGGAGAGGCAAAGAGCTGAGAGCTGCAGCCAGAGGGGCCTGGGGAGATCTGCGCTGGGGCTGGTGCTGCTTTAGGAGGTGCAGGATAGGTTTTGGGGTGGTTTCAGACTAAAGCAGAGCATGAGGTTTGAGCAGGGGGGAAAGGAAGAAAAATCCCAGAATCATGGAATATCCTGAGCTGAAGGGACCCCCAAGGATCATGGATCCAACCCCAGCCCTGCCCAGACCCCCCAAATCCCACCCTGGGCACCCCTGGCAGCGCTGTCCAAACACTCCTGGAGCTGTGGCAGCCTCGGGGCTGTGCCCATTCCCTGGGGAGCCTGGGCAGTGCCCAGCACCCTCTGGGGGAAGAACCTTTCCTGATCTCCAGCCTGAGCTGCCCTGGCCCAGCTCCAGCCATGCCCTGGGTGCTGTCCCTGTCCAAAGGTGAAGGACACTCCCGATCCCATTGCCCTCCCCAAGGCTCTGCTCCTCAGGCTGAGCCCAGGGCATGTGAGGATGTTGTTCCCCAGGCCCAGGGGTGCTGTGCTCATCCCCCTCTGGCTCAGACACTGGGGACCCCACAAACAGCTCCATTTGGGGGCAGAGGATGAAATGTGAGGGGTTTGTCAGATCCCCAGAGCTCTGATCCACCCCAGGATGGGCATCCCTGTGCTGCTGGAAGTCCTCATTGACCTCGGATGGCACCAGAGCCCCAGATCCCTGTGGGAAATAACAGCTCCCAAAATATTTTATAAAAACTAAAAAAAAACTGTGCAGATCTTCTATCAAGTTTAGAGTCAGGACTTTCCTCCTTGTAGGGAATTCCAAACATTTGCAGGAATTATTTTGCCCACCTTTCAGCTTGGTCCGGGTGAAGCTGTCCCTGCCCAGGGCAGGGGGGAAGGACTGGATGACCCTTAATGTCCCTTCCAACCCAATCCATTCTGTGATTTTATAATTCTCTTGAGAGATTTCACAATTTCTCATTCATTTTCTTCAATTCTGGGATGGGATTTTTTCCCCCTGTAAAATTCTGAGCAGATGCAAAAGCTTTGGGGATCACTTAAACCTCTTGGGTTTAATGATTAAAATGTCTCCCACCTGTTTTACTTTTAAAAACTGAATAGAATTTTAATACCAATGGAGAAAAAAAAAAGCTAAAATGAAAAATCACTTCAAAGGGAAAATCAAAACAGTTCCACTCTATGGCATTTTTCCTTCTCAAATAAAACGTGATTGAAGTCAACACGTTCCTGAGCAACATCTCACTCATCAAAAATGGCATTTCCTGACAGAACAACATTTTTTTCCTAAAATGAGCTCTCAGTTTGGGATCCCTGGGTAATGACATTAAATGTGAATCCTCGGTGCCTCTGACTGTGGAGAGGAGACACAAATGATAGTGTGGGCCGGTGATTATTCCTTTCTCCTGCACTAAAACAAAATAACCCATAATCATCAGTGGAGCCTTCTGCTCCACGGCCTCCCCAACACAGCAGCCACACTCAGGGAGCTGGGGCTGCCTCCCGAAATCCGGGGCAACGAACCACAGCAATCGAACACAAAGAAGAGCCAAGGAGAGCTAAGAGACAACACTTCTTTTGGTTCAATGGCCAAATGGAAGAAAAAATACATTTTGAGTTAACCTGGATTGAAAATTTTTCAATTTTTCCAGTCAAGCAAAAAGTTGAAAAAAATTAATGGCAGATTGCTTTTTCTCTTCAGCCTTTTTTAATTTTCTGTTCCATTACTTTTCCAACTCCTTTTAAGGGGAAGTTTCAGAGCCTGTTTCATCACTCCCAACCTACAGGTTTTTAGAAGGAAAAAAACGAACTTTTGCCCAAAATTATNACCAGGCTGGGGTGTCCCTGCTTTGCTTCTGTTGTGACCCCAGGCTGGCAGCGCGGCCCCTGCCGGGCTGTTGTCCATCCCACATCAGTCCTGCCCGGATTGGGCTCATATCAGAGCGGGGCTTTCACTGAAGGTGGGGAGGGAGCAGCTCTCAAACACTGAAGGCCAAGGGAAAGGCAGAGAGCTGAGGTGGGGAGAGGAATGGGTATTTATTGGACAGAGAGGTGATGGGACATTGTGGGAGAGGCAAAGAGCTGAGAGCTGCAGCCAGAGGGGCCTGGGGAGATCTGCGCTGGGGCTGGTGCTGCTTTAGGAGGTGCAGGATAGGTTTTGGGGTGGTTTCAGACTAAAGCAGAGCATGAGGTTTGAGCAGGGGGGAAAGGAAGAAAAATCCCAGAATCATGGAATATCCTGAGCTGAAGGGACCCCCAAGGATCATGGATCCAACCCCAGCCCTGCCCAGACCCCCCAAATCCCACCCTGGGCACCCCTGGCAGCGCTGTCCAAACACTCCTGGAGCTGTGGCAGCCTCGGGGCTGTGCCCATTCCCTGGGGAGCCTGGGCAGTGCCCAGCACCCTCTGGGGGAAGAACCTTTCCTGATCTCCAGCCTGAGCTGCCCTGGCCCAGCTCCAGCCATGCCCTGGGTGCTGTCCCTGTCCAAAGGTGAAGGACACTCCCGATCCCATTGCCCTCCCCAAGGCTCTGCTCCTCAGGCTGAGCCCAGGGCATGTGAGGATGTTGTTCCCCAGGCCCAGGGGTGCTGTGCTCATCCCCCTCTGGCTCAGACACTGGGGACCCCACAAACAGCTCCATTTGGGGGCAGAGGATGAAATGTGAGGGGTTTGTCAGATCCCCAGAGCTCTGATCCACCCCAGGATGGGCATCCCTGTGCTGCTGGAAGTCCTCATTGACCTCGGATGGCACCAGAGCCCCAGATCCCTGTGGGAAATAACAGCTCCCAAAATATTTTATAAAAACTAAAAAAAAACTGTGCAGATCTTCTATCAAGTTTAGAGTCAGGACTTTCCTCCTTGTAGGGAATTCCAAACATTTGCAGGAATTATTTTGCCCACCTTTCAGCTTGGTCCGGGTGAAGCTGTCCCTGCCCAGGGCAGGGGGGAAGGACTGGATGACCCTTAATGTCCCTTCCAACCCAATCCATTCTGTGATTTTATAATTCTCTTGAGAGATTTCACAATTTCTCATTCATTTTCTTCAATTCTGGGATGGGATTTTTTCCCCCTGTAAAATTCTGAGCAGATGCAAAAGCTTTGGGGATCACTTAAACCTCTTGGGTTTAATGATTAAAATGTCTCCCACCTGTTTTACTTTTAAAAACTGAATAGAATTTTAATACCAATGGAGAAAAAAAAAAGCTAAAATGAAAAATCACTTCAAAGGGAAAATCAAAACAGTTCCACTCTATGGCATTTTTCCTTCTCAAATAAAACGTGATTGAAGTCAACACGTTCCTGAGCAACATCTCACTCATCAAAAATGGCATTTCCTGACAGAACAACATTTTTTTCCTAAAATGAGCTCTCAGTTTGGGATCCCTGGGTAATGACATTAAATGTGAATCCTCGGTGCCTCTGACTGTGGAGAGGAGACACAAATGATAGTGTGGGCCGGTGATTATTCCTTTCTCCTGCACTAAAACAAAATAACCCATAATCATCAGTGGAGCCTTCTGCTCCACGGCCTCCCCAACACAGCAGCCACACTCAGGGAGCTGGGGCTGCCTCCCGAAATCCGGGGCAACGAACCACAGCAATCGAACACAAAGAAGAGCCAAGGAGAGCTAAGAGACAACACTTCTTTTGGTTCAATGGCCAAATGGAAGAAAAAATACATTTTGAGTTAACCTGGATTGAAAATTTTTCAATTTTTCCAGTCAAGCAAAAAGTTGAAAAAAATTAATGGCAGATTGCTTTTTCTCTTCAGCCTTTTTTAATTTTCTGTTCCATTACTTTTCCAACTCCTTTTAAGGGGAAGTTTCAGAGCCTGTTTCATCACTCCCAACCTACAGGTTTTTAGAAGGAAAAAAACGAACTTTTGCCCAAAATTATTTTGTCCATTGCCAGGCGGTGTGAGGAAAACTTGGTTGGACCTTGAAGAGGTGGGAATTGTCTGTGCCCAGAGGACAAGGAGGGTCCATCTCAGCTGAGAGCTGACCCCACATCCTTGGTGGGGGTCCTCCTGCCTTTGGCACCACTGGTGATGCCAGGGGGTCCTTGCAGACAATTAATTGAGGAAAAAGCTCTTAATTCTGATTACTGGAGCTCTCAGTGAAGTGGTTGAGTTTGGGAACGTCTCCCAGTGGGAGTAAAGCAGAGCAAGCCCTAGGGAATTCTTCACCACTACTTTGTTTGCGTTGTTCTTGTGCCAAAGCAGATTTCCTCACACCAAAATGTTTGGTCAATCCATATTGATGTCCCTGAGTCTCCCACTTGAAAATATACCAGAGCATTTAGGAATTCAGTGTTCTCAGAGCTTCACTTCTTCCAGTTTCGTTTCAGAAATTGCTTCACATTTCCCTAATCTGTCATCAAAAGATGAGGAAGCAAAACAAAACATCTCATTTCCAGATCCCCATGAACCACATTAAATTCCGGATTTTGAGTGCACCATGTGTGGTGCAAAAAAAATTTGGATGAAACCCTTCTTGGATTCTGCTTCTGCTTTTCCCAAAGTTATGGAACACCCAACCAGCCCAAAGCAAAAGCTGTTTGGCACCCAGATCCAGCCACGGGAATGGGCAGGGACAGGTGGATTTGGGTTGCTCACTGTAATCCCTGTGTCTTAGGTTCCATGGAAGGTGTAACCAAAAGTCTGTATTCTATTCCCATCTCCAGAAGCTGTTCAAACAGCTGGGGCAGTGCTCTTTGTGTTCAGCCTGGCCCAGCCCTGCTAACACCATCGGGGCTATCTCTGCTCATGGCCATCGAGGGCTCCGGCAGTGACTCACAGATTCCATCAGCCATTGTGAGATGCCCTGCCCAGAGGGGAGGAGCTGAACATTCCCACCTGCACATAAACTGAGACCCTGCAACACCGGGGTACCTGTCCCACTGATTCCCAGAGGAGAAGAGTTCAAGAGCCACCCCTGGACCTGCAGAGACCAACGAGACCTTTCCACAAGATCAGCACTTCAACAAGAGCACATCCATCCCTCCAACGGGACTGCAGCCACCATTGACCTGCACTGCTAGCACCGCCCTAACAGGGTGCAGGTTGGATTCTGACTTTGTCTATCTAAACCGTTGTTTCTGTGTTATTGCCTTGCTCTAAATATTAGTAAAGAACTGTTATTCCTTTTTCCCATATCTCTTCCTTGAGAGCCCTTGATTTCAAAGTTATAATAATTCAGAAGGAGAAGGAGTCATATTCCCTATTCCAAGGGAGGTTCCTGCCTTCCTTGGCAGACACTTGTCTTTCAAACTAAGACACCCTGTTCCTACACCTATCCACAGCCCAAACTTGCTGCTGGGGAGAAAACAAAAAACCCACCCCAAACCACCTTGGCTTGCCTGTGGTACGAGTGCTTCCCTCTCAGTAAATCCATCTTTCCAAACTCTTCTCAGCACCTTCCCTCCCCTAATCCTCCCAGCCTTCCCTTTCTGCATCTGGTATTCCTCAGGGTACAGAATTATCAGAAAGTTGCATCCATCATTTAAACAGAGACCTCCTGATGCTGTCCCTCGATGGGCTGGTGACATTTCCAAGGGAAATTCACTTCACATCAGGGTAGAGCTCCCACTGTTCTCTGCCAGGTTTAATGAGGCTTTTATTGTTTCCAGAATAGCCTGACCTGAGCTTTACCCTGACCACCAAGGGCTTGGGGAAGGGATTAGAGCATTAGAACAACCACCAAATAAAATAGTAAAAGTTTACAAAATGTGCTTGAAGGGGATCTGTGGGGTAGAGGAGCCCAAGAACTCCAGTGGTGCCTCCTGCAAGGAGCAGGGCGGGCTGGGAGTTTGGGGTTGGCCTGGCAGATGGGGTTGGGCTCCTCTGGGAATCACCTGCCCTAAATCAGGGATGGAAAAGTGAGGGATGAGCTCTGAGCCAGTCATTGCCTGGAGTGAGGGAAGAGGAACTGACACCCCCAAGGATTGATTCCTCTCCCCTCATAAGGGCCAAAGCCTTCCCTAGAGAATCTGGAACGGGGATAAAATGATGATAAACATCATGTTTAGTTCTAACCCAGTGTTCTCGCAGGAAGCTGGGCTCAAGCTTAAGGAATGAGGTCCAGCACTCCATAGAAACAAAGGCCCAGGTTTCCTCTGGAATGAGAGATTGGCTTCCTAAATAATCAGGGTCTGGATGAGGACTGGAGTCCAAAGCCAGGAATGGGAGACTCAAGAGGCGAAACAGTGAGGATTTTGTCTGAAAATTTGACCTAATAAACCTTGAATCACTTAGCTGGGGCATGATCAGGAATTATCTATCTTTTAATGCTGTTCTTTAAGAAAACTGTGGATCAGTAGGAAGGGATTGAGAGACCAGCAGCAGGGACTTTCAGCAGCCCTGAAAACACAGCCTGAAGGTAAAATGGACACTCAGGGACTGTTTAGCCTGCAGAAGAGACGGTGAGATAACAACCTTGAAACAGGAGAAAGACAAAGAAAAAGGGAGGAATTTATTCTTTTCTCGCCCCTGGTGAAAAGTGAAGAAATGGCCTTAAATTGCAGCAGGGACGATCCAGGTCTGACATCACAAAGGCCATGCTTGAAGCTGTTATTGGGAAGTGCTGAGCTGATTGTCGGGGAAGGAGCAGAGCCTCCCTTGCTGCTCCAAGGCTTCGGGAAGGGTTTGGGCAGCGTTTCCTGACCTGAGGCAGAGGAGAGACTCCCGACTCCGAGGGCCTTTCCAGCCCCTTTTCTTTTTTGGGCACTTTCAGCTCTGATGTATCTGAGCTCTCTCAGGGAGTCCTGGGAAAAGCTCCTGCACTAATCCAGCTCTTCCCTGTGGGAATCGTAGGTACACAGTAAGAGCTACTTCACCGTGAGACCAACTTGTTATTCTCAATTCTCACAGTGGCTCTCTGGTTCAAAACAAGCAGGAATTCATGAACAGAGATAGCCGGGCTCGTGCAGGTGGTGTTTTTCCAAGATGTTGCTCTGGCTGTAGGTAGCCAATGATATTGTGGGGTGGTGAATTGAGAGCCAATGGATGTGTGACATGAAAGTTAGAAAACAGTATAAAAAGGCTCTGGAAAATAAAGAGTTACTTCTTCCTTTCCTCTGACCAAGAAGCTGTTGTGGTGAACTTCTTTGTGTCGTGACCATCTCTGATAGCGACACTTCCCCTGTTGATCAGAGCACAATCAGCATTTCAGCATCACTTGTGTCAGTGCCTGAAGCACCTGGGCCTTAACCACGGGTTCATTTTGGGTTCAAATCTGCCAGAAATGCAGATGTCCCTGTTGTGACCTGCCCAGGGGAGAGGCTTTGTTGGAGCTGTGAGCTCTGAAGCTCAGCCCACCTGGTTCAGGCACGATGAACACAAGTGCAGTACCCCCACTGCTGAGCTGAGCTGATCTGAGCTGGGCAGAGGGAGCTGTGCCTCACTCCTGAGCTGCTCAGCCCTTGGGGGACAGGAAAAGGAGTTTTAGTTTGGTTTGGGGGGTTTTGACATCTCTTTAACAGAGAGCTTCATTTTCACCATTTTCAATTCCTAATTCTGCTGCAAAGTATTGAAATAAGAAATGTGGCCAAAGGCAGGAGCTCTCACAGCTCCAGAACTGTTCCCAGTCTGGAATATTCCCTGCTGTACCCAGTCATGGGCCTCTCCCTTTATTCATGAAAAAAGTAACGGACTTCTCAGTCTACTTTTTGGACATAAACCTCTGGTGTTTGTGGATTAATTTTCCTGACATCACCAAACCTCATCCCTACAGCACTGGGTGAATTCTGTAGGATCACTTGGGATTTAAGATTTGAGATCCATGGGGATCTGACATTTCTGCCTTAATCTTATCCTCTGGCCATTGAACCTCAGAATAAGAGAAATATGGCCACATGCACAATAAAACCTCAGACTGGAAGATTCCAAAGTAGCAAAAATGCTGACCCCATTCTGTGGAAGTTGTTGAAGCTGCTCCCTCCACCTCTGTTGAGTCATTTCGGTTTGATGAAGTCAGAGCCCTTCTTGTTCTAACAGAGGCTTCTCATCTGCAATTCCACATGTCTCCAACAATAAAGGGATCCTGGAGAAGGGAAGTTTAAAGGGAAATGAAAGCAAACCCCGAAAGTTGTAATGAGCCACTCTTTACTTATCAAAGCACTTTGACGTCTTTGAAACAAAATGAGAACAGAGAAACAAATGGTCCTAAAATTCTGTGCATCAGGAATGTGCCTGTGACAGGAGAGTCCCCCAGAAGGTTTAGATTAAACTGGTGAAAACACCAAGGCCAGCCTGGATGGGGCTTGGAGCAGCCTGGGACAGTGGAAGGTGTCCCTGCCATGGCAGGGGTGGCACTGGATGGGGTTAGAGGTCCTTCCAACACAAACCCTTTTAGGATTTTATGGGATTCGCTGTCAAAGCTCTTCAGACCAACAGAAATGCTGAGATGTTGTGACAAGTTGGCCCTTGAGGGGTGACACGACTCAGAACAGCTCATTCTGTCTGTCTTCATTGCAGGGGAGACGCAGCTTTGGGAGACAATGTGGAGCAGATGGAGCTGGGACACGAGGAAGGAAAGGTCAGAGGTGCTACACATCAGGAAGGGACCAGGCTGGGCAAAACTTTGATCTCCTGACGTTACCAAAACTGTGGGAAAAACAAAAACCCTCCAACAACCTTTTTTAATGTTAGAGAGTCAAGGCATGATTTTATTATCTGGCCAGGATGTAGTTCTGGCCAGGATGTGCCACAGAAATCATCTCATCCACACACAGCCCGTGTGTGCAGAGAGAATCATTCCATGGCACACCGATTTTCCAGGATTTTCTCCCAATTTTATACAGTCAAACCCCATAGAGATGCATTGTTTCAAAGTTCATTGGTCCAGAGTTGAGCAACCCTCAGTGTCGAGTTTCTCATTGGATCCAAATCCCCTCGGCTCCGATGTAAATTAGATCTTCATTTTTCAATTCTCTTATCAGTCCTTTCCGGGGAGATGTCTCCAGCTCTGTCAGAGCTGCTCTGGGGTGGATGTTTGGAGATGGTCACCGATGTTCTGTTCATGTTCCATGGATGGTTTTTATCTCTCTGGGGATCTTTGGGCTGCTCCACTCTGTCCCTGTGCTGAGCCCATCTCCTTAGAGTGATGCTGTACCTCCTAAAGAAACTAAAGAAAATTCCCTTCCCCAAAGCAAAGTCAAGTCAAGCCTAACTAGAGAGACAAAAATAAAAAGTTCAAAGTTTTATTGTTTCCAACACTGACATGGCAGAGAGAATTCTTGGAGCAATGCTCACCCAGGAATGTCCCCTGCCACCCGCGTGGCTGCTTCCCGTGAGGGTGGTGAGGCTGAGGGATCGTTAGCCCACAGAAGTCTCCTGGAAAGGCGTTCCTGTCTGTGCATGGGAAGATGGAGCTGAATGCTTGGAGCTATTAGCAGGCAATTAAAGCTAATGTTGCAGCCAGCAGAAAGATCCCAGCCAGGCACTTCCCTCCACTTTAATCTTTGCAAGTGTTCGCAGTTCTAATCAAGGAATAAAAGGGGAAATACATATAGATGTGCATATATATATATAAATATATATCAGAGCATTAACTTTCATTGTCAAATCAAGTCGGAAATTGCTGAACGAGGTAAATATGAGGAGCAGTGTAACAGACAATTACCAAATCCAGCTCGTGGCTTTCATTTCCAAATGAGCCTCACACAACTCGCCCCCACACAAAGGCACTTTGGGAGAGTTAAGGGAAGAAAATAGGAAGGTTTGAGATGGGTAAAATAGTCTGGAAAAGGCATGAAAATCTGCAAAGAAGCAGGTGGGAGGGGGCTGGGGTTTAGCTGAGGGTTTGTTGGAGTGTTGGTAGATTAATAAAAGATATAATTGATAGGATAATAAATAAGGTAACTATATAGTATAGAATAATATAGATTATAAAATAATATAGAATAATAAAAGGTAAATGTAAAAATGGACGGATACATGGATAAAACGATAAAGAGGAGAACGTGTGTGTACATTGGGGCACCTTCTCCAGCATTTTCTGTCCACGGGAGCCCAGAAAGCAAGAGAGGGGAGCTGGGGCAGTGCCCTCCTGCTGTTCCTGATGCACCTGGAGCCAGTGGGACCACCATGGGCTCCAGCCTTGTCCCCCCAGCCCCTTCCCCATGCCAGACTCTCCTGCTGCTGGCTCTGTCTGGGAGCGAGGGAGGAGAGCAGCCTCTGCCTGCCAGCCCAGTGTGCCTGGCTCTCCAGTTATTTGCACAGTTCTGGCAGGAGATTGCAGCTTAAGGCGAAACCAGGAGTTTCCAGTGCTGAGAGTCAGTCCCAGAGTTGGCTGCTCCCAGAACCTGGACGTGGGCAGTGAGATGTTCTCCATGCTCAGCTCATCGCCCCAGCACTCTGCGCTTTGGCTCAGGCCTGGGTTGAGCTCCCGGTGCTCCTGGGAGGGCTCAGGGGCAGGAGCAGAGCTGCAGAGGGGCTCCCTGAGATGTGGGGGAGCAGCCTGGGAACCCCAGAAAGGAGCTGCTTGTTCCCAGCAAACCCCAGAACAAACAGGCAGGAGCAGCAGGGGCCACCCCACGTCAGGGCCAGCGGCACAAGGAGCCTCCTGGCCCAACTCCAGCCCTCCTGGGAGAGCTGCAGCTCTTCCCAGCTCTCCCAAGGAGTGAGGGAGGTGCAGTTCCATTGAATCAGCACATTTCCAAATGTCAGTGGCAATTGGAATCAAAGCTGCGGAGCTGCAGCAGGCACAGCAGGGCTATAACAATAACAGGAATATTATTATGGAGTTAAGTGGCTGCATTAAGACTCTGCACTCGCAGGGCTCACCTGCTTGAGGAGTTTGGCTTTGTGCTCGTGCAGTCTGAGGCTCAGAGTGCTCTGCAGAGCTTCCTTCTGTTCATCTTCCGTCCCATCCAGCCCAATTCATTTGTCTTTTCCAGCCCGACCTTTCCTTCCCTGCACCACCAGATTTTCAGGGGGCTGTGTCTCAGCCTGTGTGAACCTGCTCCCAGCCCCATAGCAATGCGTGGGTACAATACCTTGTCCCTTCTGGGTCACCCTCCACAGTCCTCCGAAATTCACTGGATCAGGACATCTGTGGCCAAAATGCATCTTCCTTCCTCCCTCCTTGTCCCCACTGCCAGGGAAGGAGCAGCCCACAGATGGAGCTTCCTCCTCCCAGCCCAGCTCAGCCCATGGGCAGTGAGGGGTGGAAGAGCAAACCCACGAGATTCTGTTTGCTGGGGAAATGTTTGCTCCATGGAAATGTGCCCAGGAGAAGGGCAGTGAGGGGGGAAGCACCGAGGGGCTGCAGGAGAAGGGAGGAGGATCCCCCTGGATGTCAGGAGCCAAAAGGAGCCTCGTGTTTTCCGGGCAGAGGGGCTGGCAGCTGAGGAATGAGCTGTATTTACACCTGCAGGGGCTGGGGCCAGACTGCGCTGCTGGCATGGCTGGGCACAAGGCAGGGAATATCGACCGCGCATCCTCCGCAGATGGAAGAGCAGAGGCCCATCAATCCCAGTCACCAGGGAAGGAGAGTTATTGCCTTTCTCACACCCACACAGACTCACAATGGCTCTGCCAGTTGGGCTCCAGCCTTGCAGTGGCTCAGACCCAACCACTCCATCATTCCTGAGCCAGCCTGGGCAAAGCACTGCTCCAGCCCCGATAATCCCAGCAGACCTTGCTGCTCCTGCAGGGCCCAGGGCAGCCTGGCTGGGTCCCTCTGGGGGCGGTGGGGCAAGGGATGAGCTCCTCCAGGGAGTGACCAATAGATATTGTGGCTGAACTGCCCTTGGAACGCCTGGATTGCCCCAGAGGGTCAGCTCAGACCCAGGCCTGCGTTCCAGCAGCTGGGATTGCTCTCCAAGTGAAGGCAGGAATCCCCACAGAAGAAAACCTTGTTTTCCTGCTCTTCGCCTTTCAAAGTAGCTGCAGGAATGAGAAAAGTTGTTTTGTGGCTCCTGCACTGACAGTCTCAGAATCCATGGATTTTCTTGGCAGGTCTTCCATTGTCTCCTCCTTCTCTGTGTCTCTCTTCCCTTCCCAGCCATGACACAGCATTCCTTTTCCCTGATTCTAGGCACAGTGTCATTCCTGTGGGATCAGCCCACTCTAATCCTGATGGATGCCATCTTCATAAAACAGCTTTTTGATATCAACTTATGGGAGCAGACTGCCCAAAGCCATCTCAGAGTGTGGGGAAGGCCAGGGACACAAATCCACCTTCCTATGTTGGTCTACAACAACATCTGCACTGCCTGAGAGCTGCAAACTCCACCAGAAAGTCAAGATCTGAGCCAAGGAAGCCCCAAGTGCTCTGTCCATGAATTCCTTCCTTGCCTTCCACCCAGGGAAGGTCTCCTGAACTTGTTCAAGGCAGCAGAAGCATCGGTGGTCCCCAAGACCATGGAGGAGCCTTTCCTGGGAAAAGCCCTCCCCTGGCTCAGCAGCTCAGCCACGTTCCAGTGCCCGGGAATGCTCTGGGGCTGGAGATGCGCTGAGCAGGGCCTGTAAAAATTAACACATCTCACCAGGGAGGTGATTAATGACCACAGGCAGTGCAGGGGGCCAGGGGGGAACAGATTTGCTAAATTGACAGCAGATAAAATGTTTATTCCTGCTGGGAACAGCAAGGTTGGCAAACCCCACCATGGGCCAGTGCCTTGGGTTAAGTGAGGAGGCCACGGCCCCGTAAATTGTTCATCAGCTCATCCCGAGGTGCAGCCTTGGAGCCTCTTTGGTCCAGTGAGCCCAGTAATGAAAGGCTTCAGAGCTGCCCCAGACACGAGATCAAATGCCCTGGCTGCTCCAGCTCTGATAAGATTTTAGATGAAGATTTATTTTGTTAATGGTGTTTGCAGTGCATTCATCTCCTCGTTGCAGGGTTATCCTGTGTGTGTTCTGCAGGAGGGGGAACCTGAGGGGTGCTCAGGAGGGACTTTTACCCCAAGAGTAAAACTGGAATAACTGACCAAAGCAAGGCAGGATTTGTTATTATTGTTTGGCCCAGAGAAAGATACAGCAGAACTCACCCAAAACAACTCTAGCACCATGTTTATCACGTGGTTTTTTGCACAGAAAAGTTCAAAAGGAGTTTGCTGAGGCACATATTTCTCCCTCTCATATTGCTCCAGGAGGATGGGAGTTGCTGTCACTTCCCCCAGTGCTGGGTAGAAAGAAATAGGAAAATCTCATAGAAATTATTACCTGGCAAAAGATGCTGAGGATATTAAAGCCAGGGGAGAAATTGAACTAGGGACAAGTTCTGACTTGCCCAACCCCAGTCACTGAAATAGCCAGAGGGCAAGGCTTATCAGCCTTTGCTAGTTTCAATGGCCCTCCAGCAGGAAACAATAGGCTGCTCCTGGGTGCACCCCGAAACTCCCAAATCTTATCATTTCAATGGGAAGCTGAAAAAACAGTTTTTAGGGGTTTAATATGTAACATCTATGGTAATACAAAGACTCTCATAGGCTATATGCAAATAATGTAGAGTTTGCCTCTTGTACTGGATTGGTTGGTGGAAATTAGAATGTTCATCAGGGAACCTGTTTTATGTTATTGGAAGCAACACATTGTATCCCTTTTCTATCTTCTCTTACTTCCCTCTGTAACTCCCCCAGTGCCCCTGCTCTGCCACGGAGCTGCGCCTGGTGGCCTCGTGGCAGGGTTCCCTTCCCCCCACTCCTCTTCACAATAAACTTGCATACTCTGAAACTGAACTGCAGAGAGAGCTGATTCAAACCGTCCACAGAGGTATCCCATGGCAAGGAACCCCATGATTTCTTCCTTCACCCCAGAGTCTCTCCAAGCCATCCAAACTCCCTGAGTGCTGCAGGCTGGGCTGACATTTACACCCCGAAAAAACACCTCAATGCCCAGAGCTGGAGCACAACACCCTGCAGCTCCTCCTGACAGCGGCTTTCCTCCTTCATTAGCTCTGACAGCTGCTATTGATACCAATTCTGGTAATTAATGAAACATTTCGCTGGCTGGAGCTGGTGATCAATCAGCAGCTTCACATTGGGGCCGTCAGTGGGAGCACGGAGGGGTATGGGGAGCAGGGAGAGATATGGAGAGCACGAAAGGATGTTCAGGGAGCATGAAGGGGTATGGGGAGCAGGGAGGGATGTTCAGGAAGCACGGAAGGATGTTCAGGGAGCAGGGAGGGGTATGGAGAGCAGGGAGGGATGTTCAGGAAGCACGGAAGGATGTTCAGGGAGCAGGGAGGGGTATGGGGAGCAGGGAGGGATGTTCAGGGAGCAGGGAGGGATGTTCAGGGAGCACGGAGGGATGTTCAGGGAGCACGGAGGGATGTTCAGGGAGCAGGGAGGGATGTTCAGGGAGTGTCGTTGTTGAGATGGTCATGACAAATAAAGAGTTCACCACAACAGCTTCTTGGTCAGAGGAAAGGAAGTAAAAATCTTTATTTTCCAGAGCCTTTTTATACTATATTCTAACTTTCATGTCACACATCCATTGGCTCTCAATTCACCACCCCACAATATCACTGGCTACCTACAGCCAGAACAACATCTTGGAAAAACACCACCTGCATGAGCCCAGCTATCTCTGTTCATGAATTCCTGCTTGTTTTGAACCACAGAGCTACTGTGAGAATTGAGAATAACAAGTTGGTCTCACAGTGAAGTAGCTCTTACTGTGCACCTACGATTCCCACAAGGGAGCAGGGAGGGATATGGGGAACACAGAGAGGTATGGGCAACACAGAGGGGTATGGGGAGCAGGGAGGGATGTTCAGCGAGCATGGAGGGATGTTCAGGGAGCACGGAGGGATATGGGGAGCAGCAGATCGAGGTCCCCCAGTGGAAAGGCAGGTGGGAAGGAGAAGGAGCCTGGAGGGAAGCGATGGCTGAGCACCTGCACAGGGCAGCACAGGGAGGGGCTCTGATGGTTTCAGAGCCTCCCCTCCCTGTTTATGGCACATTAAAAAAATTGCACATCCTTAAATCCTGGGATTCTTCGAGCAAGGCCCAGGTCTGGGGTTTGATTTGTCCTAGCACTGGGCAGCTCTGAAGCTTCCTCACGGTGTCTGCACAGAAATGCCCCCAGAGCCCTTCCCTGTGACATGAGGATCCCCAGCTCTCCCTGCAGAGCAGCAAACATGGGAGGTGCCCGGGAGCCATCCAAGGCCATCCTATTTTGGGAAGTGGTTTAATCATTAGGTGTTCTAAGGACAGGGAATTGCATTTGTGCAGCAGAACAGATCTTGGGTCCTGGGGGTGCTTTGGAGAACGCTCCGCACCATCCCCTGCAGCTCTGTCAAGCCTCCCAAGCTGCTTTTCCAGACAAGCTTCCCGAGGAGACGCTGGCCCCGGGCAGCAGAGTTCCTGTGGGGAGCTCAGCCCTGCCCGAGCTGTCCTGCCATGGCACCACAGCGGGCTGGGCTCTGGGGCTGGGCAGCAGTGACAGGGCAGCAGCCCTGGGGAGGAAAACACATCCCAAAGGCCTTGCATCTTCCTCTGGACTCATCCTGGTTCACTGCTCTCCTCTGGAGCAATCCCACTGAGCTGGGCACGGGGATTAGCTGGGGCTGTGCCCAGAGTGACCTGCTCAGGTGAGACCTCTGTGCCGCACCTGGGGAAGGCTGTCCATGGCTCCTGGGAGCTGTTCATAAATAACGAGATGAGGAAAGGGCTCCCAAGACATCCGGGGGTTTGGAGCTCCTTCCTGTCCAGTCAAGGCTCCTCAGGACTCCTCAGGTGCTGTCTCCTTCCCACCAGGGGAATATTTGACATTCCACCAGCTGCTCTCCCTTGGCTCAGAGAGAATTCTGAGTAAATTCCATGGGAAGTGAGGGAGAGAAGGACTAACAGGGGGTTCTGCTTTTTTGGAAATGTCTTGGAACATCCTAAAAAAAAAGCCTTTAATTTCTAGCTTTAAGTTCCTCTAAAACTCTCTTGTCCCCAAGACTTTACTGTTGTTTTAAAGTTCTCGTGACCTTTATTTTCTCCCTTTAGTTTCCTAAGTAATAAAACTGTAAGGAGCAAGATGGGATTTGGGGGCTTTTTTCCTTTCCTCCACTTGAGCCAGAGCAGTGTTTGAAGTCACAAGGTGAATGAAGTGAGATTTCAGCTCAGGAGAGGCTGTGGCAGTCCTGGAGCTGACTGATAGCAAAACAATCCGTCAGTTATTAGCAGACACAAATCACTCTCACAGATTAAGCACTGGAAATAATAACCATGCAAAGCTTGGAGGGAGGCACGGCAGAGGCAAAGGTCATTAATTGACTGGAGAGATTTTTGGCTACAAGTTCCTGGGAAATTATCACTTTTTTTTTTTAAGCAAAGAAAAAACCGTATCTGGTTCTCTTATCAGTGGCAGTGTGCAGTGATTGCTGGTGGTGGCTCTTCCTGGGTTCAGTGTTAATTCACTGTTCTGTGGATCCCAATCAATTTCTCTTCCTTGCAGTTTTTCTGTTATTTTATTTATGTGTTTGGTGTTTCTATAATGCTCCTGCTCTCTATCTAAACATGAAGCAAGATTAGAAGTGCTCAGTAATTAAGAACTCCAGGAGATAAATGAAGCCTATTTCAGACACCTGGAAAGTCTTCCAAGGTCTCCTCTTGATCATCCCCTTCTTATGATGCATTTCTTTGCTTTCTGCCTCATTTGTCCCCATGGAAATGATCCTTTCGAGCCTTGACCAGGGAGCTCTGCTCCACACTCCATTTTCCACAGGAAAAGGGAAATATTCCCCCAGCCCCACTGCCCATGCAGGTTAGTGCTTGTGGCTCACAGGGAGCATCCCCAGAGCTCAGGGTGGAGGCGTTCAGGGAGATGGATCTGCATTAATGCCAAAAGCACCATTTGAGCTGGTTCAGACTCCTTAAACTCTCCTGGTGCAGCCCTTTTATCCCAGCTGCAGTGACATCAACCAGGGCACGACCCTCCAGCTCCAGAGGTTTTCTCTTCCCGCTGAAATTATCATAGAATTGGATAATATTCGGAGCTGGACCCACAAGGACCATCAATTTCAGCTCCTGGCCCTGCACAGGCAATCTCAAGAATCACCCCATGAAATTGCAGCAAAAGGCAGGAATTTCTGGCACATTACCCTCCCTGCAGGCTCTCTCCAGAGTCAGGGCAACTCCTGTGCTTTCCCAGCAGAGTGAGCAGCCGAAAGTGCCTCTAAAGCACACCCAGGGCAGCCCAGAACAGAAGGGCAGTGGGGGTTCACCCTCCCAGGCTGGAGCAGCCCAAGGCACAGAGCTCTGAGCTGCTCTGCCCCGAACACGAGTGTTTGCACAGTGCTCTCATGCACTTGGGCTAATCCACCTTAAATCCCCAGCATTCGTTAATTGCAATTATTAACGAGTGGATTAAATTCCTCCACCTCCCCTGTGGAGATGAACTTTCCGTGCAAAATCTTTCTGTGGTGTGGAATTTGTCGTGCAAAGGCCGAGCCTGGCTGTGGGGAGGGGGTGCCCAAAGCCCCCCAGCTCTGCCCTGAGCTCCTGCAGCTCTCCCTGCTCTGCTCCTCGGCCTCGTTAATCCTCTCGGTACTCATTAGCACCAATTAGCTGCCCTCACACCTCCAGCCTTGCTCTCAGTCCTGGTGACAACACTCCAGCCTTGCTCTGCTCCATAAAAGTGTCTTCAGGTTTAATAAGAGCTCCCATCTCTCTGCTGCTTCCAGGGTGTCATTAGCTGTCACCACGAGTTACAAAATAATCATTATTTCTCTCAAAAACGTAGACGTGAACAATATGCTCATAATTTAATTCTCATTTTTCATTTTGATACCACACAAAGCTCAACTGTTTGAATTCTAAAAAATTACTTTTTGCCTCCCTTCTCATTTAGCCTCAGCCTCCACTGGTGAGGAGAGAGGAAGGAAATAGAAACCTCAAAACAATCTTTGTTTCATTTCAGTGCAAATCCACTTCAATCTAAATGTATTTTCTTTTTGTTTGCATTGAAACTGAAACTAACCCGGGCACTTTTATGAAATATTGAAACACATGGATTACTACAAATAATTTTTCTTCTCCAAACGCACAAAGTGTTTGTAATTCTGTTTTCCATGGGCAAATCCTTCAAATCAAAGGCGCTGCCAGCCCCAGTGAGGGGAGTGCTGGGGAGTTCCACACTCATTCATCACTTCATGCTGCTCAAACTCGAGCTAAATACTTTACAGAAAAAATAAAAAATGTTTGCTCTGGTGAAAACAGGAAAAACCCAGGGACTGAAGCCAGGATTTCATTCTGTCCCTGCCCCAGAGCAATTCCAGCCTCAAGCTGAATCCCAGGCAATTGCAGGAGCAGGGCCCCATACCTGCAGCTCTGAAACATGGAGTGGTTTCTATCCCTGCTAGTACTGATAACGTTGCTGATATATTTGTTCAGCTCTTCCTTGCTGGAAATTAAAAAAAAAAAAAGAATTTATTGAGGTTGACTGCAGCCATTTCCTAAATTGAGCAGAATTAATTGGATTGTTTTGCCTGGGAAACACAAAAGCCTTTTTGAAAAAACTGAAAACAGCAACAAAAAATTATTAGTGTGTTTGAATTAAATGTTCCAGGAATTAATTAATTTTCAATTTTATTAAAAAAAAAAAAACAACAAAAAAAATCACCAACCAACCACAAACAAGGAAGGAAGGGAAGGAAGGAAGGGAGGGAGGGAGGGAGGAAGGAAGGAAGGAAGGGTGGGTGTCTTCTTCTGTCTTATTCAGTTGCTTTTGAGGATAATTTCTGGATGTTTAAGGATAACTTCTGGACCTTTGAGGATCATTTTTGGACATTTAAGGATCATTTCTGGGCCTCTCAGGGTCATTCCTGAGGCCGTTGGTGCTGCTGCAGCAGCCCTGCTGTGGCTGTGCTCCAGCCTGACATTCCAAGGCAGAATTCCCTTCTCCCCACCCTGAGGAGCCAGCAGCAGTCACCTGCTTTTAGATATTTGATATATTTTATATATTTGATATGTTGCTCTTCCCCTCTCATCCTTTCTGTTTGAAGCCCTGCATGAAGAAATGTAAAACATTTGAGAAGTTGTTAAGGAAGGCAAAGGAATCAAGGCATGTGACTTTCCTCGGCAGCTTCAAAGGTGGGAGAAGCTCAGGCTCAGGAGCCCTCCCCATGCCGGGCTGGGATTTGTGGCTGCTCCCCTCCGCTCCCAACCACTCCACGAGTTTCATGCATAATGCAGCAGCACTTTTGATTGAAGTCACAAAAATCTGCTGACAGAATGTAGTGTCAGGCATCTGGGGAGATGTCTAATTAATTATTATAATTGACATCCACACCAGATGTCTGATATATGATGGTCTCTTTGTTGATAAAAGGTTTGGGTAATTCTGTTTGAACAGCACTTTCAGAACAATATGTTTTCCATTTAGGTCACAGGGAAAAAAAATATGATTTTTTTTTTTCCAGGAAATTGAATTCCATCAGAGAGCAGCGTTCTTTGGTCTTGCCTTCCAACTCCTAACCAGCCTTGAAAAAGCCTAGGATGAAGGATGCAATGGAAAAACATCCATCACTGCACTGCCCAGTGATCAAAAGCACTTAGCTGGGAAGGGCAGGATCCGCCACTGTTTTTATTCTTTATAGTCACAAAGAGGAGCTGCCGATCTGACATCCGTAAGAAAATAATCCTAATGGAAAAGGGAAAACCTCAATCAAAGAGCCATTCTCACATGGAAAGCTGATACTTCAGGTTATCAAAGAAGGGCAACAGCTTTGGAGATTTTTCCAGTGATTTTCGTACTCCCGGAGCACGTCGCAGTGAGGAGGGAAAAAGCAAAGTGAAACCTGCTCCCTTTGGCCCCAAACTCAAACCAGCTCTCAGCCCAGAGTCCTCTGGCAACAGAAACTCCTGGCTCCCTTCCTGCCTCAGCAATCCACGTTCTTCTGCATCTCTTTGCTTCTCTTTTTGGCCTGGGCCTGCTGAGGAGAGGTCTCCTCGTGGCAGAGACACAGAAAGTACAGAAAATCAGCTTGACGAGCTCCCCAGGGTGTCTGATGGGTCTCAGAAGTCATTTCAGGAAATGAGTTCCTTGCTCAGGGCAGCGGATCCCTGAGCTGCCCGAGCTCACCCAGGACCTCTCACACCTCAGCAACACAAACTCAACTTTGTGCATTGTTCCTCCACCACAGCAGAGACTGGTGACGCTCAGGTGATGCTCAGAGATGCTCAGGTGATGCTCAGAGATGCTCAGGTGATGCTCAGGTGATGCCCAGAGATGCTCAGGTGATGCTCAGGCCCTCAGAGATGCTCAGAGGTGCCCAGGTGATGTCCAGAGATGCTCAGAAATGCTCAGGTGATGCCCAAGTGATGCCCAGGTGATGCTCAGGCGATGCTCAGAGGTGCCTAGGTGATGCCCAGGTGGTGCCCAGAGATGCCCAGAGATGCTCAGGTGATGCTCAGAGATGCTCAGAGATGCTCAGGTGATGCCCAGAGATGCTCAGAGGTGCTCAGAGATGCTCAGGTGATGCTCAGAGATGCTCAGGTGGTGCTCAGAGATGCCCAGAGATGCTCAGGTGATGCCCAAGCGATGTCCAGGTGGTGCTGGGGTGATCCTGGTGCTCCCCAAGCTGCCAGGACCGTGCACCACCCCCAGGGGCTGCCTTGGGGTCACAGCAGAGGTGGCCTTGGGAGGTGGCCCTGCCATCCATCACTGAACTGCTCCGTGGGAATTTGAAGCGAGGGTGAAGTAGAGAAAGCTCTGCCTGTGTTTATTCAGATATTTTTTAGTTTTTATTGCCAGCTCTGATGCAGAGTGTGCAGATTTCCAGGAGCTGCTCTCAGGCCAATGAGCGCCACTCAGTTTTCAATCCACATTATCGAAATCCCGGCAGCCTGGGTGCCTTTTGGAGTGTGAAGTTAAATCAGCCCATCCCCAGCCCCACTGATGATCTCACACCCAGTTTGGGGCACACCATTCCTTGTGGAATTTCCAAAGTCCCCTGTGTTTTGCCCTTGGTTTTGGGGAGGGCGCAGGCAGAGGGGTTCGTGCCGTCCCTCCAGAGATGTTCACACATTCCCTGTCCCCTGCTCCCAGCGCAGCTGCCTCAGCTGGGCCCTGCTCTCTGACTCAGCCTCTGCAGCACTGTCTGACAGATTGCCTTAAATTGCCCATTAAAGTCCCCCAGCTAAAAGTAACCAAAGGCACTGCAGATATTCCAAGGTATTCTGATGCCCAAAGCAGCAGAGAGGCTCCAGTCGTCATTTCAGAGTCTGCAAGTGCCAATTTGCATCCTAGATACCAAATTTCCTCCCCAGATGTGGCTGGCAGATGCAGGCGCCTGACCTTACAGAGAGACCTAAACAAGGATCTGTTCAATGGCAATCCAGGCACTTGTTTTGGGGCTGTATTTTACCTCATTTCAATCATCTGCAATTGAAATGTCATTTCTTAGTGACTTGTGGGGAGTCCCTTTGCAGTTAAAGGGAGATTTGTAGTTCTTCTGCTGTGCAGTTCTGTCTGATGTGCCCCTTTTGGGGTTGAGGGTTGAGTGTCCTCTGTGTGTAACCCCAAGGGCTTGCATCACTTCTAGAAACACAATCATGGAATGGTTTGGGTGGGAAGGGACCTGAAAGATCTCTCCTTCCACCCCTGCCATGACAGGGACACCTCCCACTGTCCCAGGCTGCTCCAGCCTGGCCTTGGACACTGCCAGGGATCCAGGGGCAGCCACAGCTTCTCTGGGAATTCCAGCCCAGCCCTCCCCACCCTCCCAGGGAACAATTCCTTCCCAAATAGGACAGGGACACCTCTGTCACCAAAACCTTGTTTATGTATTTTCTGAGGGACCAAAGCTTAATGTGAGAACCAAGCCCTGTTCTCATGAAACCAAAAAGAATCAGTGCCTAAAAAAAGCAAGGCTGGTAGGGAGGAATTAATGGATGTTGAGAGCCCTGGGAAAGAACACTGTCTGTGCAGAGGGAACGCGTGGAACAGCAGGAGCAGAGCAAGGAGGAATTGTCCTGAGTGCTGCCTGGGGAGGGGACCTGGCTCCTCCTGCTCCCAGAGAAGGTTCCAGGCAGGACTCAGCCATGCAGGGCAGGTGCTGTCCGGGCTGATGGAGAGGGAGCAGCAGAGCCGTGGGAGGGAAGGGCTCACCCCGAGAGCTGCGGGAGAGCGGTGGCGCTGGCACTCAGCAACACAACAAATAACTGCTCCGATGGGGGAAGCGGAATGGTCACAGCTGAGCAAATGCCTGGGAATGGGCTGTCCGGGGTGAGTGATGGACTGGGGGAAAACAGGGCTGGATGAGGTTCCGTGAACGAAGTAAATCCATAAAAGCAGCCCTTGGCAGCAGCGCTGCCGGAGTGGGGCGTTCAGAGGTGGTTTCTGAACACGTGGCCCTGAGCAGGGACAGGCTCTCGCTGCTTCTAACAAGCCTGTGGAATTACACAGACCCAGAGAGGATAAAAGCTTCTGGGTAAACTTCTGTGAATGATTTTGGCCAGAAAATAGAAATAATTTTTTTTTAAAAAAAGGAAAAGTGAGAGCCCTTACCCTGCCATTTTCAAACCAGAACATTCTGACTGTTTCAAAAAACACTGTTTTTATTTCAAAATGGATTTAGATGTGTGAAGAGTAAAAATAATCACACAATTCGGACTGAAATAAAGAGGTTTTGTTTTGTGCCAGGCAAATGCTGACAGTCAGCTTTAACCTCTGGGAGGCTGGAGAGTGGCTCAGGGCTGCAGGAGGTGCTGATTCATCCATGGCTGGGGTAAGACTGAGAATTAACTATTTTTGCCCCCTGAAATTTTGCCACAGAATATTGCAGGTTTCAAAGGCAAGTGGGAGAGCAGCAGGGAATGAATCCATGAAGGGCCATTAAGTGCAAAATCATCAACAGGCAACTGCAAGCTGGAAAAGCTTGGGAAAATAACCACCCAAAGCACCCCTGTTCCTCCCCACAGCTCCTGCTGTCCCATTAATCGCTCCAGAGAGGGACACCTGGCTTACCTCAGCCTTTGGGGTGACCCATAATAGCTGCTCTTGTAGATCATCAACTCAACCCGAAAATGCTCATTTCACTCTGTTATTCCTCAGCCTGAGTCATGAGCTGAGTCCCTGCTGCTGCTGCAGCTCCTGCCCCAGCAGGCTCTGTTCCCTCTGCTTCTCAGCCCCTCTGTCCCTGCACAATTTCACTTCGGGGTAAAGCTTCCACAGGAAATTCCTTTTCCCCCACCCCAGCACTGTGAGGGGTCCCTGGGAGGTGCCGGTGCCACCCATGCCACCCCCATGGCTCAGCAGCACCACAGCCCAGGTCCTGCTGGAGCTGAAATCCTCCAACATTTTGGAAAGCTGGAGCTGGGATTCCAAAGCTGCTGGGTTTCGATCCGGCCAGGGTTCATTTCCAAACCCCAGCCTTGACTTTCACCACCAAACTCCCTCTGTCGTCTCCATCTCCTAAAAAAATGTGGATGTTGGTCGGGCAGCCAAACAAAGCAGGAAAACAAAGACATCACAGAGGAAATGGAAAGTATTTTCTAGAGCTGTTGCCAAAACACACACGAATCTCTTTCACACTAAGATAAAGCTGCTGCGTGAGCCCAGCCCTGCTGCTCTGCCCTGCAGGCAGCTCTCTCTGCCCTTTTGGCCCAGCTCTCCTTCCCCATGGGCACTGTGGGACACATTCCCAGCAAACTCTGCCTTTCCATGGAGAAGCAAAGGAGCTCCCAGGGAAAATGCTGCGATGGAGATGGAGCCTTCTCCCAGCCAGGGACAGGAGGGTGAGGAGCTCCTCCTGGGGCTGCACGGGACCTCTCCTGTTACCTGTGATCCTGCCTGACCACTTCTGTGAAATGTTGATCATATACATGTACTAATAGAAATACATTTAGATAAAGAACCATATATAAAGTAAGATAAATCAATATACAGCAGGTTTCTATGGGTTTTTATATATAGCCAAGATTTCTGAGACACCTCCACATCTCTCCTCATCCCCCCAGAGCAGGGGTGATCCCAGGGCAGCTCAGCTGATCCCTGTGCCAGGTTCACTCCAGGAGAAGGAACATCCTGGCTCGTGTGCCAACACAGACACTTGCTGGGGCCTCTGCTGGGGACTGGGCTTGGATTTTTACCTGTTTGCTTTAAAAGAAAGTAAAAGGTCGTTTTAGCACAACATTCCACAGAATTCACTGTCTATTCCCGGCTGGAGACACAGCATCTCTCTTATCTGACATTTCCATGACAAATTAAGTTCCTCAGACACCGTTTTAGGATGCAAAGTGATTAATATCTACCAGAACTCTGAAATATAATGAACTCTGCCTCTCACTGCTGCAGCTCCTCTGGCAGGGCTTCAATGAGCTCCATGTGAGGGCAGAGCCTCAACCCTGGGCCACCCCTTGGCGGGGGACACAGCTCCCAGAACTTCCAGGGAATTCTCTCCTTTGTCTGGGGCAGTGCCCACCTCTGCCAAGGCCCTTCTCCCAGCACCCAAACACAGCACTGGGCAATAAGTACCGACAGGGACATCAGTTCTTCTTTATAGATGTTATTGGGTTATTCCTGATTGCTGGAGCCAGGGCAGCTCAGGCTGGAGATCAGGGAAAGGTTCTTCCCCCAGAGGGTGCTGGCACTGCCCAGGCTCCCCAGGGAATGGGCACGGCCCTGAGGCTGCCACAGCTCCAGGAGCATTTGGACAGCGCTGCCAGGGGTGCCCAGGGTGGGATTTGGGGGGTCTGGGCAGGGCCAGGAGCTGGATCAGTGATCCTTGGGGGTCCTTCCAACTCATCCTGTTCTGTAATTCCATGGCTCTCCTACTTCTTATCCTCTCTCAGTATTTCCTACATCCCTTTCCACCATCCTGTCTTCGTTTGATAGACAGGTGTCTGCTAAGGAAGGTGGGAGCCTTCCTTAGAACAGAGAATGTGAACCCCCTTCCCTCCGAATTATTATAACCTTAGAATCAAGGGCTCTCAGGCAAAGGTATGGGAAAAGGAATAAGAGTTTTTTACTAGTATCTATAATGAGGTAAACAATCAGTAATAAAAAACAGTGAACAAGGTAAAAAACAGTAAACAAAACAAAAAAAAACTCAGTGGCAAATGTCCCTGGGCTGCCAGGCACTTTCCCGTTTGGTGCAGTCACGGTCACGGCCAGCAGGGGCGCTGTTGGGCTCCCAGCCCAGCAGGGCAGGTGCGATGACTCCCGGGGAGCTGCAGATGGCGCTGTGGCGCGAGGTTGGATCTGTGCCGCGCGTGATGGCAGACGGGCTGGAGAAACGTGGAGCGCAGATGGATGGGGCGCAGCAGAGAGCCCAGAGCCGGGAGATGGAGTGGCCGGGTCAGCACACCCGGGCTAGCCAGCAGAGGAGGCGGCAGGAAACTCCGCAGTCAGGGCAGGCAGCAGGCAGGGCGCAGGGTGGTGGCAGGCAGGGCCCAGGGCGGCAGCAGCAGGCGGGGGTCCCATTCCACTGCAGCGCAGCTGGGAGATGCACCCTCCCAGAGGTGAAGAGAGGATTGGGGTCCCGTGCCCCGAGAAACTCACCCACCAGGTAGAGAAAAGCTAGGGCAGAGCCGGGCTTCTCTTCCTGCAGTCGCAGCCAAAAAGCAGACAGCCGTTTTTCCCACTCCTCTCTCCTCCAAACACGGCAAGCGAGAGTGTGCTGATCCCGTTCCCAAATCTCTTGTTGCCGTCTCTGCCCAGACAGAAAGTCTTTGTCTCTTTTGTGAGAGTAAATGGCCCCTAAGTACCGATCGTTAGTTACCTGGCAACAGAATGGTAAAAATTCCCCTTCCCCCCACCCCCTCAACCTCCAACACATCCTCTACTTCTGTCAAACTTCTTTGAGCACGGCCAGGGGCCGAAAAGGCAAAGAGACACCCAAAACCAGGGTGACCCCACCTAACTCCATTTCCTTAGGAGATCAGCCTGGAAACAGCAGGAAGCATTTGGGGAAGAGCCACTGCAGCCCCAGCAAAGAGCACGAGAGGCAGCAGAGAACTGGGAGAGGCTCCCAACCAACCTTTGGGAGTGCTGAGGAAACAGCAGCTTTGAACACACCTTGGAAAGAATGAAATCGATGTTTTTGGAGTGCTAAATGATCCAGCTGAGGGAGCAGATGTGGGGCAGGGGCTGGGCTGGGGTCTGGGATGTGCTGGGGATGCTCTGCCCATGACCCTGGCTCAGCTCCAGCCTGGGTCCAGGAGCCCCAGAGTGAGGAGCTGTTCTTGGGGAAATGATGCCGAAGGTTAAATGCTGCTGCTCAGGGAGGAATTGTTTCTTTTCTCCATTATGCATGCAAATGGAATTATAGAATATCCTGGAAGGGACCCCACGGATCACCAGAGTCCAAGGAGACAAAGAATGAGGGAATGCTGAGCGTCCCAGCAGTGACAGGTACTTGTGGCTGGCCAGGAAAATGCTCCCAAGCTGTGAATTTGGCTCCAAAATCCAGCTCTGCCCAATTCCAAGCACTTTGCAGGAAAGACTCCAGCGTTCACATCATTTTCTGGGAGGAAAATCAGAAACTTTGGCCGTGTCTCATCTCATTTTGGAGAGGTTTTGGCACTGCTGCTTCTCCCCAGTATCCCAATAGCACCAAGCTCCCCTGGCACTGGGGCCTGGTGCTGCTGGCTCCATGGGGGCTTCTGGGCCAGAAACCTCTTGCTCTCAGGTTGGAATGACCAATTCACACCAGGCAAGTCCCCCAAAGGATGGAGAAGTGACAATTCCCCCAGGGAGAGCTCTCCATCGCTGCAGGGGCAGCAGAGGGGAAGCAGTGCAGGATTCAATCCTTGGCAGGTCCCTGACAGCTCCCCAGACTCGGTGCCCAGAAATAACTGCACAGATCCCCTGCAAAACCTTCCTGCGAGCTCCTGCTGCAGCAGGTGGAGGCTCTGCAGGTTTTCTGTGGTTCTGGGAAAAAATAGCTTGGAGAGAGTTCCTGGAAATGCTGCTGGGAGCTGGCAGGGGGAAAAGAGTGGGAGCAGGAAGTCCCCCAGGCCCAGTGGTCCCCAGCTGTGGGGCAGAGCAAACCCAGCAGAATTATTTGCTCTGGCTGAAGGCAGAACTCACCTGTCCTATCATTTCCTTTTTTCCCACTTTTTCAGGGAATCAGAGGGTTTTTACTCTCACATCTGGGTCTCTCCACCAAGGGGAGATTCGGAAAAGCTCATCAAAATTAATTCTTTAAAAGGATAAATGAAAGCACATTAAGCAACCTATGTAGACACACTCACTTGGAATTAAGGGGTCTGTAATTAAGTTTTTCTTAATTCACTTTTGGAGTGACTTGAGCCAAATTGAATTAAGGCCACTTTAATTTTAAATGAAAGTATCCAGACCTAGGTTTAATATAATTTAACTAATCCACTTGCAATTCACACCACTAGTTAATTTTGGATTAATTTCCCCATGTAAGCAAGCCCTTAAACAGACAGCAGGGACACAACTTTGCTTTCCCTTTTCCATCTAGAGAGGGAGCCACAGAACTTCTTTTCCCCATGAAAAGTCATGTTCTCGGTGCATTTAACCCTTTCCGGAAGTTGAACCCCCCTTTGGCAGGCCTGGGGTGGCATGGGCCAGGTGTGTGCTGTGACAGCCTCGGCTGGAGGGGGACAGGGAAGTGCCTCTGGTGGCTCCTCTGGGCCATCACTGGTGGCCATCTCCCAAGCACATTCCCTCTCCCAGGATTTTCAAGCTGATTCGCATGTAGGGGAAATAAATCTGGCAACAGAACTGGCCTGGCTGAGGGGGCAGAAGCCAGGCAGAGGTTTTGGTGGAGCAGATCTAAAAGGGCTTTGACAAAGTCAGGCGAGGAGCCATCGCTGAATGGTGGGGCTGGAACCACTCCAGTTAACAGGCTCTGTTAATTAATGCCATTTAAAAAGCGGGAGAGGTCAGGTTCTGCTGCCCTGGACTGTGGCAGCAGTGTGAGGCGGTGCTGTTCCTCTGCGTTAGTTGAAATCTCTTGGAGCTGCTGATGAGGAAAAGTCATGGAGAGAGCAGCCAGCAATGCTCGGGGAGCTGAGGTGCTGGAAGGGACCTCAAGTGATGGAGGGAAGGAATATTTGCAGTGGAGGGTCAGGGTCAGGGTCAGTCCAGCCAAAACCTACTTGGGGTTTGAACTGTTCCAATTCACTCCCAGCCTGGCCAAGCCGAGTCTCTGCAGGGTTTGAGTGACCGCACGAGGGGCACAGAGACCCCCGAGAGCCTGAGTTGACCCCGAGCATCCTGTGCTCCCAGCAGGAATTGCCAACAGGAGCTTCACCATGATCCTGTGCTCCCAGCAGGAATCACCAACAGGAGTTTCCATCACTGGGATTGACTCTGAGCATCTCCCAGCAGAAATCACCAACAGGAGCTTCACCATGATCCTTTGCTCCCAGCAGGAATCACCAACAGGAGCTTCACTGTGATCCTGTGCTCCCAGCAGGAATCACCAACAGGAGCTTCACTGTGATCCTGTGCTCCCAGCAGGAATCACCAGCAGGAGCTCCTGTCACTGCAGCTCACAGAGGGCAAGGTCCGTGCACAGGGGCTGGAGAAAAGATGGTCCCAAAAGAGAATCATTGAATGGTGTTGGTTGGAAGAGACCTGAAAGCTCAGCTTGCACCTCCTCCACCCAACAGAGCCTCCCTGGGGTGCAGGAGCTGCTCCTCTCCTCATCCACAACCGGAGCAGTCCCACCGGGAGGTCCCACCCTTCTGCATGGCCCCTTGGGTTCCCTAAATCCAACCACACTTCCCAGAAGGCTTTTCCCTGGCAGTGCCTCTGGCTGGCCCTGCCTGTGGCTGCTCAGGGTTTTGTTTCTCAGGCATTTGGGTTTTTCCAGCAAGACGAGGGAAAAGACACATTTTGTCCAAATATCATTTAATCAAAAGAAAATCTCTTCTCATTGGAAAAGAAGGAAAAAAACCCTCTGTTGAGGTGGAATCGTTTCAAGCATCCTGATGATGACTATCCCTGAGCTCCCAAAGCCTGGCTCCCTGCCTCTCCCTCAGTAGAGAATGGGAAGGAAGTCCTGCTGTCAAGCGTTTTACTTCATTTGTGACCCACCACCTCTCCTCAAATAAATTCCCACTGAATTATCTGCAGTGAGCAGGGAGCAAGGGGCGAGAGGAATCAGGCTCGCAGGATAATGCAGAAGTTATTTCAGCTGGAAGACGGAGTGCATCGCATCCATTTAAAAATCATTTAAAATGGGGAAAGAGGTGGTTGGAACTCAGTGGGAAGTTGATGACTGATTTGAATTTGTGCTCCCAAAGCTCTCAGGCAAATAAAAGTCCCCAGAGAAATCTCCTAGGATGTTGGGAATGGAATCAGAGCCAGACGGAGGTGGGACCCGGGCCTTGACCAAGCCAGGGGTGGAGGATCCAGGCTCTGCCTTCCTGGGACACAGAGGGGAATCTGTCACTCCTGTCCCCCCTGGCCACCCTTCATGGCTGGCAGCAGCCCAGAAAGTGCCCAGGAAGGAATCCTGCAGGGATTGCAGCTGAGGGGACGGCAGGAGGGAATGCAGCAGGTGGGAGCTGGAGCAGGGATGGGCTGCCTTCCAGCTCTGCTTTGAGATCCCGGAGCCCTGATCCCAGTGCAGATCCCGCTGGACCCCAATGTGGATCTCACCGGATCCCAGTGTGGATCTCACTGGATCCCAGTGCAGATCCCACTGGATCCTAGTGCAGATCCCGCTGGATCCCAATGTGGATCTTGCTGGATCCCAGTGTGGATCTCACTGGATCCCAGTGCTGATACCGCTGGATCCCAGTGTGGCTCCCGCTGGATCCCCGTGCTGATCCTGCTGGATCCCAGTTCGGATCTCACTGGATCCCAGTGCAGATCTCGCTGGATCCCAGTGTGGCTCCTGCTGGATCACAGGGCAGATCCCGCTGGATCCCAGTGTGGTTCCTGCTGAATCCCAGTGTGGATCTTGCTGGATCCCCATGCAGATCCCGCTAGATCCCAGTGCAGATCCCACTGGATCCCAGTGCAGATCCTGCTGGATCCCAGTGCAGATCCTGCTGGATCCCAGTGTGGATCTCACTGGATCCCAGTGCGGATCTCACTGGATCAGCCCCAGCTCCTGCCCCAGTGTTTCCATCCTCGAAACAGGGATGGCAAATAACAAATCCCTGTTTCTGTGGCTGATGGGACCAATGGCTGATAATAGCCAATTCCCTCGAGGGTGGTTTGAGGGAACACAGGAATTAATTCCCTTTGGTTTGTGCTTTTGGCAATCCCCACCTGCTCACAGGCACATTTCTATTTTTGGGTGATTTTTTCCCCTAAGATTCATTTCATTTTGCAGTGCACGTGAGCCAAGCCCAGGAGTTCAGCTGCACATCTCTTATCACTGATGGGCTTTAAAGGCAAATAAGTGTTTGTCATTATGATTCCATCTCCTGTGCAGCTCCGAGAACGTCTTCCCGCAGGACATCTGCCATGTTCCCATCCCTTCCCAGGCAGATCCTTGTTTTCTGAGGCCCTGAGTGCTTTCTCCACTTCCCAGCACGCTCAGGATGAACACCCAGGCTGGAAAATGCACTGTGCTTCCACTGCAGTCTGTCACGTTTTAAAAAAAGAACAAATAAATAAATCTTCACTTGCCTTCGCTGACTTTTCCCATTGGTGCATTTTTTAGCATTTTTGGAAGACAGGTGAATATTCCCAGGGGATGGGTGATGTCCTCAGGAGTCTCCAGACTGCAGCAGGGCTGATCCAACCCATGCACAACCACCTTGTCACACTGCTCCCTGCAAACCACATTCCAGGGAACCTCTGACTCAGGAAATCAGCCCTGAAATCTCTGCTCCTCCCAGAAAAGCTGAAATCCCTGAGTTTGTGCTGCAATTCCCACCTGCAGGATGGGTTTTACAGCCCCTCCAGTCTACAAGGGCTGTCTGGGGGGAGTTGGATGGTGGAAAAAAATAGGGCTTGTAAATAGATAAAATGGGGAGAAAATGCAAACCCCAGCTGTTTCTTGGTTTGGAAAGGAAAAAATGTCCCCAGTTTCAGAGGCAGCAAAAAGCTTGCAGCATTTTATATGAGCCTGGGTTCCCGTGTGGGATTTGGAGTGAATTTTACATCAAGTTTGCCTGGAAATATTCCAGCCTGCAGCTGAAAATCAAACTCTACAAAGGTACCAAACCTGGGCGACTCAAACCTGATCCAGGCTGAGATTCCGCGGCACTGCCAAGAAGAAGCAGCTCCGTTCCCAGGAATCTCAATCAGCGCTGGGCACTGAGATCCTGGCAGTGCTGAGGGAGGGATCTCAGCCCCCAAACCTGGCCGGGCTCCAGGCAGGCAGGAAGGTGTCTCTGACAGCCCCAAATCCCTGCCGGAGCCAGCAGAGCCCTGCTCAGAGCACAGCAATTACCTGGACACGGCAGCGCTGCCGGAGCCTTCCCCAAGGGGTGGGAATGGGGCTGGAGCTGGTGCATTTTCAGGGGTTTATTTTGTATTTTTTCTGGCCTACCAGGAAGCAGAGATTATCTGCAGAGTGTGTTCCTGTGGCTCAGGGAAAGCCATCAACATGCAAATTCCAGGGCAGCAGAGTTTTCTGCTGATTGCCAGCCGTGTCCTCTGAGCAGATCCAGCACGGGGCTGGATGCTCCAGAATTTCCTAATGAGCAAACTTCAGCCCAGGATTGACAGCCCTGCTGGGAGGCCTCTGCTCATCGGGGGAGAAGCTTAGGTTTAGAAGCACAGACTATTCCTTAATTCAGGTTTTAACTCAGACTTGCACAAGCAATTAAAGCACTGGTGATGCCAAACTTCTGCAAGGACCTCACATGACCACGGTCTCTCAAGGTGAGGATTCCTGGTGGCTTCCCACTGCCAGAGGGCAGGGCTGGATGGGATATGGGGAAGGAATTGTTCCCTGGGAGGGTGGGGAGGGCTGGGCTGGAATTCCCAGAGAAGCTGTGGCTGCCCCTGGATCCCTGGCAGTGTCCAAGGCCAGGCTGGAGCAGCCTGGGACAGTGGGAGGTGTCCCTGTGGTGGAACTGGATGGGATTTGAGGTCCCTTCCAACCCAATCCATTCCAGGATTCCATGACCCAAACAGTTTGTGTGGTTGTTTTCTCCAGCAGCAGGCACAGCCAGAGGATTCAGAATGTCCTTGAACTTCAGGAATAAAAGGCAGAAGAATAAGGGGGAGGAAAACCCCCAAACAACCTAAGCACCAGCTGCAGGAACATCCCCAGGTGGTTAAAAACCCTGGAGGGAGCCTCAGTGCAGCTTTTTATTAAAGCAGTGGTGCTGAGTCGACCTTGCCTGATCCAGGCGAGGCAGAAAAGCAGGGATGGGAACATGGAGGGATGGAAAGGTGGAGGGATGGGAAGGTGGCAAGGTGGAAAGATGGAAAGATATGCAGGCTCGTGTTCCAGCCCTCCCCACCCGGAATTCAAATGACAGCATTAGTATTCAGGATCTTTGCATGTGTTTAAATGTGGATTAAAAATGCATTAATTGGTCTCGTTTTAACAAGCTCTTCTCTTTGTATATCAAATATTTGAAAGATTCGGTATTATCACCTCTTGTCTGGGCTGGAATTGAAGAGGAGAAAGGAAATGTAATTGAGGACTTAAGGAGTCTCCTCCTGTTTGCTCAGCACCGGGCGCTCGATGGAAATCTCAGGGGAATGACTTTGATGAGTCTATGAGCGCACCCGAAGGCAGCACAGCCTGGCACAGGGGCGCTGCCAGCCCGGCAGGAGCAGCTTTGGGCACGGAAAGGCTCTTCCCAGGCACTGCTGTCCCCTGGCCCAGGCAGTCTCTGGCTGTGTCTGCTCAGGGGTCAGAGCAGGACTGGAGAAACACCACGGCACTAGGAACTCATTCCCCACATCCTGGCTCTCCATCCCCTCTCCAAAGCCTCTCTCCAAGCCCCTCCTGATTCCCTCTGTGGTGCCCCACGTTCGCTTTTGACAGCTCCTCGTGCAAATCGATCCAAGCCTGGATTCTCCCCTCTTTCTCTGCACTCGTGCCACAGCAGATTGCTCAGGTGGGCCACGTGCACGGACAAAGGTTGGTTATTTGAGGCACCGCTTTATTCCTGGGGGCTCTGCAGCCTGCTTTTCTGCGTCTGCAATATTTTTGGCCCGAGGAATTTGCAGCACACGTGGAAAAAAGGGGGAAGAGAGAAAACAAAGTGGATGCAGTCCCCGGCACGGAGCGTTTGGCCGCGTGGGAAGTGCCACCTGCCAGCGGAACCGCGGAGCTGCCGCGTGTGCTGCTGCACGAGGGAGCCGCCAAAGCCGGCGCTAATTAGGGAGCTGGAGACACAAACCCAATCCCTGGGAGGCAGGTGGGGTGTGCACGTGGCCGGGATGGAGCCCACAGCTCCCGTTCCCTGCCTCGCTCCCTCCCGCCAGGGCAGAGAAAATCCACCTGAGGGTCCTGAGAGAAGCACAGGAAATCAGCAGAAATGGGGAAAAGCAGCTGCATCCCTGAAATGCGAGCCGGCCCCAGACTCTGCCCTGCTGCCGAGCGGGATATTAATGGAGAAATGAGTGTGCCTGGGAGTGATTTGCCAAAAAAATTCTCATCATAACATGTTGATTCATCAAAGCCAGAATATTTCAGAGGAAAAGACCAATTTCAGTAGATTTTACATTTGGGGGAAAATGGAGAAAAGTTTTCAGAATCATCTGTAGGTCACCCTGACTCCCAGAAATGGAACAATTCTATTTTGCCTCGAATTTGCTCTTTGCTTTGAAATATAGGTTCAGCTACAGGACAAAAAGAAAGATTGAAATGGAAATGAAACCTTTGGAAATTACCAAACTGAAATGTTTCTGTGAAACCAGACAGGGCTTTTTTTTAATTAGTTAGTCAGAGTCTTCATTTCTTTCAGCTTTTGCAGGGCAGGACAGGGGGAAAAACATTTATGAAGTCCTGAAAACTTCCAGTCCACAGGGCAAAGGTTGTGTGACATCAGCAGGGAGTGCTGAGGGGCTTCCTCTGGTCCCAAGTGTGAGACCACCCCTCTCCATCAGCTCCTCCTGCTTCCCAATGAGTGATTATCCTGTATTTAAAGCTCTGTCCCTGACCTTGCAGGAGGGGACGGCACCCCTCAGGTTTCTTACCCTTTTCTTAATTAAGAAGCCGTATTAAATATTCAGAAATTCTGCTCAGTGACTTTCCTGGGAAGCACAAGGACATCCTGGAGAGAGAAATCAGTTTCTCATTAACACCTGCCCAGGCCATTGCTCTCCTTCTCCGTTCCCAGTCCTGGCTCAGCTCCTGCAGGGCCACAGAGCTGCCTGAGAGGGGCTGGAGCTTTTCCCGAGCTGGGAATGCAGCAAAGGCTTCCAGGGCCTTTGGCTCAGCTCAAAGTTTGGTTCTTTGGGAGCAAAGGGAGCAGGAGCAAAGCTGTGGGGGAGATGCTGCTATTGCAGGCACTGCAGACTGTCCGTACATCCAGAGAGGCTTTTGTGCAGGGAGAGGCCATAAAAACAGGAGGGGCTCAGGAATCCCAGCCTGAGCATCAGCAGCGTGGCAGACACCCCAAATGGCCTGTGGGGGACAGCCAGCACATCCCTGACCGGGTCACCTTCACCAGGATCCCCCCAGCCCCTCGGGATCGGGATCAGGATGGGCTCCTGCTCGGGATGATGGATTTGCTGCCGGGGTCTGGATCCAACTGTTCCTTCCCTTTTGTGTCCCTGCTTTGCTTCCTGATTTGACCTGTCAGTTCTCTAATGCCAAAGGAACTGCCCTCAATCCAGCCTGGCCTCCCACATTTAATCACTAATCAGAGCACAGGGCCGTGGCAGAGGTGCTGAGACACAGGGATTTATTGGCTGTTTGCTCATTTTATTGGGAATGTTGGATCCTGGAGGTGAGAGGTACTGAAGTTGCTGTCATGGGGGAATCTTCTTTCTCTTTTTCATTAAAAAGAACCTCACAGGTTCTGTTTTTCTGGAGAGATGGAACAACCACACACCTCAATTTCTCCTGCTTCTTCCAGCATTCCCAGGCAAGGGACAATCCAGGGATCACCACCACGCCCCAGGCTACAGCCCGAGCTTTGCACAGGTTCAGCATTTCCATGTTTGGGGAGGCAGCCAAGGAGTCCTGGCTCCTGCAGCCCCACTGGTTGTTCCCACAGCAGGGCTGGGGCTGGGGAGTGATGGAGCTCAGCTCTACATCCTCTCCTTCCCAGGGTCGGGAGCTGTCCTGCTCCAGCAGGGCCTCCTTTGGCCTCCCTGAGCAGCCCCAAAAAGGCCCAGGTGGTTCCCAACATGCCCTCGGAGCGAGGCAGGGGCAGCTGGGAGCGCAGGGCAGAAGGATCCAGGCCCTGTGGGGAGGTGTGGAGGCTGTTCCCATGCTTCTGATTTCCAGGTAGGAAAGATGGGAATGGGGAAAGGTGTGTGGCGTGGTGGATGAATATTCCTGGTGGTGCCTGAGCTGGTTTGCAGGAGGATTGCGGTGTTTGGAGCTCAGGGAATGTGGCCTGGGAAGGGCTCCCTGGTGCTTGGCTGAGAACAGCAGCTCCATGAGGAAGGGAACTTCATCTGAGTTCTTTACACTCTGCAAGTGAAGTGATGCATGCGACAGCAATGGGGCTGAGGCAGGCATGCAGTCACCAGGAAAGGCTGAAAGGTGACTGAAAGGTTTCCTTTTTACTGGAAAAGAAAGCTGGGTTTGAATCCTTCCAGAGCAGCAACTCAGGGGAAGGAAATGTTACAGAGAGAGTCCACAAGTGAGGAGCCGAGGTTGTTTGGTCTGAGGCAGTGGAGGCTCGGGAAGACCTGTGAGGCTGTCCAGGTGTCCCTTTTCCTCAGTGAGGGCAGGGACTCATCCTTGCAGGCTGTTGTGACCTTTTCCCTGGCAGCTGGACAGTGCTTGGACCCCTCATCAGCTTATTGTGGGCAGGTTTGGCCACTCAGGGTGTCACACCAAGCCCAGGGCTCCGATGGCCTTTTTGTGGTGCCAGGGATAGAAGAGTGGCCCTGGGCAGGGATAATGCCCTCCTGGCTCTTCTCCACAGAGGGAGAGGCTCTGGGAGCCAAACCCAAGCCTCATCCCCAGCAGTGGAGGACAGAGGCTCATGAATTCATTACCCCTGTGCTTGAGTGAGGGGACTGGCAATCCTGGAGCTGCCCACGGCATCCTCCTCCTGTGGGAATTCATTTTCTGCCCCAAATGATCCGTCTGGGACTCAGTCCTTGGGGCTGTGTTTGTTCTGTGTCCCCATGCTGTTCCCACCCCCTGGGGCTCTGACAGCCCCTCTGCCCACGTTCCCCGCCAGGAGCAGGGTTCGGGGCAGGATCGGCGCTCGGGGCTGGGGCAGAGCACGGCAGGCAGCGATAGCATCTGCTCTGCAGCAGGCGCCGAGCTGCAGGGTTATTGTTTGCTAATGGATTGCTTTTGAAAAGCTGCTCAGATGGGACTGGGCGAGTTGCAGAGGTAATTAAAACTCTGCCTATGCAAAAGGCAGGATCTGATTATTTCCCTTCCTGAGCAGGCAGATTAAACCAGGGAGGTTTACCGCACCACTTCTAAGAGCGAGGGTTTGCTTTGAATGAACTTCATAATATGGAATATAACAAATAAAACTCTTCCTTTCTTTTCTTATTTAAATACAAAAAAAGACAAAAACCACACAACAACAAAAAAAAACCCAAAGCCAGCACACCCACAATTTTATTTTCAACCATCTTCCTCCTTGTTTCCCCCTTGGATTTAACCAGTTCCTATAAATCAGAGCGCAGGTGCACCCATGAAGGACTGTTGTTCCAAAGGTCATTTCTTATCTTTTAAGGCTCTTTGCTCTCATCCTAGAAGGCTTTTCTGTGCCATCCTACCTGAAACGGGAGGGTGGGCTGGTAAAGAGGCTCAGAAATAGCAGCAAAGTCTCCCTGTCACCTCCCCTTAATAAAAGGAATGGCTTCAAATCCATTAAAGGTAATCAAGATATTTTCAAACCAGGCTGATGTCTGTAATCTCTGACTGGCTGACAGGTTGTGGTCTTGCCTGTGGGATTTGATTTCTGCACCGCTCTGGGCAGGGTTGGATGGGATATCTGGAAGGAATTGTTCCCTGGGAGGGTGGGCAGGCCCAGAGCAGTTGGGGCTGCCCCTGGATCCCTGGCAGTGTCCAAGGCCAGGCTGGATGGGGCTTGGAGCAACCTGGGACAGTGGAAGGTGTCCCTGCCATGGCAGGGAGTTGGAATTTGATGATCTTTAAGGTCCCTTGCACCCCAAACCACGGTGGGATTCCATGATCTGCAGTTTCCACTGCCTTGCTCCAGAGCTGGGGAGCCCAGGTGTGCTCAGGAGGAGCCACCCCTTGAATCCACCCAGGGCTGGGGGCAAAAGCCTTCTGCAAGCTCTGTGCCAGCTCTGCGTGGGCTAAACCACATCCTAAACCACATCCTGCAGGACCAGGGCACAGGAGAATCCTTCAGAGCTGCTCCTGCCCTGGGGCTGCTTTTCCCAGTGCAGTAAAAAAGGGTCACTAATGGTGAGTGCAGGCATTCTGAGGGATGGCTGTGGGAAGCTGGGCTGGTGGAATGACCCAGAGGAATATGGGCAGCTGGAGAGGGAAAAAATAAAAGGAAAAAGATGAACCATCAGTATTTGGAGCTGTTTTCCTGGCGCATGGGAGAGAGGAGGCTTTGCCTGCCCTGGGCACAGCTGCCAGCTGAGTTTCTGCCCAAACAGACCAGACTGTGGTGGATTTAGAGTGGCCTGGAGAGCTGGGGACAGATCCCCATCTCCTGGGCACTGGAACCTGCCAGCAGGGGTTGTTTTTTTAGCTGGAAAGCAACATGAAAAGAAGGATTACAATGCAGGGAGGTGGCAGCATCCTCATGACTGCTGTCCCCACCTTCCTGCCAAGGTCACAGGGTCTGTGTAGCTCAGGCAGTTGGGTCTCACCTATGGCCAGGGGGGTGAGACACAGAGAGATATAAATATATACATGGGTGTATTTAAATGTATATCTAACAGCCATCTGGGTCACACGGGTTCAGGAGGTCTCAGTCCTGTTTCTATAAAAAGATCTCACTATCTGCTGGAAAAAAGGACCAAAGGCTGCCCCTCCTGGGATCAGAGACCTTTCCCAACCTCCTTCACCTGAGTGTGTCCCCTCAGAGCTGCTTAGCGCAGATCAGGAGCCGTGGATCAGAAGTGACCCTGCAGCTCCTGTGCCCTACTCACAGACCCTGCTGCAGGGCTGCGCTCTCTGCGCAGGAATTGCAGGTGAGGCACCAGGGCCCTGTTCCATTACAGACTCTTGGCTGATCCGAGAGTCCTTCCCGCTGTGCAAGCTGCTCAGCCTGTGTCAAACACTCATTTTGGGAGTGCTCAGATCGCTCCGCGTGCCCTTCAACCCAGCACGTGTGTGTGCACAGCCGCACGTTCCACTGCTGATAGGAAATGAAACCCCCGATTAAAAGACATTACCAAAGATTAAAAGTAACACCGAATCTAATTTCAATTGTTTGTGGCAGGAACCCAGTTTTCAAATGATAATGGCAATAATTAAAAAGTCCCTTATCAACAGAGACAAAAGTGCTGCCTGTTGGCAGGTGGAGCTGAGGAATGGGGCGAGCTCAGGCTCCTCAGAGCTGAAATCAATTTTCAGACAAAGTTCAAACAAGCCCCAGAACAATTCTGCTTTTGTGCTTTTTCCACAAGGGGAAGAAGATTCTTTCCCCGTGCATGTTCACATTTCTTTTCCCTATTTTTCTCTCTCCTTTATCCACAAGGTCACATTAGCTGGAACAAAACCTCATGTAAACAAAACTGTTCTGTTGTAGAAATGTGGTTTGGGGAAAGTTCAAAAATATCTCAGACCTTCAGTTTGGGCTTTACTTGTAATTCTGGATTATCTTCCTTAGAATTAGCAAATGCACCTGCTCAGCTTTTGAAGAGCTGGCCAAGGAGGGCTCTCAGAGCTCTCTCTGCTGAGGCTCCTGACCTCCACCATCATCCCTGCTGTGCAGGGGGAAGTTCACCAGCACAAATTAAGTCTAATTAAAAAATAGCTGGATGGATATCTGGAAAGTGAACTTTTTTTGCCCTGAGAACTCTCAGGTTTCTGCATATATGCTTTCCAAAGGTAACAGACTGCAGAATTTGAGATTCAGGCTTTTATTTCATGGAATAGAAATACATTGTAAGGTGCCCTCTTTTCCCCCTCTGAAGCCATCCAGGCCCAGCCTGTCCAGCTCAGGGACACCCTCAGGAGGAGACACAGGACTTTGAGAAGCTCTGACCCTTCAGCCTTGGTCATTGGCAGGGAACGGCAGGCTCGGGATAGAGCAGAGCTTTGCTCTCTGCAGGATGCTCAGCCCAGGTCCAGGGAAGCTCTCGCTTGTCCCAAACAATGGTCCCGAGGTGTTTGTGAGGAGAGGACATTTCCCGGTGCTCAGCGAACCCATCAGTGCTCCTTACGCAGTGTTAATTGTCCCTAATTAGCACAGGGAGGCCCCAGACAGGGAGTTTAGCTCGGGAAGTCATTCCAAATGTCTTCATTGTTGTGGATTTGATTGTGGGATTCAGGACAAGCTTTCACCTTGAGGTCTCTAACTTGGAGGTATCTCTCACACGTTCCTGGTGCTGCGATGAATGAATCCTTCCCCCAGTGCATGGCTGCACCCCCAGTTCCATACTGGGCAGCCTGGTACATCCTTTAGCACCACTTTAAACTCTTTCTCCTGGTGCCATCAAAGTGGCTCATGAAAATCCTGCTGAAAGGATCTCACTCCATATTTAATGGTGTTTGTGTAGCTGCTGTAAACCCACAGCAGTTTCATCTTGGCTGGCTTCTCAATGAACAGGATTCTTCCTCCTGGGATGAGTCATTATTCATCACGTTCTGGTAAAGGATGGTTTTATTTATCAGCACAGGAGTGTGAAGACAGAAAACTGTGATACCTTTGTTGTTTCCCTTCTGGTCTGGAGAAAAATCAGGGGAAGTTTTGAGATGGAGGAGAAAAAGGGGGAAAACATTGCTGGGTTGTAGGGGACTAGTTTTGCCATGGTTTTCCTGTTGGCTTCTCCTCCCCCCAAGGATAACGAGCGTGGAGATGCCAGGACACATCCCAGCCACGGTTTTCCATCCCCTGGGAATCCACTTGGAGCCAGAACTTGTGCTGTGTGTCCTAGGTTCCATGGAAGGTGTAACCAAAAGTCTGTATTCTATTCCCATCTCCAGAAGCTGTTCAAACAGCTGGGGCAGTGCTCTTTGTGTTCAGCATGACCCAGCCCTGCTAACACCATCGGGGCTAGCTCTGCTCATGGCCATCGAGGGCTCCGGGAGTGACTCACAGATTCCATCAGCCATTGGGAGATGCCCTGCCCAGAGGGGAGGAGCTGAACATTCCCACCTGCACATAAACTGAGACCCTGCAACACCGGGGTACCTTTCCCACTGATTCCCAGAGGAGAAGAGCTCAAGAGCCACCACTGGACCTGCAGAGACCGACAAGACCTTTCCACAAGATCAGCACTTCAACAAGAGCACATCCATCACTCCAACGGGACTGCAGCCACCATTGAACTGCACTGCTAGCACCGCCCTAACAGGGTGCAGGTTGGATTCTGACTTTGTCTATCTAAACCGTTGTTTCTGTATTATTGTCTTGTTCTAAATATTAGTGAAGAGCTATTATTCCTTTTTTCCCATATCTCTTGCTTTAGAGCCCCTTGATTTCAAAGTTATAATAATTCAGAAGGAAAAAGGGTCATATTCCCTAATCCAAGGGAGGTTCCTGCCTTCCTTGGCAGACACTTGTCTTTCAAACCAAGACATGTGACTGAGGGCAGAGCACTAGGGAGGGCTGGGAGCAGCCAGGGCTTTCTTGGATGTGCTGCTGCTGGCACTTCGGAATTCCAGCTCCCCCAGAGCTCTCAGGTGCTTCCAGAGCCAAGCCCTGGGGAACAGTGGGGTTGTCAGGGGAACAGTGGGGTTTTTGGAGAACAGTGGGGTTTTCGGAGGAATAGTGGGGTTTTCAGGCAGAACTTCTACCTTTAGAGAGGAGGGAGGTTTCCATTAATGAGGAAGAACTTTTGTACCACTCAATGATTTTGATGAGTCTCTGCAGCAGTGTTTGCTCACTGCTGTACCCTAAAGAGGCTGTGTTTCCCTCTTTAAGGCAGAGGTGATGGATGTGCAGAGCTGGCAGCAGCACATCCCCAGCTGAGTAATGCAGACAGGAACATCATCAACTCCAGTTACACTCATGGCCTCTCTTGAGAGGGTCTTGAGTCACCAGAGCCTCAGTGCCAGCTCTGAAATGTCCCTGGTCCCTGGCAGCAACCCCGAGGTGGCCCTGAGGCTCCAGCACCTCCCTCTCCACCAGAGCCAGGCAGGGCTGGGTGGGAGCAGTGCTCCGGGCGACCTCAATTTCTCAGCACTGATGCTTCAATTATTTCTGCAAGAAAAAGAATCTTTATTATTTAATAATGGCTGAGGCACTTCAAATAATTCATCAGCTCAGGAAGGGAGCTGCTGGGATGCTCGGGGAGGATGTGGGGGGTGCTGGGGGGGTCAGTCGGTGTCTGGGTGGGGACATTTCATTCCCCTTCCCAGCAAAGGCAGAGCCTCCTCCTGCTGGGGGTCTTTTCCAGTCATGGAATCTTGGAATGATTTGGGATGGAAGGACCTTAAAGCCCATCTAAAGCCACGCCTGCCATGGCAGGGACACCTCCCACTGTCCCAGGCTGCTCCAGCCTGGCCTTGGCCACTCCCAGGGATCCAGGGGCAGCCACAGCTTCTCTGGGCACCTGTGCCAGGACCTCCCCACCCTCACTGGGGACAACTCCTTCCCAATATCGCACCTAAATTTCCTCACTGTTAGTTTGACCCCATTCCTCCTTGTCCTGTCACTCCAGCTCCTGACAGAGTCCCTCTCTGGCTCCCTGTCCCCTCCTGCAAGGGGTGCTGAGGTCTCCACTCAACCTTCTCTTCTCCAGGCTGAGCAGCCTCAGCTTTCTCAGCCTCAGTTGTGCAACTCGGGGAGAGATTTTATTTCTGCAGCATCTCGGGTTTGAGGCAGGAGTGATCCACCTGGTGGGAACTGCTCCTGGCCCTGTCTGTGGGTGCTCCCAGGTCCTCGTGGGTGCTTTGGGGGATGCACTGCTGCCTCTGTTCTGCGGGAACTGTCCCCTGCCCAAACATTGCAAATAATATTTTTCCACTGGAGCAAGAAGTTAAATGCTGGAAGGGGCTTTGTGGAAGTGTTGTACCTTTGTATTTGAAAAGAAAAAGCATTCTTGCTTGCATATTTTATTGCCAAATTATCATATAAATGTCACATTACTTAGGATGCCAGAACTCACTGGTATTTTAAGTGCTTCTATGTTTTAATTCCTTGCCAGTCAACCTTTGCAAACCTAATTACAAAGGGAAAATCACTGATGGCATTTTGTTCACCATGTCTGGAGCTGAACTGAGTTTCCTGAGACTCAGAGAAATTTTCAGCTGATTTTATTTTCTCTTTCTTGGTAGTGACAGGAGCTCTTTCTGCTGCTCCTTGCTGGGATAAGATGGATTACTGTCAGGGAAAACCATGGAGCAGCAATGCCAGAACATGCCTGTGTATTTGGGTTAGCTCTGCAAAACAACCCAAAAATAAACAGAAGAGCCCAAGCACAGTTGGAAACCTTGGGGAGACTTCATGCAAAGCAGCTCTTCACTTCCACATCTCCTTCCATCTCATTGTAAAAGCAGCTGTCTAAAAAGGCTCAAAATCAAAGGGAAATCTTTCAGTAATGGCACAGGGTGGGTTTGACATTTCCAGTGCCTTGGGAACGGCACTCTTTGGAGTCAGTCTGGTATTTGTGTTTCTATGAACACCTACGCACCCACCAAGGGCTCTGCAGCCTCTGCTGGGCACACCAGGCCTGCAGGGCTGGGCTCTGGGCTTTGTGCCTCCCTCCCCAGCACTGCCTGGAGGCAGATCCAGCGGCTGGCTGCACTTCTGATCCATGGAAATCCTTTGATAACCATCCTCAGATCTGCTGGAAATAGCTGTGCTGCCTTAGCTCAGCCCAGGGCCCTTGGCACCTCTTGGAAATCAGTCTGGTGCCTCTTCCATGTGAAGAAATGGCTCAGGCGATGGCAAAGGGACACGAGATCCCTCTGTCCTGAGGAAGTCCAGCTGGCTCTGCCCAGGCCTGCTGGAAAGAACAATCTGCAGCCCCTGGGAGCTGCTTGGAGCATGGAGGGACATGGCGTGGAGGGACATGTGCCACCTCCCGTGGTGGCAGCTCTGAGCAGCAGAGATTTGTCACCAGTTCATCCCTGTTTGTCAAGAGAGGGAGAATGGCTGAGCAGGGGCTGCTTTCCCAAAATCCCCGAGTGAGGCAGGGCTGGGCTCACCCCGGAGCTGTGGGGGATGAGAAGCAGCAGGGATGGTACCTGGGCTCTGCCCAGGCTGCTCCAGGTTTGTCCTCAGTTTCAGTCTCCAGTTCCCCCTGTTGAAAGCAGAGTCTTGCTCTGTGCTGTTCCTCCTGAGCCCCTCTCACCCTTCTGGGGCTGCAGCTCCCATTTCCCAGCCCCTTGGAACAGCACAGCTCCTGCTGCCAGCCCTTCCTGCTCTTTTCTGGTTGCAAGGTGGTAGCAGAGCTCTGCCTGGACTCCCCTGTTTCTCTTCTCTTTTTCCCTTGACTTTTTCCAGCCCAAAGTGGAGGAAACCAACTCATCTTTGCTAATCCAGATATTTAAGGCTCCCCAGTCAAGGTTAATAACGCAGTGACATCTGAATTCACATACTGTAAATAATCAGCATCTTTCCCAAAAGCTGCTGCAGGACTCAGAATGGGGCCATTACACAGCAGGACAGGGAAGTGGCCCCGTGGATGCTCATGGAGCTAAACTGAGGGTTTAGCCCATAAAGGGCTGGGGTGATGCTCTGATGTGCAGAACTGTGTGGTCTAAAATGTAAGGATGCAATGCAAAGGTTGGGAAACAAAGGCTTCATTTCTGCTTTGGTTTATTTTCCTTCTTTGGAAGATCCCGTGTCTCACCTTCTTGAAGAACAGAACTGTGCCGGGGTGCTGGCACTCAGATTCCCAGGGGGCTCTGCCTAGGGCTGTCCCAAGCTCTGCCTGGATGTGCAGAGGGCTGTGACTGCTGCAGAGCCGGGGCTGCATCCCACACATTTCTCAGTGTTTCTGGACACCGTGGTAAAGACTCCTCTTTGTTTGCTTGGGAGCTTGTGGGATTGTTTGGGTTTGGGGTTTGGGTTGTTCAGGTTTGGTGTGACAGCAGAGCTTGTGTGCCTTGGTGTTTCCATCCCTGCAAAGAAGAGCTTGGAAAAAACCTAGAAACCAATGGCAATAGCACAGGGAAGAGAAGGACCCTCCACCTCCACCCTGATGCCCCCAAAGCCTGGGTTCAGTTTGCGCCCCCTGGCACAGGCTGGTGACGTGGGGCTGTGCAGCTGCACCTCTGCGTGCCCAGACTGCCTGAGCCAGAGCCACGGCTCATTATTGCATAATGAATAATACAGCATTGTGGAAATCTCGTTAGAAAAATGCTGCATTATTATATTTCTTCCCCTCTTCTGAGCGGAGTGTGGGGTGTTCCTCCCAAAGAGTGTGTGTGGAGTTTGTGTTCACTGAGAGCCACTGAATGTCCTGAGTGGGAAGGGAGCCACAGGGACCATGGATCCAACCCCTGGCCCTGCCCAGACCCCCAAATCCCACCCTGTGCACCCCTGGCAGCGCTGTCCAAACGCTCCTGGAGCTGTGGCAGCCTCGGGGCTGTGCCCATTCCCTGGGGAGCCTGGGCAGTGCCCAGCACCCTCTGGGGGAAGAACCTTTCCTGATCTCCAGCAGTCCCTGTCCCAGAGCAGGGATCGGAGCTGGCTCTGCGCTGGCTCAGATGCTCTGGGCTGATCCCATCTCTCCATGGGGTGATCCTCTCGGGCACTGCCAGGATCAGCTCCCAAGCAGGAGCTGCCTTGGTAGCCCAGCCCTGCCCAGCACAGCAAACAGAGATGCATTGGCTGCCCTCAGGTTTTGTTCTGGATTAGGGACGTGATGGAGCCCTGACATTTCAACCAGGAGCTGAGACATTTTAAGCTGTGTGCAGGGAAAATTAAGGTCTCTACACTTTCCAGCAAGAATATTGCAAGGAGTGGGAAGCCAGGCAAGATTCATTACGGCCCCAAAGTGCAAAATTTCACACTTCCATCTGCCGTTTCCTTTTTTAACTGTCTGTCATTCTCAAATGTTTGTATGAAACAGGGAAGCAAGAAGCAGGAGAGCTGCAGGGATGGAGCTGGCGCACAGGCACACCTCTTACGTGGGGCTGTTGTGTTCCTTTCCAACGCCACCAACTCCGTGCAGACACATTGAATTCCCCAGGCTGGGAGAGCACTGGGCCCCAGTCCAGCATAGCTTCTGTAGAACAAAGGAATGCTCAGATGAGCCACAGAACCTTAGAGAAGGCCAGAAATGGAGCTGGACAGGACATAAAACCAGAACAGTTTTGCTGCTGCCTATTTCTGTTCACATTATTGCTGCAAAAGCCTCTTAATTGCTGGGAGGACAATTGTAAGAGGCCTTTTGGTGGGATTGTGTTTTGAGCGGTGTTTGTACACAGGGAGGTGCATCAGGAGCACTCTGAAATGAGCTATTTTGTGTAACTTTGGCTTCAGCTGCTGTAACTTAGCCAGGTTTTCATCCTGGGTGACAAAGATGGAATGACCTTCTGGAGTCCTTTCCTGCTGCTCTCACTGAGCTCCTTTGGCACCTTTGACTTTGCAGTCTCACGGCCAAGTGACGTTTTTACCTGTGTGCAAAGGGATCTTGGGTAGAAACGCGGGATTTGTGAGGAAAGCTGGCATTTGCGTAGAGCAGGGCTGGGTGGGAGAGAAGAGACCCTGCCCAGGTGGGAGCCAGCTGGAGAGGCAGAGCGGGCACCATGTCCTGGGAAGGTCAGTCTGGAGCCTGGGCCAGGCTGGAGGCAGGAGCAGCCCAGAGATGAAGGGCGAGGAGAATGGGAGCTCGGTTTTGCTGTCACATGGGAGCTCTGCACTGCTGGCACCCCGATAAGCTGGGCTTGATGGCCCTGGGCAGAGCTGGGTTTGATGGCCCTGGGCAGAGCTGGGTTTGATGGTCCTGGGCACAGAGCTGGGTTTGATGGCCCTGGGCACAGAGCTGAGTTTGATGGCCCTGGGCAGAGCTGGGTTTGATGGCCCTGGGCAGAGCTGGGTTTGATGGCCCTGGGCACAGAGCTGGGTTTGATGGCCCTGGGCAGAGCTGGGTTTGATGGCCCTGGGCAGAGCTGGGTTTGATGGCCCTGGGCACAGAGCTGGGTTTGATGGCCCTGGGCAGAGCTGGGTTTGATGGCCCTGGGCACAGAGCTGGGTTTGATGGCCCTGGGCACAGAGCTGGGTTTGATGGCCCTGGGCACAACGCTGGACTGAGCTGTCCCTGTCTCTGCCCCGCTGCCTGCCCCTGGTTTATGACTGGGAGCTGTCAGATGCTGAGGGGGGAGCTGTGATGGATTCATTCTTCTCCCTTATCCGGAGGCTGCACTGCACCTTCTGCAAACACCAACGTCTGGGAACACTGCGGAGACAGAGAGAGGAGAGAGCGAGCCCCGATAAATCACCGGGGCTGGAGGCTTTATTGCCATTGACAGCAGCGCCTGCAAGGGCTTTGTTTTCCTCCTGCTGCTCAACTCTCTTGTTTTGCTTTCTGCTCACCTTCCCCGTGCCCTGTTCCCACTCTTAGTTGTTCGTTATTGCCATTAACAATTATTAATTTGGGTCCGAATCCACTTGAACTGGGTGTTGCAGAAATTCAGAGTTTCATCTTTTTCCTTCCTTCCCCAAATTCTCTCTCAGGGTTCTGCCCCACCTCAAGGTGCCTTGTCCTGAGCCCCAGGGCTGCCTGGATGTGCCCATCTGTGGGAGATGCCCTTGGCCAGGGCTGTGGCAGAGCCTGATTTGGGATCGGGGCTGCTCAGGGCAGCAGGAGATGGCTGAGGGTTTTACAAGTGCCAGACGAGGCCAGCTCAGTGCTCAGCTGTGGAGAACAGTCTGCAGGGGCTCCACTGCAGCCTGGCCACTTTTGGAGTCTTAAAAATTTCAAGTAAGCAAAGGACTGAACAAGAAAATGCTTTCCCAAAAATAGTTCTGAGAGCTATGATGGTGGGAGTCCTTGAGCCCTGCTGGGAAGCAGGGAGGGAGTTCAGCCAGCCAGGGGTGCTGACTGCTCCTGGACGGAGCAAGGCTGTCCTTCAGGGAATGCTGAGACCCAGCAGGAAGGAAAAACACAGGAGCTGCCATCGCTGCACCACAGGGAAGGAAAATGCACAAAAAATGCTCCAAATGCCCCTGAAGCACTGCTGAGAACAGTGCCCTACCTGAGCTCCACAGCTGGGGAGGGGCTGAGCTCCTCCAGGGATGGATCCACACCACAAATCCTATTTGAACTGATTTCTTCGGAAGCCTTTGTTTCAGTAGGAGATGTGTGGGTCAGTGTTTTGGGGAGCACACAAATTACCCAAAGCTGTGGTGCTGCTTTGATTCCCGAGGAGGGTTGGAGGCAGATTAAATAAATTGGGGTTTGGGATATCAGATACCTGTAAAAAAAAGTGAAAAGGGCCTGATTCTACCAAAGGCTGGGGCCATTATGTGTTGTCTTTGCTGAGTTTCCAGGGCACCAAGCTCTTGCTGTCGCTGGGGTTTTTGTTACACACAAAAGCCCTGATGAAATCTCGCTGGGCTTTGTTGAAATGTTATCCCTGTCTAAAGCAGAGGAGATTTGCTTTTCCTGGGGCCCAGCTCCACAGAGTCTGCAGTGGAAATGGAGAAGGCCCAGGAGCACAAGGGCTGTTCTTACCTTCCAAAGCAGCTGCTGAACAACGAGCTTGAGGCTGGAGCCGGGAGGGGGTTGGAGGCGTTTGTTCTGGGAAGGCTTTGGGGGTTGTTTTGGCCTCCCAGGGCAGGGGAAGGAGCTGTTCCCAGATCCAGCCCTGCTTTGAGCCCATCCTTTTGGCTGCCTGGATCTGTCCCTTATAAAGCCCAAGAGCAGTTTTGAAATTTTGCAGGCAGGAGTTGTGAGTGGAAAATGTTTTTAATTGGGGTTGATGACGAGAACTCTGTGTTTCTTCACTGCCTATGTCCTACAAGTCTCCCTCTTGCCACATTTTTCTTTTTTTTAAAGGGGGGGGGGGGGAGTGGGATATAACCCCAGCAAATCTCCTTTAACAGCTGTAAATCTATCCCTGTGCTTAAGCAAAACCCTTAAGCTCAAGTTAGAGTGGCTTCAAAATTAGAGCTCTTTCTTCCCCCCTCTTGCACTGGGAATTTCCTGGCAGGTTTTGTGACTCGGCACAGAGGACCTGGTGCTTGCTGGGACAGAATAATTCAGAAATACAGCCCGAGGAGCTGCCCCAGGCCCAGCTCATTCCTGCTGCCCCAGGACCAGGCCGGAGCTTCTGCCGTGAGCAGGAGCTTTTCCTGGTGCCGGGATGGAGGAGCCGATCCTGTAAAACCGGGAACACGAGGCCTTGGAGGGTGTAAAGCCACCAGAACTCCTTCAGCTCCATGGATTTCTCCTGATTTACACCAGAGGAGTGGAGGGCTCTTAGCACATGTGCCAGATGGTCTTTTATAAGCACAGGAATTATTTAAGAGCGTGGCCATTACTCCAGTACTAATGAATTACAAATAACTCCTGCAGGAAAGGCCTTTTGCTGACTAAGAAACATGTCCCCGAGATAAGCTAACAGTTGAGGTTTAAAGGGTCAGCAATTTTTAAAAAATATATTTTATTCTGAGTAAGTTAAAGGGGCCTGGAAAGATCCCGCTTGCCTCATTAGCAAATATTGCCCAATTTTTCTTTCCCACTGTAGCAGGAGGGAAGAGAACCATATAAAATAAACACCTGGCAGGAGTGCATAATCTGCATAAATTCAAGTGGTTACACTCCTGACAGAAAACCCAACCAAAATGAGACTTTGGAAGGTGGCAAAGTTGCCTCAGCATTGATTTATCTCCACGCAGGTCGTGCATGGCTGGGATCTCAGAGCCTGGCAGATCCTGGTGCTTCATTTCCTCTGCTCCCTCAAAGGTGGCTCGAGAGGAGCCTCTCCACGCCAGGAACACTCAAGGCTCTCTCCAGGTTGTCTTTCGTGCACATTTGCCTGAAAGTTCAGCCACTCTGGGATGCTCCAGTGGGATGAGGAACGAGGAAAATGCAGAGGGTCTGTCTCTAAAAGGGATGAAAAAAGGCATTTTAGTAATTTTTAATGCTTGAATAATTTTTGGTGCCAAGGAACATATCAGCAACAGAGCTGGTCTCATCAGAATAATAGAAAATCCATGTTCTTGGCCATCAATTATTGATAAGGGTTAACAGGGCCACATCCATCCGGGGTGGTGTCACGTTGTTCCTTCCCCTTGTACATCCAATTTTCTGCTTCCTTCATTCCCTTGTCTCATCTTTTAACCCAAATGTTTTCAATCCCTCCCCCAGCAGGGCCATTCCTGCTGGCAGCCATTCCATGATCTACCAATGTCGGGATCAGGGCAGGGCCAGGGGACAACAAATGGAAACTTCTTTTTCTTTTTTTTTTTTTTTTTTTTTTTAAACTGTTCCTTTGTCAACGATGAGACATCCTAGTGGGTGTTAGGAATTCATGTCTGTTTTCCCATCACTTGCTGGGTCTGTACTGGAGAGGCAGAGTAGGAAGCTGGCAGCAAATCTGAGTGTCCCTGATTCCTGTTGGATGCAAGCTCTGAAAGTTTACAGCGCCACAAGTGATGAAATGTGTGGGTCTGAGGACTCAGAGCAGGTGCATGGAACCAGTTTGGGGAGGGAGGGAGAAGGAAGGAAGGAGTAGGGGAACAGTGTGGGGGTTTTTGCTAAACCTGTGGGATTCTGCTGCCAGACATTCCCATGGTTCTGCGAGTGCTGCAAACTGGGCTCCCCAGGTTTTACTCATGGCTTGTAAATAGTCCAAGGGGAAAAAAAAAAAAAAGCCATTATTCTGGTCAGAAAGCACTTTGGCTGAAAGGCTGCATTTTTTATTATTTGTGTGTGTTGCAGCCCACAAACAATAAATAAAAGCCTGGGTAATTTAGGTTTAATGATGTTCCCTGGTCTCAGCTGTGCTGTGTCCCAGGTGTGCCAGCTCCGGCCCCCTCTGCAGCCACTTCATCAGTGCCAGGGAAATGTGCAGCTGATTGTCCACCCTTTGTGCTCTGCTGCCCTTCCTTGGCTCTGCTGCTGGGTTTGGGATTGGCCTCAGTGCCTTGTGCCCCATTCCAGGCTGCAGCAGCTGCGGGGAGCAGCAGGGTTTGGGGGAATTCAGGCAGGGAGTTTGTAGCTGACCTTTCCTTCTCCTCCCTGCCAGGTTCCCAACACCAGACACCTCCAGAGCAAAGGGCTGATCTCTGCAAATCTCCCACTTCAAAAGCAGGGAAATGGGAAACGTTCGAAATAACCCCTTTGGACCTTTTTGAAGTGAAGACGTTCCCTCTCAGAATCACAGGATCACGGAATGAACTAGATTGAAAAACACCTTTGAGATCATCAAGCCCAACCTGTGATCTACTACCTGCTCATCAACTAAACCATGGCACTGAGTGCCACATCCAGTCTTTCTTTAAACACGTCCGGGTTAGGGTTGGGCAGATGATTCCAGCGCCCAATCACTCTTTCAGCAAAGAATTTTTTCCTGATGTCCAACCTGCAGTTTCCCTGGTGCATCTTGAGGCTGTGTCCTCTCATTCTGTCAGTGGAGAAGAGACCTGGAGAAGCCTTCATGGCTGCTGCTGTCCAGGGAGGTGGGTGGGCTGGTTTGGGGCTTCAGTTGTAGGGTTTGAGTGCTGTGAGACAGAAATGTGTAACGCAGTGCTCTGTTTGGTCAGAGCAGGGGCTGATGGCACCAGGGCTGTAGCTGTGATCCCTGTGTGGGCCATTCTCAGAGGAGTTGGACTCGATGATCCTGGTGGGCCTTTCCAGCTGAGGATATTCTGTGATTCTGTGAAATCCACCCTGTTCCCACCTGCCCCTGCAGGATCAGGGCAAGGATCAGGCTCAGGCTGGCACTAGGATGTGCCCAAGCCATGCTGGGAGCTGCTGCCCCCTCCACCAGCTCTGCCATCGCTGATTCCATTGGTTATTCCAGCACTGGAGCTAAACAAAAAGAGCCTGGAATAAACCCTGTAATGAGCTGTGCTGTTCAGCGGTGCCAAGCCGTGCCTTCAGCAGCCAATTCCCAGAAGGATTCATCTCTTCATGCTGGATATAAACCTTAAATTTACATCTCCAGTTAAAGAGCGGCTTCCCAGATAAGGCTTCAGTCTCCAGTGAGGATGAACAGAAACATCTCCCCCATTAAAGATTTCATCCTTTTTTTCTGATGAGGAACTGGCTGTGCAGGCATTTTATGGGTTCCCCCAGAGGGGGTCTGGTGCAGTGTTAAATCTTCGCTGTGTCAGGCTGAAAAGTCACTCGAGATGGTGTTTAAACACCACCTCCCATCCCCAGCCAGCAGCAAATCCTTCCGCGCTGGATCACAAGTGGGAGATTAAAATCAGCACGTGCTGTGCATCGAACAGGGAGGGCAGGGTGGGGCCAGCACACCCTGTCCCCTCCCTGCCACCCACCTGCTGCAGGGCCACCTCCAGCACCTCCTTTTGTCCCTCCTCCATGCTCCACTTCCTTCTCCTGTTTGTAAAAATGACAAATGTCCCCGAGCTAGGACTGATCCCCAGCACAATGCCAGTAATTCCAGTGTATTCCAAAATCCACATTGCACAGCTGTGCCTGGCCTGCCTCCCCTCTGCGGGCAGCATGAAAAATCCAAACAAACACAGCCCAGGTTGTTAAAATAACATTGCTTGTTGTTAAACAGGCGAGAGCCTGGGATGCAGAATTAAAGGCTCTTATCCCTGTAACTCACCTGGCTTTATGGAGCACACCCGGCGTCCTGGCCACCCACTGCTCCAAGATCTCTGCCATCCAGCAGTGCGTGGGGGTGGGGAAGTGAATTAAAGATGAAGTGGCAGCTGGAACTGTGAAGTTCCTGCCTTAATATCATTTTTGGAGGAGTGCTGTGCGTTTGATAATATGTGCCATGCACACCGTTATTTCCTGGAATTAGATAACAGCAGATAACACAGCGATCATGATCTCCCCCGGCCTGGCGCTGGCACTACAGCCCAGCACTGAGCCCCAGCTCATCTCATCCCGGCGGCTCCTCCCGAGCTCTCCCCGAGCTCCTTTAGGAGATATTGCCCCGATTAGTGCGGCTGCAAATGAACTCTGCTGGAGCTCCAGCTGCCCTCGGTGTGGGGCTGGGGTTCCTCAGGGCCTGGGGCCCCTCAGGAACTGGGGTTGGGATCCTCAGGAACTGGGAATCCTCAGGAACTGGAGATCCTCAGGAACTGGAGGTCCTCAGGAACTGGGACTGGGATCCTCAGGAACTGGAGAGCCTCAGGAACTGGGGCTGGGGTCCTCAGGAACTGGAGATCCTCAGGAATTGGAGATCCTCAGGAACTGGGGTTGGGAATCGTCAGGAACTGGAGACTCTCAGGAACTGGGGCTGGGATCCTCAGGAACTGGAAATCCTCAGGAACTGGGGCTGGGTTCCTCAGGAACTGGGAAGCCTCAGGAGCTGGGGACCCTCAGGAACTGGGGACCCTCAGGAGCTGGGGCTGAGGTCCTTCAGGAACTGGGGACCCTCAGGAACTGGAGATCCTCAGGAATTGGAGATCCTCAGGAACTGGGGTTGGGAATCGTCAGGAACTGGAGACTCTCAGGAACTGGGGCTGGGATCCTCAGGAACTGGAAATCCTCAGGAACTGGGGCTGGGTTCCTCAGGAACTGGGAACCCTCACGAACTAGAGACCCTCAGGAGCTGGGGTTCCTCAGGAGCTGGGGGTGGTTCAGCTCCTGCCAGCTGCAGATGCTCTGGAGGGCATGAGAAGTGGGGACAGGGTGGGGACAGCAAGGCTGATCTCCAAAGTGCCAAGAACTGCAGCGTCCCAGGTGATTCCCAGGGGGAGATTGTCTCCCACCACTGGCTGAGGATCCATCAGGATCCATCTCCTGTTATCCCAGTGGGATAACACTTGTCCAGGACCTGCTTCAAGGCCCTGAGAAGTCACAAGGGGTTTTTTTATTTTGGTTGTTTGCTTTTTTTCTTCTTTTCCCCAAACCTGCCCTGGATCCTGGCGTTGGAGCAGGGCTGTGAGAGTCCTGCATCACAGGCAGGGTGTGTTTGCTGTGCCTGCCCCTCCTGGGATCCCTGTCCCCCCAGGGGATCGGGACCCCTGTCACCCCAGTGGATTCCTGTCACCCCAGTGGATTCCTGTCACCCCAGTGGATTCCTGTCACCCCAGAGGATCCCTGTCCCCCCAGGGGATCCCTGTCACCCCAGTGGATTCCTGTCACCCCAGAGGGTCCCTGTCATCCCAGGGGATCCCTGTCACACTAGTGGATCCCTGTCATCCCAGGGGATCCCTGTCACACTAGTGGATCCCTGTCACCCCACAGGATCCCTGTCACACCAGAGATTATGTCCCCCCAGAGGATCCCTGTCACCCCAGAGGGTCCCTGTCATCCCAGGGGATCCCTGTCACACTAGTGGATCCCTGTCACCCCACAGGATCCCTGTCACACCAGAGATTATGTCCCCCCAGAGGATCCCTGTCACCCCAGAGGGTCCCTGTCACACCAGAGGATCCCTGTCACCTCAGGGGATCCCTGTCCCCCCAGAGGATCCCTGTCACACCAGAGGATCCCTGTCCCCCCAGGGGATCCCTGTCACCTCAGGGGATCCCTGTCCCCCCAGAGAATCCCTGTCACACCAGAGGATCCCAGTCACACCAGAGATTATGTCCCCCCAGGGGATCCTTGTCACCCCAGAGGGTCCCTGTCCCCCCAGGGGATCCCTGTCACCCCCGAGGATCCCATCCCTGCTAAAGGGATGGCAATGGAGCGATCCTCACCGAGGCTGTGGTTTGCTGCCCCCAGCTAAAGCTAAAGCTAAAGCCTGAGCCCAGCTTGGTGAGACACCTACTGCACCTTTGGTTCTGCAACAGGCCAGGAGGGCTCTGGACATGGAGGGAAATCCTTTCCAGCAGCTCCTGGTGGGAAAACCAGGCTCGGACAGGCAGGGGTGTGCCACCAAGGCTGCAGAGACAAAGCCAAACTGGTCCCTCTTGTCCTTGCTGGGTGCTGGAGCTCAGCCCTGCCCTGCCCAGCTGGAGCAGCTCCCTCTCCCGAGGCAGGGATGCTCCTTCTCTCGCTCAGGCTCAAAGGGGAGCAGGTATTTATGTCTGGTTTTTCCCTGCTGGCATTTAATGGGCGTTTTAGCAGCACAAACAGAAAATGCTGCATATTCATCTTCCATGTGTAGAATTGAGATGGAGAGGAGGGAAGGGAGAAGCGCCTCGGGCTCATTGCTCCGGTCTTGTCCTCGGCAGCGATCTCGAGGATGAAGAATAACTTCATTACCAGCACCATTTTGTCTCCTTCCCTTGCTCTTTGTGGCTCTGCTCAGTGCCGTGCCCCCCCTGCCACGTGGGCAGCAGGAAAATCAGCGTCTGATTAAAATGCCCCGTGGGTCCCTGCCCCACCTCGGGCTCCTGAGGAGCACGGGAGAGCTGATAAAGCTCGGGCTGCATCTGGGAAGATAAAGAAGTGCAATCCATCCCCTGTCAGGGGTGCTGGCAGTGCAGAGCAGCAGTCTGGCTCCAGGGTGGCAGTGAGGTGTCTGAGAAGGATGAGAGGATCACTCTGCACCTGACCGCTTCAGTTTGCTCCGAGGAGAGTTCATTGGAATGGAAAAGCGCAGCCCGCAGAGCGTTTAACCCGTTCCAGATGCAGCTCACGGTGTGTTGGTGTTCGTGCCTGCCCAGCAGGAAGGTGTTAATGACTAATTAATGCCAGCCCAGGTTTGCAGACTGTCCTGGCAGAGCTGTGGCTGCAGGAGCTGCGCGGTGGCACCGACAGCCTGCGGTTTGTGCCACACTGACTCGTTTCACACCAACAAAGCCCACCAAGAGTGGTTCTGACTTACGCTCCAGGAAATAAAAATAGTGCGGGGCCTCTGTGCCACATGTGGAAAATGGCATATGGATAATTTAAAGTGTTCTTTGGGAGCATCTGGAAATATATTCCAAAGCGTTTTAAGGAGAGTAGTAAATGTCATGTTGGATTTTATGCAGGAGAGGACATGCAACCTGCCAGGGTGTGATTGCTCTGCTCAACTCGGAGTGACTGCACAGTTTTCCAAACAGCCAGCCTGGCTCCTGGGCCCTGTCCCTGCTCAGGGCGCTCAGGATCGGCTTTGTGTGTTCCCTTCCTCTGCAGAAGGACGAAACAATCCAGAGCCCTTGGCGCTCACAGTCAAATCCCACGCAGAGTTAACATTTTAGCAGTTTTTGGGGGGAGGACACCTCGGGAGCTGTGTGGAAGTCAGCACAGAGCATTTCTCACTCGGTGCTGCCGCAGAGGTGCTCAGCCCTGCAGGAGGGTTGGGTAGCACAGCCCAGGCTCTGCTCTGCTCCTCGTGCTGCTCACGCTGTTAAACACAGCCCTGGGAAGGCTTTCACCTTGGGCTAGAGCCTCTCAGAACACGAAGGATGTTCCACTTCTCCAGGTCATTCACTCCCCTTTTTGTGCTTTAGTCCAACACCCAGGAAGGCTGGACAGGGATGGGAGCCAGGCTGGGAGAGCTGGGGGTGCTCACCTGGAGAGGAGAAGGTTCCAGGGAGAGCCCAGAGCCCCTGGCAGGGCCTGAAGGGCTCCAGGAGAGCTGCAGAGGGACTGGGGACAAGGCATGGAGGGACAGGACACAGGGAATGGCTTCCCAGTGCCAGAGGGCAGGGATGGATGGGATATGGGGAAGGAATTGTTCCCTGGGAGGGTGGGGAGGGCTGGGCTGGAATTCCCAGAGAAGCTGTGGCTGCCCCTGGATCCCTGGCAGTGTCCAAGGCCAGGCTGGAGCAGCCTGGGACAGTGGGAGGTGTCCCTGCCATGGCAGGGGTGGCACTGGGTNATGGGATGGGATGGGATGGGATGGGATGGGATGGGATGGGATTTAAATTCCCTTCCAGCCCAAACTACTCTGGGATTCTGTGCAATTCTGGCTCATGTGCCTGTCTGAGGGCACTCCTGCTGTCCCAGCTCCCTGGACTGCACCTTCCTTCTCCTCTTCCTCCTCGGCAGCTTTCCTTGCTGTTGTTACATTCTGGCTCAAGTGGGTTTTAATCCACATAAAACAACGAGCAAAATGTAAAATATTATGATATGATGAATATGATTTTATATTGTGGTTAGCTCTAGGCATTCCCTTTCTTATTTCATCGTGATTGTTAGAGTTATTTTATTCCTTTCATAAAGAAAAACATTTAATGTAAAAATAAAAGGAGTTTTGATGATTTGGGTGAATTGCAGTGCTCAAGGCTTTCCTCCACATGTGCTTAAAGATATGTGTGAAGTTTAATGCAGGAGCCTGAGGAGGAAACACCTCATCCAAATGCTGTCAGAGGCAGGAGGAGTTTGATCACAGAGCAGAGAGGAGCAGAGTGGCTTTAGGGGGAAAGGAGGGCTCACTGTCACCCTCCCATTTGGGGCCAGGCTGGAAATGTCTGCCCAGAGTGGGACATCCAGAGGGTCCGTGGTGATCTGGAACCTTCTCTAAGCTCCCAGCTGGCACAGAGCAAGCAGTGCTGCTGCTGTGGGAGAGGCTGCTGCACTCTAAGCCCACCAATGCAGCTCTATCTGCCCCTGGCATAAATCAGACAGGTGGGATGGGCACTGGAGCGGGGCTGGGGGCCCTGGGGTCTCCATGGAACAGTGCATGGATGGGGCAGGAGCAGCTGAGCTCTCCCACTCACCAGGGCCTCCATCAGGCTTATTCCACACATTTCTGTGCACAGGGGATCCGATTCTGCCCTTGGCACAAACACTTCAGCCAGGAAACTTTTTTTTTTTTTCCCCCCCAAATCAAAGTTGCTTAGCAGGGAAAGTTCTGGAGTGCAGCCAGCTCATGGAGATCAGTATCAGGGGCAGTAAATCCTGTGGGATTCCTGCTCTGGACCCTTCTGAGCTGTCCCCCATGCCCCAAGGGACAACACTTCCAGAAGGGCAGTGGAGGAGCTGTGTTCCCATCTGTGTGGAGCAGGGGAAATCCCTGCTGGGTTTGCAGCAGGGAGAGGCTGAGCCCGTGCCCGGGGAGCTCAGGAGCTCAGGGAGGCACCAGGAGGGAGCTGTGCTTCCCAGACTTGTGAGGGACTGGCACAGACAATAATCAGCCTGGTACAAAGCCAATTACCAACTATTTTTAGAAAGCCTTTGACAGCCTCCCCTCTTCAAAGCCGAGGATATTTATTCATTATATTCTAAATCAGCTCCTTAGCCTGGGGTTGATGCACTTGTCACAGGCACGGAATGTCACCAGCTCAGCATCGGCAGTGGCACCGAGCACACAGCCCTGTCACGGCGCCATCGACTGCGGGGTGGCAGCAGGTCACAGCCATCGATCCCAGCGCTGCCTCCGGGGACAATTAAACACTAAGTGGGCATCAGGCAGGATGACACTGGCGTGGGGAATATTCAGGTCACTGCGAAGTATCGATGGCAATAAATCCCCAGCTCCTGATGCAGCAGGAGCCACCTGGACGGGAAACAACAACGTGTGCTGTGCAGAAAGGGAGCGTCAGAGTGAGGAAGTGAGAGCATCAAAGTGAGAAAAAGTCAGCTCGGAGCTGAGCTGTGAGGACTGGAATGTGCATTGCTGGTGCTGTGAGGATGGCCCCAGTTTGGCTCTGCCCGGCACAGGTGTGAGCAGGCAGGGAGGAACAGCTCTGGAAAATCTAGAGGCTCAGCACCAGCACCGTCCCTGCCTCCCAGCCAGCCCCGCTCCTCAGCCTTGCCTCCCTCGGCCAGGACTCGCTGGCAGAGTTCTGGAGACAGGAACAGAGCTGTGTGTGACCTCCTCCAAACTAAACTTACTCCTTATTTTTAAAAGCTTTGAGGCCCAGAGCCAAATCCAGAGCTGATGCTCTACGTGGCACAAATGGAAGTCTCCCCTTTTCTCTCCCCTCATGGAGGCTATTTTAGGCTGGGAGTTATTTTAACTTGCACCTTTCCTTTGGTGCATAAATTACACTTATTTCGATTGCTTTCCGCATCAGCAGCCAGGGGGTAAGAAGTGCTCAGGGAGCCTCAGCAAACCGGAGAGGCTCTGAATCGTGCCTCCTTCACTAGCAAGGCTAGTGGCATCCCACGGATGCAAACATCCTGACTGGAAGGGCCAAGGTGAGATGGGGATGTGGTCAGCACCCTTCTCCTGCTCTCCTGACTCGTGTGAACAGTCCGTGATGTCCTGGCCAGGCTCAGAAAGTTCCTGGGAGTTTGTCCCTGGGTTTGGTGGGGGCAGAGCAGAGCCCACAAGGCTCTCGCAGGGCTCCGGCCTGGGGAAGTGTGGAGGTGTCACCGAGGCTGCACTGTCACGGGGACATGGGCTCCCCAAAAATCCCCACTGGATAAGTTTCACAAATATCCCCACTGGAAGGGCTCCCCAAAAATCCCCACCGGAAGGGCAAGGTGAGAGCTGCCGGGGGTGTGAGCCAGGCTGGAACATCTTTCTGCCACTTAGATCCAGCAGATGTTATAAAACCATGGCTTTTAACACTGGACTCCTGTTTAAACAAACTGGGAGTTGCTCCCCAGCTGCAAACTCCTCCAATTCCAGGTGATTTGTGTTCAGCTCTTGCAGAGCCAGTTAAAATATGGTCAGCCTAATTCACAAACCCTGCCCCTGACGTGCAGCTCACCTTGGGGGAAGGTAAAGGCCGGCTCTCGAGGTCTGCCTGGGTCCTTCCCGGGCTAAACCCCCTGCTCAGCCTGCCTAAAGCCCCCGGGGTCTGACCCTGGGATCAGGATTTGCAGCCTACGCTGTGGCTGGGCTTGTTGGATTCCGAGTGACAATTCCCGGGCACTCCGGTGGACTTTGCGTTGAGCCACATTTACTGCTCCGAGTGCTGCCTCCATTCTCTGCTCAGTGTACCCAAGTTTTAATGTTTAATATTTAAACATGAAAGTTCTTTTGAGACATTTAAAGCGGAATTATTAACAGCCCCATGTAGAACTGACAGGTTAACAGTGCGACAATTAAAAAGAAAGGTTAAATACATTTACTTTTCAGACCAACTGCTGTTGCCTAAGACTAATAAATCCACCAGGAGATGGTTTTTAGAGAGTGTGAGGGGCTGTGTGTCAGCTTTTATAGGCTGGAGTTTTTCAGAAATCACCACACTTCGCTTTCCAGGCAGCTACAGGTTTCAGTCTATATTTAGCAGATGGGGCTTCTTCCAAAGAGTTGTGTGAATCAAGTCAGAAAGAAAAAAAAATTGGAATATAAAAAAAGCAAACCCTACCGGCTGTGGGGTTTTAAACATTCAGGCTCACAGTTTGCTTGGCTTTTTTAATGTACCATGAGTCTCTTTTGTCTTGATGGTCTGAAAACACAGGGGCTGGAGAAGAGCAGAAATTCTGGCTCTCTGAGCGATCAGTTCAAGTGCTGAACTCCTGATTCTCCTTTGGAAAATTGCTGTCCTCCCTGTCTGGCAGGACTCGGCCCCGGGAAGAGCCAGGGTGACCTTCTGGGGACAGCGAAGGGTCAGCTGGGACATCCAGGCTGTGAAATGGCCTCCAACCCCTCCTGGGTGTTTGTGGGCACAGTTCAAACCTTTCAGAGAGCCCTTTCCCATCTCTTTGTTGTGCCCAGTCACAGAAACGTTCCTGTGATTGCCACGTGCCCCTGATTGCACAGAGGAATGTGTGGCTTTGGGGCTGCAGGAAAAGCAGATTAAAGGTGACCCTGTGACACCCGGAGCGAGGTGGCCCTGGGGGAGCAGGTGACCTCCAGAGGTCCCTGAGGCCCAAACTGCCCTGGGACTCTGTGGAAGCTCAGGATAAATCTATCCGTGGCTGTGGGACAGGCGGCCCAAGGACAGCCTGCAGCTCCCTGCAGAGCCTGGGCACTGAACTGCTGCAGGGCAGACAGGCAGGGTCTGGCTGTCCCCTTCCCTCTTCCCTCCCTTCCTCCCTCCCAGGAGTTCTCTCCTGGCCCCTCTCAGACCCCACAGGACCCCAGTCCAGCTCAGCATTACCTTTCCTACACTTATCTCTCTCCTCCGAGCTCCAGGAGCCCCTCCTTGCCAAGGTTCTTGATGGACATTGGTTTGGGCCCAAATTTGCCACCGTGAAGTGCCACGCGACTTACAAGTAGAGAGGAATATTTACTCCCCCAGTGCTTTTAGCATGTTAAAAAACCTCTCCCTGGTGTTTTAAGTGAGTTCCTGACAGCAGCAGTGGAGGTTCCAGACTATTAGAAGCACATCAGAGGAAGGGATTACAGCATGGCCTCAAGCCATGGTCATAATCAACTTGGGCTTGATTTATTCAACTCTATAGCAACGCATATAAATTGATTATCCATTTGTTAAAATGGCTGTTAATCATGGGTTATCTCTTTGCACAAATGTAGAAAATTACCTGGGTAACAACCAGACTGAAAGACAGAGGGGGAGAAGCCCAGGGTTAAAACTTTGGGGCTCCTGGAGTTAAAACTCCAGGGTCATTTCCAGGCTTCATCCTCTGAGGTTTCCCTCTTCCTGCCCTCCTTCAAGCCATGGAGTGAGTGTGAGAATGGCACAGCACAGCCAGCTCTGCCCCCAGGCTCCCAGCAGCGTCCCCTTGTTCCCAGGGACACCCCCATGGGGCATGGCCACCATTCCTGCTCAGCCTGGGGTGACTGAGTGAGCAGCAGCTCTGGGAGGCTCCAGATGATCACCGGGCATTAACCACCCTCAGAGCTGCTGATGCTTCAGAACCCAGCAGCAGAGGGTCCCTTTTAATGTTCAAATATATATCTTTAAAAGGTCAGAGTGACGGTGTTATTGGGGACCTGGGGATACTCCACTGCCACCTCAGCCCTGCCCTATCTGTCACCAACATGCGCCACTGCCGACTCTTCCCCCCTCAATATCTCCCAGAGCTCCAGCCTGCTCCGCTCTTCCCTCTCCCCTGCATCCCCCGTGGATCCACCAGCACCGAATGTGATAGGAAGGAATTACTATTGTCATAAAAGCGGTTCATTACATCCGTGCAGTCAGAGACGTTTAATGAGCGCCGGGGCTGCCTGGTGCTTTTCCGCTCCCTCTGAGGCGGCTGCACATGGAATGCGCTCCGTGGTGTGCTTTAATTCACTCCGTGCAGGGGAGCAGACAGCGCTTCATGCACTGGGGGATCAGTGGGGCCACCAAGAAGCACCTTGACCCCAGGCAGGGGTGCCTTGGGCATCCTGAAGTGGCACCTGGGGCTCCAGAATGGAGCTGCTGCGGATCCAGGGGCACCTGGAGACTCGGGCTGATTTGGAGTGTGGACAGCTCCTGGGATGCTCGGATTGAACAGAGACCAGCACCTTCAGAGAGAGGAGTTTACCCATCCTGAATCATCACAGAATTATTGGAGGGTTGGGTTGGGAGGGACCTAAAGCTCCTCCAGTGTCCCTGGGCAGGGACACCTCCCGCCAGCTCCGGTTGCTCCAAGCCCCATCCAACAAGGATGTTATTCCCCAGAACTCACTGTGGGTTCCACCCCATTTGTTTATGGCCAACAGACTCTTGATGAACAGTCTGGGGAAGCTCTGATGATCCCAGAGTCGTTGTGTTGGCATCGGAGCAATTCCAGCTGCTCCGAGCTGGCAAGAGCAGGAGAAGGGATGTTTTCGTGGGGTTTCTGGCAATTTTGCCGGGCTGTGCAGAGCAGGGCTGACACGGACCCACAGGGCTCCCAGTGGCTTAATTGAAGCCACTCTGTAAACACATCATCCTGAAGGCAGGAACGGGGTCAGCCTCGGGAAAAACAACCCTGCCCTGCAGTGGGTCTTGTTTCTTTGGAGATGCCACGGTTTCCAGCCTGGGATCTGGAGCATCCCGTGAAATCCCTTCTGGCGCTGGATTTCATGGCCGCTTTTTCACCTCGGAGCTCTGGTGGCTTTGCCAGCCGCTCAGGCTGAGATGCAGCATCATTTCCCAGCCGCAGCTGCTCCGGGCTCAGCTGTGTCACCCCATTGTCCCAGCGATGCCCGAGCTTTAAGGGATGTGAGGATGGGAGGATGGAGTGGATTAGTGCAGCTCGAGGGTCCTTAGCCCCTCGTTGAGCTGGGAGGTGAACGAGGGGAAACAAACACAGCTCGGCCCATCCCAACCTGTTTGTCCCTGCGGCCACACGTGGCAAGGCTTGGCTGCTGTCAGGCTCCTCACAGGACTTGTCCGTGCAGGCACTCTCTGCAAAATTAATCTGAATTAAGCAAAAGCCCGAATTTCCAGTGGATTTGCTAAAGTGCATTAAGCCCCAGTGTGAGTTATGCTAAATGAAATGGAGACGATGTTAATTTTAAGAAGGCTCCGATGTGTGATTGAGGAACATGTGATCCTTGTGGATCTCTCCTTGTAGGAAAACCAGGGGGAGAAGCTGGGATGCTGAGGGGATTCGGGTGCCTTCTCCTCATCCCAAAATGTGGGAGAAGGATGTGGTTTTCCCAACCTGAGAAGCTGTAAGAGGCAGAAAGGGCAGTGGGCCTGGACCCTGGGCCATGCTGGGGTTTGGGGCTGGGTGAGGGAGGGGTCTCTCCGAAGCCCCCAAAGCTGAGCACCCCCAGAGCTCTCCCAGCACGGCCCCATCACAGCCTCTGAGGAGCAGCAACGCAGAGGATTTGCCGTAAGATCTCCCTTCCCCAGTCCTAATCCATGTCACTTTAAGTACAGCAGAGAACCAAATCTGACAGCTGGTTGGGTTTACCCCAGCACCGAAATCTCCATGTGAAATACTCTGGGCTGTTAAGCCCTGTTTATGCCCCAAAGTGAGAGCAGCATTAACTCCCTGAGTGCAGCAAACAACCTGACTGACACAAATGCACTTATGTGGGGAAGAGGAACAAGCTGTGCTACCAGGAATGGCTTTATACCTCCAACTAAATCCACTCTTGCCTTTGTGCTGATCCAACTAATCAGCAGTTAATATGCAGTCCCATCAGCACTCGGAATAACAAAGCCCTGTTTCCCTAAGATCTGCATTTCATGCTTGATTGCGAGCTCCGATCAAATCCTTTCCTGCCGTTCCAATGGGTTTTGCTAAATTCTCTCCCCTGGTGTGGAGTCTTTGATGGCTGGTGAGGTAGAAGCCCACGCTCTGGCCTGTTGTTCAGACAAGAAATGCTGATTGGGAGCATTTATGGGCTTTTTCTCCTCTACCTGACCAGTGTTTTCACAGTGTGGATAAAACCTTAATTGTATGTGAGATTGCTTTCCTCCCCCATCAAATCTGCTTGAAACTGCCACTGGGTTCAAAAATTATTAAGGTCAGAATAAACATGCAGGAACGCTCACGCATTCATTCCATCATCATATAAACTTAATTTCCTTAGGCAAGCAGGCTAAAAATATCCCCCATGCCCAGAAGAGGTAATTACACCGGGATAAAACTCCGTAGGGCCGTGCTGGTTCCCTCCACTCTCAGTGTGGTTTGAAGTGGTGCCCTGGCACATCACAGCCCAGCCACTCTGCCCACCCCACACACCTCCCACGGCCACAGCAGCTCCCTCCCAGCATGGGGAAAACGCTGGATTCTGAATTCCCACTGGCACGGAGCAGAATCGCAGTCTCCGAGCCAGGACGGGCAGGGCTGTGCCGAGCCCGGGGGTCGGAGAAGGTGTCCCCTCGGATCATATCCTCACCCCCGGCACAAAACGCTCCTGTCAGGCTGAGTTTGGGAAGCCAAGCACTGTAATGACAGACAGTTCCAGATCATCCCCTGCAAAGCCTCAGCCCAGAGCTGCCCCTTCCCACTGCGCTCCTGGAGATTTCCCTTGGGATTGGCACAGAGCGAACCCAGCGCGGCTCGCGGGCAGCTGGAGCTGGGCTGGCCACGTCCCCACAGCCCCTCACACCTCAGCAGGGCAGGGCATCTCCATCCAAACCGTGACAATTCACACCCGAGCTCCAAATCCAGCTGGCCTCTCTCTTCAGGGACAGAAAAATCCTGGGGCAGTTGCACCTAAATTTATGTGACTGCTTGAAAATACATTTGATGACCACAAGCACAGTCTAAGTGTCCCCCTTCCCAATAATTTATGCAGAAGCAAGGAATTATAATTATTCCTGAAATAATTTTTAACCAAAATAAGACCTCTCACTTCTGATTTTGGAGTGTTCAGGCTCCCCCGTGCCTTTTGCCAGGCAATCAGGGGCGACAAGAGGAGCTAACAAGGAGTGGCACTTTCATTTCCCACCTCAGCTCCAGATGGATTTGGCTGTGCCCAGTGACCCCAGTGAAGTATCTGGAGCCCATTTCCTGTTGAATTGAGTCAGTTCTTTCCTGCAGGGCTTTGTGTGGATCCCTTGGGACCGAGTCCTTCTTGCCAGGCACAGGTGGTCCTTCTCTTTGTGCTTCAGTGGTGAATTCTCCATCGGAGGCAAAATCACATTTCCCATTTGAAACACTCCCCACAGTAACAGGCCTGGCTGTTCGATGCCATTTCCTCTTAGTCCAACAAAGCCTCATTAACCCTTTAGGAGGAAGCCCTGTCCCTTGGCATGTCTCTCCTGGGCACTGACATTTAAACACATCAGCTGCCTCAGGAACTTTTCCAGCTGCCTGGACTAAACAGCTTTGGGAGTGTTTTATTTTAGCAGGGCACTTCCACTGTTTAGATACAGCAGATCATTTAAAAAATAAACACAAATCTGCCACGTAGCTGTGGCTGAAATTAAAATTGGACAGGTTGATTATTACCTGTCACAGTCACAAGCCAATGAAATTCCATCAACAGGGCACGGAGGGACCTGAACCTCGCCAAGATGAGTTTTCAGGCCTTTCATCTGAAGTGTAAACTTTGATCAGCTGCTGCTGGGTTTGCTGAGCTCCCATCAGCTGCAGACAGGCTGATTCCCACCCGGAGAGCTGAGCTGCTGTCGGGGGCACAGCAGATGTGCGAGGTCAGGGCTGCACACGCTGCTCTGGAGGAGCTCAGTCCATGTCACAGGTGCTGTTTGCATCAGCTTTAACCACCCTTTGCATTTTCCTGAGCTCTGCAAGCTCAGTGCCTCGGGGAGAACCTGTGCCATGGCTCTGAAAACCCACCGTGGAGGAAAAGCTTCCTTAAGCCTCACAGGGAACTATTTAAGGAAGATAAAGCTCAAGCCCTGATCTATTCCTGGGGAATTTCCATAAATCATGTTATTTCTGAATCTTTTCCTCTAAGAATGAAGGCTAGAAGGGGTCCTCTGGTTTCGTCTTTTGCCTGGCAAGGGATATTTTGCAAATCAGCTTTTCGATAGCTGGATCAGTTTATGTGAATTTACAGTTTAATGCAAAGGAGGATCCTTGGATTTGTGTGTGCAGTGTGGGCAGCATGTTAAATTCTGAAACAGCTGAAGTTGGATCCATATCAAGGCACCCTCAGACCAGCCAAGCCCTGCACACTTCAGATCCTCTTTAATCAAGCAGATCCTTTCACCCCAAAGTGAATTTAATCCCACTCATGCCATGGCCACCACATCTCACGGCAGTGACCTCCACAAGAATCCAAGATTCTCCCTCCTGCCCATCAGGAGTGACTCTGCATCACCAGCCCTTCCATTGGAGGTCTCCTGGAAGCACTGTGGATCAGGGATGGTTCCCTCGTGCCTTTCCCAACATCTCTAATGTTCTCCTTCCAATGTTTGGGAGCAATAATTTATGTGCAGAATGCAAGAACTAATTAGAGTGTCTCTCACTTTCTGAGAGGGAGCAGAAACCACAGCAAATGACATTTCAGCAAAAATGGGGTCAGCTCGGATTAAATTCCCTTCCCATTTATCTTTGGTCTTTAGCATTAAATTTACCATACATATTAGGAACAAATTTTAATTTTCCACAGCATTGGGCAATATCTTTTCCTTAAAGCCTGGCAGAACATTCATTAGCATCCTCTCCCTCCAGTTCAGTGTGACTGTCTCCTCATTTGCACATAAATGTGAACTTTGCTGCCTGGACAAACTTGTCTGAATGACACCAAAGTTCTGTATCAATCCTCAGCTCACACCTCCCCACAAGCCAACCTGCCACCCACACTCTTCTAGTTGGAAATCATTCCCAAAAGCACTGGCAAGAAGTTGCTGCTGGGAACACCAGTATCTACAAATGAGTGTATCAGTTGGACTTCCTGTCTAGTTGAAGATTTCCCAGCATAAAGTCAGGTGTTAGAGTTAGGCCAAAGGCATGAAAAGGTATTTGCAGAGGAAAATTCACCCCTCTGGGCAGATGCTGAGGTTAGGGAGGGCAGCCAGGGCTGAGGGATGTGCAAGGAGCTCGATAACCTGCTCCTTCCCAAACTGCCCAGAGGCCACTCGGGGTCAGGCAGACCTCAGACATGCCAGGAATAACCCCAAGTCTCATTCCCATGGATGCCAAAGGCATTCATCTTACCCAGATTCGGGTGTTTTAAAGCAGAGGACAGCCCTACCACCAGAGCCTGTGGGCACACAGACACATCCCAGGATGGGATTCCTGGGGCTGCTTTAGGTCACCACAACTCCACACCTTGGAGCTCTCCTTCCTCTCCAAGAGGACTCTGACCTCCTGTGGGCACAGCGATACAGGATGAATTTCACTGCCATCCCACCACAACCTACTGCATTTTCAATAAAGAAAATTGCCCTGTGTATCAGTGCACCTGGAGGAGGGGATTTGGGCTGTGGTGAAGCTGTCCCCATCTGCACAAGGGAGATAATGGCACTTCCCTGTCCCTAGGCTCCCGTGAGGACAGGACCCCATGGAGAGCAGAGGATGCTGTGGGCATCAGGTGCTATCTCAGCTCGCAGAGAGATCAGGGTGACAAACACTGATGGCATTTCAGCTGCAAATCCCTGCCCCGTGGGCAGAGCTCACTGTGTAAAGCAAGAGCTGCCTCAGATCAGGAGCGGTCGGCTCCGAGGCCCCGTGCAGGCGTTTGTTCCTCGGCTCTAATGCCACCGGAGGGAACAGCCCTCAGCAGTGAGGGGACAGCGGTGACACCAGGGCTGGCTTTCCCAACAGGCTCACACAGCCTGACATTTACAGTGTGCTGACCCTGTAACAGCATCCAAATGTTTCTGCTCCTGACTCCAGCAAGGCAAACAGCAAAACAGCAGCAGTTTCTTACCTGGAGCTGCCAGGGCGCAAAGTCTTTCCCAGTGGATCACAACAATCTCTGCCAGCAGGGACCTGCCTGGGCAGGAGAAAGCTCAGTGTCAGCAGCTCTTACCCTAATTTCACTCCCAAGCCTCCTGTACATGAGTAAAGAGTGAAAAGAGGTCTCAGTGTTGGGATTCCTGTGTAGAAGGGAGGCTGGAACACAGAGGAATTATTAGAGGGCTCGATGGTGCTGCAGATGTGGGGAGAGAGAAGCCTGGGAGGAGATGGGAGATAGGAGATGGATGAGATAAGCAGCCCTGGGCAGAGCTGATGGATAGAGAGGGAGTGTGGTTGCCTTTGCTGCCTCACTCTTTTAAATATTGATCTGGAAGCTTTCTTGGATGTGTATCAGTGAACTCTGATTTACGCTCCCATCTCTGGCTGCCTGTGTTCTTTTCCCAGTGGAAAATCAAAGGCCTTGTACCTACAAATGGCCATTTTCCACTTGGCCAGCTCTCTGCTGAGGGTGTGCCCCGCTGCCTCCAGCTGTGCACAGATGTGCAGGGCCTTCCCAGGTGGGGCGTGGTGCCGTGGGGGGACAGGCACAGAGCACTCCTGAGACCCTGAAGGGAACATTTTTAAAAGTTTTCTTCACCCACTGTCCTGTGACGTGTCCCTCTCTCTGGTTCAGTCCCAGCAATGTTGTTTGACTTCCCTGATGTGCCATTTCTGCAGGCCTGTTTGAACCTGAGGAGAATTGGGTTTTTCTTACGATCTCCAAGCCAGGTTTAATGACTGTAGAAAGCAGCAGAGCCGTGGCACTCCAGGTTCGAGGCGTCCTGTCTGAGGGGCTGCCAGGGAGCGATAAAAGCACACATGGCAGAGACATGTCACCAGTCACCTGTGCTGTAAATAAATGTGCCTGCTGCTCTCAGCAGCCTTCCCCTCACTGAGTGCTTCCCTCAACTGAAATGCTTTCATATCTGCAGGGAGGGGATGGGGAGAAAAAAAATGTTCCCTGAAGGTAGAGAGTGCAATCGTCTATTTTATTTCCCACTTTCCGCATCAATAATGAAAAGTTCTCCTCCAGGGACAGGCAGCAATGTGCTGCACTCTACCCCTCCCCAATCAGCAGCACAAAGCACCCCTGGACCAGGAGATGCAAAGCTCCAGGAAGATCAGAGCTGGGGCACGGAGGGGAAGCAGGGCCAAGGCAGAGCCCGAGGCTGTGGACAGGAGTTACACCAAGGTCAGGCCTTGAAGTTGTGTCTACAAAAGCAAACAGAGGCAGAACAGCTCTGTTAAGATCCCCAAAAGAAAAAGAAGAAAAGAAACAAACACAGGGAAAAGAAAAGATGGCACAAAAATCCAGGCAGAAGCTGTCACACAAGAGAATGCTTCTTTTTAAGCCAAAAATAAATAATATATAAATAAGGCTTCCTGCTGCTTGCAGACACTAGAGCTGATCAGAAGCTCAAATACCTCAAGGAAATGAGCTTTGTTCACTTGATTTCTTCCTCTGACTGCTCCTTTTATCCCTGTGTTCCCCTTTTACACCAGCTCTCAGTCTGCTGAGACATTGCGCCCTCTGAACAGAAAGCTCCCCCTCCACCTGGACAAGCACTGACTCAGCTGATGCTCAGATTTCTCCTAAGCCACTGTTTAAGAGACAAAATCTTCAGTTTTCCTTCAGTTCTGGGATCACAGCATGTCAGGGCGCAGGGGAAGTGTGACAGGCTGCACCAAGGTCCTTCAGGGACTCTGTCACCTCCAGGACTGGAGGCTTTCTCCACAGGTGAAAATCAATCCCCCCGGAGCTGCTCCAGGGCTGGAGCTGCTCTGGAGCCAGGCTGGGAGAGCTGGGGGTGCTCACCTGGAGAGGAGAAGGCTCCAGGGAGAGCTCAGAGCTCCTGGCAGGGCCTGAAGGGCTCCAGGAGAGCTGCAGAGGGACTGGGGACAAGGGAAAAACTGGGACAAGGCTCTGTTTTTCTGCAGGAGTCACTCTGGGCTTCACAGCCTCCCCTTGGTCTCTCTCTGGCTCTCAGTTGCTGTTTTTCAACAGGATGGGGCTCAAAGCTCGTGACACACCATTAACAGCCTCATGCTAAATGCCAGTAAATTCTGCAGCAAAAGCAGGCAATCACTCTGGGCAGCTTAATCTTTGACTGCTTAAATTAAGATCTTTTACAAGGGCTTTATTTTCAAGGAAAGAGTGTTCAGCTTGTCCTGAAAATGAGATTCTTTTAAAGTGTTTCATCTGCATTACCCGCTTTTGACAAGTTTGATGTGATGGAAGCCCTGGTGGAGGATGTACTTAGAGGGCTTGGTGTAAATTCCGGGCAGGGAATGGATCTGCACTCTCAGGGAATGGATCTGCAGCTACTCCAAGTCAATTACTGCCAATGCCCCACCTCTGCTGCTTCCCACAAGCAGATAAATCCTGAATTTGTTGCTACGTTCCCATGCCTGTGTTTTTCTTTGCAATTAAGTGCAGCTTTATTTTATGGCTGTGTCTGTGCCTCGGTGTGGAATCCATCATTCCAAAGCAGAAATGAGGGCTTCACTGGCGTCCCTGGGAGCCACCAACAGCCCAGGAGCTGTCACACCAGTCACACCAGTACGGCATTGCCTGGCACTTGTTACCCAGGAAAGCAATGGCTCCCCATTTTATCCAGGGTGGGGGAAAGTCGGGATCTTTGTGTTCAGTGAGGGAGTGACAAAAATAATAACAGCTCTCCTGGTGAATGACAATGATGGACACCCCCAAACAGCCCAGCAGGAAACAGCAGCCAGGTGGAAAATGCAAGCAACGAGCACTTTACATATTCCAATTTGTTCTGCCCTTTTCCTCCGCTTAATAAGGGAGAGAAAGAGCTCTGTGTGTGGAATGGGAAAGAGAAATCAGGTGGTGACAGGGCCTTCCCCAGTGGGCACCACCGTGCTGGATGGAACCAGCAGGTTCTCCCAGTCTTACCACATTCTCCAGTCCCACCAGGTTCTCCCAGTCCCATCAAGTTCTCCCAGTCCCCCCATGTTCTCCCAGTCCCACCTTGTTCTCCCAGTCCCATCGAGTTCTCCCAATCCCATCAAGTTCTCCCAGTTCCCCCATGTTCTCCCAGTCCCACCTTGTTCTCCCAGTCCCATCGAGTTCTCCCAATCCCATCAAGTTCTCCCAGTTCCCCCATGTTCTCCCAGTCCCACCACATTCTCCCAGTCACCCCATGTTCTCCCAGTCCCATCAGGTTCCCCTAGTCCCATCATGGTGCCGAGTTGCTGCCATGTCACCGCCCATGGTGGGGTTTTCCCAGCTCGTTCTGTCCTCCAGGAAGCCCATCCAGGTTCTGTGCCCAGCCCTGATCCTGGCCCAGGGCAAGGGGCCATGAGGAACCTTCCCCTGTGCAGAAGTGGGAGGATTCCAGCGGCTTAGTCCGGAGTGAAGGGAATTGCAGGAGGGTGGAGGGAGCCGCAGCGCTGCCGATCCCACTGCCCTCGATGGGGCAGGGAAGGGGAGCCCATCCCTTCAGCCTAATGGAGCATCGCCAGCTCAGCTCAATGAGGCACTTAATCGAAAGCACATTTATCCCACTGGGAATGGCAGCCACACGTGCTGACAGCTCCTTGCACAGAAATGTCACTGTGCATTTCCCTCCTGGGGCAGGGTTGGAGTCACCGGCCCCAGGAACACCCGGAATGCAGGACAGGAGGGGACAGGGCAGGGAAAACACCGGGCTGGGTGAGACAGGGGGACTGGGGGACAGGGGCACCAAAGCAGCCTGAAGTGGTTTGGGCCACGTCCTTAACTCGTGGTGTCTGTGTTCAAGCAAAAAAATCAGTGATTTAGTGGTTACCATGCAGGACTGAAGAGGATTTTAAATGCAGCAATCAGAGATATCTACAAGCTCTGCTTTTCCATATAATTTTCTGAATTTGGCCCCTGTTTCTTGCTCTGGGCTGTGCAACACCTGTGGCTGACAGCTCTTAATATCAGGTTTCTAATGTCTCCGTCGGGATCTTGGGATGCAGCAGTGGGAATGTCCCATCCACCTGCAGTGCTGCTGGAGATGATTGGAATACAGCTCCGTGTGACCTCACAGCAGCTGGAAAACATCCCCCTCCAGCACGGGCTGCCACTCAAAACAAGGTTTAAATACCTTATTTGCAAATACAAAGAGAAGGAAGAAAGAGCTCCCAGCTGGAGGGAAGCAGCTACAGGATAAGAGAAGATGTGTGTCCATTCTGACAATCCCTGCAAGGAAACAATTGTTTTAATGAAATAAATCAGAGAAACGCAGAATGGGTTGGGTTGAAAGAGCTCTTTGCAGAGGCACGGAGCCTCATCCCCACAAACCCAGCAGGTTTTGTCAGCTGCTGGCACTTCCCTCCCTGCAGGAAACACTTCAAACATCCTGCACCTCTCCCTTGCCCGCAGCCTGCCCCGGGACGCCTCTTTTAGCCGGGGGCAAGGTCTGAAGCCAGGAAAAAAGGTGGATCCCATTTCCTCAGCGTGCTGGAGAGAGAGGGATGGATGAGGGAATCGTGCCTGGTGGCCCAGGGAGGAGCTGGTGGAAGACAGCAGTTTCCACACGAACCCGCAGGGGGTTTATTTGCCTCTGTTGAAAACCAGTGTGTAATTAACTGATCTCTGATAACATTTGCCTTGTCAGGATAGAATTCAGATTTTATCTTGTCTGACAGCAGCATTTATGGTGTTAATGCTGGGAAAGAAAGGGAGACGCTGTAATTGTGGAAACCCTATTTAATTTGAGGATTCTGTTATCTTGTCACAGGCACTGAGATTTCACTAATAGATTCTGACTCTGGCAAAATTATATGCTCAAATAGATGGGATTTTAACAGACAAGATCCCATTGATATTTCTGTGGAGATACAGTGGCTGCACTGAATGTTTAGAGATGTGGCTTTGCTTTGGGATATCGTGGAAGTGAAAGTGTTGGAGCAGAGCTGGATCATCCCAGGATGGCGGCAAAAGGTCCTCAAAGCAGGCAGGACATAGAATCCCTCCTGTAAAGTCCCCAAGGCATCATCTGTGGCTTGGTCATCCCACCTGGTGTGACCAGAGCAGGTGGGATGGACCCTGGTGTGCTCCAGGTGGGTCTATAAATAAAGTTATTTCCCTGAAAGGGCAAATACCCACAGAATTTTCAATCCCTTTCCCAGCTAATGGACGATCAATTATTTCTATTTATGGCAAAATCATAAACTCCAGACTCCAGGAACCCATTGCACCTCCATCAGGATTATTGATTATCTCGCAGCTTGCTAACAACTATTCCTGGGAGATGCCCTCCCTCCTGCCCAGCCCGATTCCAGCACAAATCCTGCAGAAACACATCATTTGTGCATGCTGGTTGTGCATGTGAACGTGCAAGGCTTCGGGAGACCCTGCTCGCACTTGAAAAATATTTGCCTGGAAAGCGAAGCGGTGATAAAGCCGCCGGTGCTCTCTATCAGGCAGGAGCACGGAGCAGATGTCTGCTCCATAACACCGCAATGCTCGGCTGCAATAGCATAATCCAGCCATGCTGGATTTACCCAACATTTTTATCTTCCTCGCTACTTTTTCCCTCCTTCCTCTGTGTAAGATAAGAGGAACACTAAAAAAAAAACAAACCACCAACAAATTCACAAATAGCCTTGTTAGTAGATACTGGAGAGCGTTTATCACTTCAATTCATTTATTTATTTATTTGTAGCTGATTAATTCTTATCGATGATGCCAGCTGTCAGCAAGACAAATGTGACACCCCATTAACACCTGATTCGCTGGGAGCGCTGCACGGGTGAGCGATGTTGTTTTGGTGAGGCTCCCGTTGGGTTTGGCTCAGGTCCCTCAGGTCTGGGATATCTTCCTTCCCCAGGAGCATCCCACGGCAAGGGCGCTGAGCGATGGGTCCTGCCCCCCTTCCCTCTCTCCCTGCCTCCCCCGTTTTCCCTCGGGATGCAGAGAATGGCTGTGCTGTCTGCGCATCCTGTGGGTGATTTGTGCCTCTTGGAGGGAGTTTTAAATAGCCTTGGGCACAGCGCTTATTTCCTTTATTGCTCTGAGGAAATCAGGTCCAGGGTGGAACCCCAGCACGTAAAGGAAGGAGCAGTGATAGCACAGAGAGCTCGGGCAGAGGAGCCTCCAATGCTATTGGAAACACATCAAGAGTGTGTCACAACATCCTGCTCCAAGCACATCAAACATCCACTGAAAGCCAAGGAGCTTTTGTTTCCCCGATGAAATACTGAAATTTGCAGCAGGAAGCAGGCAGAACTCATGGGAAATGAAAGATAAAAATCACTGTCAAAAGCTTGACAAATTCCATCCTTGGTAGGGAAAACCTCCTGACCACGCTCCCCTCTCCCAGTCAGAACCTAAAATGGTTTGAGGTTGGGAGGGACCTTAAAGACCCTCTTGTTCCAACAAGAGACACCTTCCACTGTCCCAGGCTGCTCCGAGCCCCATCCAGCCTGGCCTTGGACACTGCCAGGGGTTCCAGGAGCAGCCACAGCTGCTCTGGGCACGACTGCTCCTCAGTACAAGCTCTAAACTTCCACTCATCCATGTCCCCAAGTGCCACATCCACGAGCCTTGTGGAACCCTCCGGGGATGGTGACTCCACCACTGCCCTGGGCAGCTGTGTCAGTGCCTGACCGCTCCTTCCATGAAGAAATGCCTCAAACATCAAGTCCAAACCTCTCCTGGTGCACCCTGGGCACGTTTCCTCTTAGCCTATCTCCTGTTACTAGGGAATAAAATTCTTTCCTTGGGGAAGAAAAGCCTGTTTGTTCAGACAGTTCCTTCTAATTTCATTGAGACAAAAATTGTGTTCAACTCCCAGAAAGATCTGTTTTGCTCCATCTTGCTTGCTTTTTACCAGTTCTCTCTCTAATGGAGTTACTGAGACACTTTTGAAAGCACAGTCTTATCTTAACCTCTGCTCTCTTTTTGGAAATGATTTAGTGCAGTTCTTTTATCTGAACAGAACTGAAGGCCTTGCAAGGTGTTTGTACCCTGCGATCCCCTCCTCTTTATCCCCTCCAAAAATGCTACGGACTTTAAATAAATATAATTAAAAAAAAAAAAAAAAAAAAAAGCTGATGGTAAAATATTGTCCTTTTGTGAAGGGGGGGCGGAAAGCAAACAAACCTTCCACGGGTGGCTGGCAAAGAAATGAGGAAGGAAACAAAAGCTGCTCACGGGGCAGATCTGCTGCAGTCTGTGAAAGCCCCAAAGTGCAGATTAACTCTGTTTGGTTTGTGCTCAGCTCTGTCTCGCCATGGCCGTGGGGATGAGGCCTTTGCTCAGTGCCCGGAGCTCTCTACTCAGCTGAGCTGTTATTTCCCTAAGTCCTTCCACTGCAGTGCCTCTGCCTGGGATTTTTCATGGAGCTGTTTCTGCTGCCGGCTCTGCTGGCTCAGGGATAAACCCGACAGCCAGGCCGGGTTTAGGGTCTGAGCCTCGTCCTGCTGGTGTTTGTGTGCCTGACCCATCGATCAGCTCTGTTATTGCAGGGCCTGGAGCTGGGAAACACAAGCTCTGCAGCTGGAGAGGGACGCGAGGCACTCCCAGCGCTCCCAGCACTCCCAGTGCTCCCAGCGCTCCCAGTTCTGCGGGAACGCAGGATCTGTGGGGCTAAAGGACCCCGTGCTCCTCACCCTGCCCTCACCTGCAGGGTCAGCTCTCACACAGCAGTCTCCTCGCTCCGTTTCTAATTCCACTGAGGCAAAAACCGTGCTCCTGCCAGGCTGCGATGCCCTCCCAGCTCCAGGGCTCTCTCTGAACCTGGCGAGGGCTGTGGAGCACAAATCCCTGCAGGAGCTCACGGGTCACTGCTCACTCCCTTGCAGAGTCAGCTCAGCTTGCAGCAGAACAACTTGAGTGTGAACTGAGGCTTTGTTTCCCACGCCAGGAATGCTCTCAGCCTGCCCCCACTCCTCCTGGCACAGCAGAGCCAGGACAAGGAGTAGAGGGTTTGTCCTTCTAGGTGGAAAAAGCAACCAAGAGTTAATCCCACGCATCTGCCAAACATTTACTGGGTGAGATTTCTGGAGAGGGGCTGAAGTATGAGCATCCTGCACCCCAAGCTGGCAGGTACCCATCGCTTCACCCTAAATCCTCATCCTCCCCATTCTCTCTTTCCTCACAGCTCCGTGCTGGGAGCGTCATTTCTGTAGAACACAGAGAAGAGTTGTGATCTCTGGCAGAGGAGCCACCAGCACTCGTTTAATAAATACTGATGGCAGGAGGGCGGTGAGTGAGGGGAATTTCACCTTGAGAGCTGAGCCAGGCAGCTCTGCCCTCCCGGGTCAGGCCTGATGTGCAGAAGGTGTGTGAGAACGGCCAGGAGAGTCAAACAGCAGCTGTGGCTGGATGCTGGATGGAGTCGTTAGTGCGAGCACTGGAGTGGGCAGTGCTGGGGGGAATTAATGAAACCGCTCAGCCCTGGCTCCAGGAAGAGGGGAGAGGGAAGGGCTGATGGGAGATTCTGAAAGAAATGAGGATTTAATGAGGTGCGAAGAGGCCACAACGGAGGTTTCTGCTCTAATGGGGAGAACGTGGGGTGGGAGAAGGGGCCAGGAGCCAGGCACAGCCCAGGGGTGTGAGGGGAGATCTGAAGCAGAGCTGAAATGCTGGGGGGCAGCCAGGAGGTGCCTCTGGGGCACTGCACAGGAGCAGAACTTCAGAGAAGTGAAAGAAAAGGAAAGAAAGGGCACATTGAGAGCAAGCAGAACCCATTGCATTAATGAGATCAAATCTACTTCAACTCGGGATGGCTGAGCAAGGCTCCCGTGCAGATGGTGAAGTATTGGGTTTTTAAAGAGCACATCTTCCCAGGCACACGAAACCAGGGAGAAAAGTTTGAAGCGTTTTCTTTGAACAGTCCCAGTGATCTGAGTGAAGATGAAAAGACAAAGGGCACAGGTCCAGGTGGTAAATCAGTCCAGAGAGTGCAGCACAGTGCCACAGCCCTGCCCTGCCTTTCCCTCATTAACCACTTTTATAGCCCAGGCTGGGGGCAGGTGAATTTGCATTTAAACTTTCCTTCCCCCTCTGCGGTGGCACTTTCCACCTTCTGCTTCTTTGAATCAGGAGATGCAGAATTGCCAAAGGAAAATAAAATAAAATGTCATCTTTTTTATTTAATATTTAACTGCTGCTTAGACTCCTCCAAGAAAAGACCCTGATATTACTGTTTGGATTGAATTATGGTGGCTCCGCCTGAAAGTTATATATTGCTGGTGCTCCATTATTCATTAATCGTAGCTTTTCCTGTCAAGATCAACATGTACTTCTCAGCTGGTGCCTTGCCTGTGTAATGCCTCAGATAGGGAGGGAATGTAAAAAAGATGCCTCTTAATTGTTTGGGGATTTCAGACATGGCTTTTAAAATGTCAGTGTCGGTTCCTGAGCGATGGCAGCCTTTTCCCTGGGAGCTCTGGATTGCCAACAGATGTTAACAGCCCCCGGCTGCACCAGCTCCGCTGTGAGCTGCAGAGAAAATGAACAGCACTAGGGCTGGGGATGGATTCTGTCCTAGGAGCAGGGGAAAACCCAGAACTGGGGATTCAGGGCAACCTGAGCGTCACTCGCTGTGCCGAGGCTGGACGAGGTGCTGGAGCTGCCAGCAGACAGGCAACTTTAGGGGGAAGGGAATAAATATAGGGATATTTCTGTCCTGCAGATCAAGGGTGAGCATTCGTGGGTCAAATCCTCCCTCTCCACCAGACCTCTGCCAGGTCTGAGGGCAGCTCTGGTTCAGCTCCTGCTCTGGGGGTGAAGGTAAAGTCGCCGTTCCGTGGGATGGGGCCAGGCTCTGCTGGAGGTGCTGAGCACTCACGGCCCATGGGAGCAGGGAATCCATCCCTCATTCCGCCTCGCTTGTGTGTGCAGCTTCTGCCTGCCCTGTTCAACTGTCCTTACCTCAGCCCAGGAGTTCTCCAGCTTTTACCCTCCCCATTCTCTCCCTGACCCCTCTGTGGGGAGAGAGCAAGGGCTGTGAGGGCTTAGGTCTGTCTGGGGTTAAACCACGACATCTCTGCAAGCAGGACACTCCTCAGGATGTGAGGTGGTGCAGTGAGGAAGGGAAAATGACAGAGCAGGAGAGAGTTAATGACTTGTGCAGAGGGAGAAGCTGTACCCAGAGCAGCTGGGGCTGCCCCTGGATCCCTGGCAGTGTCCCAGGCCAGGCTGGATGGGGCTGGGAGCAGCCTGGGACAGTGGGAGGTGTCCCTGCCCATGACAAGGGCGGAACGAGGTCCCTTCCAAACCGAGGTATCCCATGGTTCCATGAAGAACTCACAGAGCACACCCCATGACTGTCCCCAAGGCACCCCAGGGTCTGGAGGTGCAGCATGGGCATCCTCAGGGCTCGGGGTGTTGTACCTGTCAGGGAGCAGAGTCTGCCTTGGAAGGAGCCCTGCTGGGAGCTCATTCCCTTGGCCATGGTGCTGCCCTGCCCCATCCTCTGCCCCTCTGTGCTGTCCCTGTCCCCATCCCTGTCCCTGTCCCTGTCCCTATCCCCGTCCCTGTCCCTGTCCCTGTCCCCATCCCCGTCCCTGTCCCCATCCCCTTTCCTGTCCTCATCCCCATCCCTGTCCCTGTCCCTGTCTCTGTCCCTGCCCCTGTCCCCGTCCCTGTCCCTGTCTCTGTCCCTGCCCCTGCCCCTGCCCCTGTCCCTGTCCCTGCTGGCAGCAGCAGGAGGGCAGAGTTCAGCTGTGTCGCCTCTCCAAGGGACAGCACAATGTCCCCCTCGGACACCGGGGCCGTCCCCACAGTCCCTGAAGGTGTTCATTATGGGGCAGGCAGGAGCCCAGGGCTCAGTGACAGCCCGTGCTCCCCTCACTTGTCCTTCAGTTTAATGGGATACAGGCATAAATCATAGATCTGATACTGCACATGGCTCTGGCTATATTTTTTTTATAAAGAACATTTGCTCTGATTTATAGAGCCCTGGGTTTTGAATTAGTCTAGCTTGAAAACTGAATCAAATCTTTCCATCAAGTCTGTTTTTTTGCATTATGAATGGCTTAGCTGTTTAGTAATGGAATGCCAATCAGCCATTGCTTCTCTCCATGGGCAATGCCGAGAGGATCATTTCGGAACATAGACTCTGTGATTACCTGAAATGAACTGTAAAATTGTATTTTGTTTAAGCTTTCTCTTCTGCTGGGAGGTTCCTGAGCGGATTTGGAGTCACTTCGCTGGTGGCAACACGGGGGTCAACACAGGGGGGGGGCACCGAGGGAAGAGGCATTCCTTGAGGTTGTGCCAGAGTTTCCTCACGTGGGACGAGGGGGATCAGTGCCTAAGCCAAAGGGATGTCCTGGAAGTCCAGCCCAGATCAGATCTCTGAGCTGCACACTCCCACAGTGGCACGATGGCTTTCTGCTGCATTTGGAGCAGCCTGCTCTCCCTGCTTGGGACAGGAGAGCCACTCCTGGCACGGGGACGGCTGGACCCAAACACTCTCCCACAGCCTGGATGCCCTCAGAGCCCTCAGCTGCCCCTGGAGCTGCTCCCTGGCTCTGCAGGCAGGAAGAGCTGCAGCACAGCCCCGAATTTGGCACAGGAGCTGTGCTGGGAACACGGGGCTGGGGCAGCACCTGGCACAGCTGGGGACAGGGAGGGGTTCGAGGACAAGGAAATCCATGGAATTCTTGGTTCCCACTGCCCCCAGCATCTCAAAGCCTAGCCTGACACAGAACAGCCTCCCATGGACACGGAGCTGACCCAGGACCCTCAGCCACCAATTTCTGCACTGAGCTCAGACCCCCCGAGCCCCCCGAGCTCCCAGAGCCTCCCAGAGCAGCTCCTGCAGTCCCACCAGAGCAGGAGAGGTGATAAATACCTAAAAATCCTCAGAGTCAGCCAGCTGACCCTCCCCAGTGAATCCCATTCTCCTTCCAGGCTGAATTTGTCAGAATTCAGCTTTAATGAACCTTCCTCGGAGGAAGGCCCTCAACACCAAGGTGACAGAGCTCCCCACCTTCAGCTCATATTTTTACTTTGTCACATACACAGGAGCATTAAAAATAAGCTGTTTTTCAATCAAACAAGCCAAGGTTGTCCAAATCTTTCATATTCAACCCGAGTGAATTATTCAGTGAATTATTTTGCTGTATTTAATGAGTTCCAGTTTGATTTGACTACGTGGAAGTTTACAAACACTCTCTGTCTGCTCCCATCCATCTCAATATGAGAGATTCGCTGAGATATTCCTTTAAAGTCACATTTAATGGCTTTGGGTTAGGTCTCATTAATACAGAAATGATTTTACTAAAGAGCTCACACGCTAAACCCACTCTGCAGAATACATCAGCAAAAAACACTTTAAATGGGCTGAAATAAATAACTTTCTGGAGCTTTCATATGCAGCTCCAGAACATCTAAGCTGAGATATACTCCAATGGTTGCATGAAATCCTTGTTTGTATAGAAAACTGATGCAATTCCACGTGAGATCCTGTCAGGACAGACTCAGGCACAGTCCCAGACAACAGGGAGGAAAGGGGTCCCTGTCTCATCTCAGCTGTCCTCATGCAAATGTGGGTGTTTTGACTGCTGCCCTGACCTCCTTTTCCAGCCTCCCTGCGTGGGTTTTGCTCTGTGCAGCCAAATCTCCACACCGGAGCCTCCACAAACACACAACCACGGGAATTCAGAAAAATCACAAGGAAAAAAATTAATACTGTGGGTATCAGCCTCCAAATTAGCTGTTTGCTGTGGCTTTGGTCTCATGGCTGACTGTGAGCTCTGGCTGAGCCTGTTCTTGTTGTTCAGTCTCATTTTCTGCCCTCCTGTGCCACTGCTCAATGCCTGGGAAGCTTCACCCAGGTCACTCCTGGGGACTTTCTCCTCTGCTCAGCTCCTGTTGACAGAAGGTGGCAGGAGGATCATGAACCTCAATTCCTCTATCAGATTTGCTGGAAAATAACTAAAACATTCAAAAATGACAGAGGTGGGCAAAAGCACCAATCCACACCCCATACTGACAGTGTGGAGATTCTTTAGAGCTTAATTTCCTTCGGAAAATGGACAAAACACCTGCAGGAAGTTTCCAATTTACAAAGCGTGTGCAGGGCCTCACCAGGAGGGTGTGTCAGTGGTCAGTGGGAGGCACAGCAGAGAGTGAGACGGTCCCTGCCTTAGTTTCCCTGCTGGAAAGCAGGGCTGAAGGTTCCAAACTCTTTTTATTTTAACTCACTTCGAGGCTGACTCATGAAGAGCTACCTGAGAGCAAAGCACTCGCTCTCAAGTGGTGAATTCTGCACCTGGGAACAATAAGTGTTTGATTGTGCCGGGGCCAGGAGATTGCCTTCCGCGAGGGTGTCCCGGGAAGGCGCAGGGCTGGGATCGCTCTCGGAGCGAAGAGCCGCGAGCAGTGATGGATCACTTCACTCTGGAAATGCTCATAGTGTGTTCCTCGCAGTGGGCAGCTGCAAAGCAGCTCCTCAAGCTTTTATCACAGCAGGGCAATATCGACAGCCAATGAACTTCCCCTTCCCGTAGCACTTGCAGGGGGATGAGTATTAGAATCCTCCGCCCGCTCAGCTCCCTGTGGATTCTCATCCATGCTGAGCAGCTGGCTCATCACAGAGGGGTTCTGGGTGGCAGTGGGCTCAGCACACCAGCTCCAGCCATCCTGGCCACGGGGCAGCAGGGGACAGCAGCCTTGGGGTGGGGGAAATACCCAGGGATTCCCTAAAGCTGGGAAAATCACCAGCAGCTGCAGGATGACCTCCAGGACCCCAGTGCAGCCCCCGCCTCACACCCTGCCCACGCTGGGGACTGTCAGGAGGGTCCTATCCTGGCACAAAATCCATGGGAGATGAGGAAGCGGCCCCAAAGGCATCCTAATTCCTAGGGACTGACAAGTTTAGCACTTCAGCATGGTAAGGAAGAGGCTAAAAATGTGGAATACAATAAATCCAGACAAACACAATGTGTCCCTTTGATATGTCACCTCCACTCCACCTGCCTCCTCCTCTCCCTCTCTTCCCTGCTCAGAACTCCAGCCAAAGGTCATTAAATCAATGAGCAGATTTCCTGGTATCCAAGCACTTGGGGTCAGGATCTTTTAATGCCTGTGCACACGAGCGCAGGCTGCGGCACATCCCCGTATTTATTATCAGGATCGTTATTATTGATGCATCACTCACGGCTCCTCCATCGATTCTGGCGCACGGAGCAGGGCTCGGAGCTGGGCTGGAATCACAGCTCCGCTGCAGCCTGGGGATTGATGGGCAGGGAGCAGTGGCTCTTCCTGGAACCACAGGCTCAAGGTGCTGTGGGGTGGAACAGCAGCTCCGACAGTGAAATGCCAGGATTTCGGTAATCATGGAGTTTGGGAAGGGTCTGGAAGGAGAGAGACAAAATTTGGAGAGCTGTGCCAAGTGGGTGCCTACTGGAGATGCCTGGCACAGCACTCAGGTCCTAAATGTCTCTACATTTGCTTTGTGTGTTCAGTTTGGGGTCCCTTGTGACAAGAAGGACATTGAGGGCCTGGAGCATGTCCAGGGCAGGGAACGGAGCTGGGCAGGGGCTGAGCCCCAGGAGCAGCTGAGGGAGCTGGGAAAGGGCTCAGCCTGGAGCAAAGGAGGCTCAGGGGGCCCTTGTGGCTCTGCACAGCTCCTGCCAGGAGGGGACAGCCGGGGGGGTCGGGCTGTGCTCGCAGGGAACAGGGACAGGAGGAGAGGGAATGGCCTCAGGCTGGGCCAGGGGAGGCTCAGGGTGGGTATTGGGAACATTGCTCCATGGAAAGGGTGCTCAGGCACTGGCACAGCTGCCCAGGGCAGGGGTGGAGTCCCATCCCTGGAGAGGTTTAAAAGCCCTGTGGATGTGGCCTTGGTAGTGCTGGGCGATGATCTCAGGGAGCCTTTCCAACCCAAATGATTCCATGGCTCAATCCTTCTCCCTAAAAAATGACTGAACCTGCTGTTCAGAAGCTCCTGGACCACCGTTCCAGGACAGAGCAAGGCTGCCCACGTCCCAAAAGCCAGGCAGAGCTGAGGTCCTTGCAGAGGAGCTCACCCCCTTGGAGTCAGCTGCTCGTCTCCTTTGGGGGCTGCAGACCCCTCAGGGCATGGCAGGGCCCCGTGTGTGCCATGGGGTGCACAGATTACAGTGGGAGGAGTGGGGTGCACAGATTCCAGTGGAAGGAGAGGGATGCACAGATTTCTGCTGTCCGGCTTGATTCACATGGCAATTCCAGAGGCTCTGAAATCCGGCGTTATTTGTGCAGAAAAAGACAATACAGTGACTTTCCCAATAACTTTCTGTTGAATGATCCTGAGTTCAGGCCCCAGGAAAGGGGACATCAGTAGATGGAAAGGCAAATTAAAAAAGAGATATTTTTAATTTTATTCTTTTTTTCCCTGCTGTGCTATATTTCACCTCCGAAGGCAGAGCCTGGGCAAGCAGGGAAGCATAGCAAGGTTATCAGGAGCCCTGGGCATGGCCAGGGCAGAGCTGCGACCTCGCAGGAGCAAGGGCAGGGCTGCTGCAAAAGCAGAGTTGTGTCCTTGTCACCCTCCCCATGCAGCTTTGGGGTGACTCTAACCTCTCTCTCTCTCTCTCTCCACACTTTCCTGAACTCTGTCCATCTCCCTGCTGAGGCTTCCAGCTCTTCATCTGTGTGCATCACTAGATTAGATAAAGATTTAGGTGTAAGGACAGATGGAGATGGATTGGTGGAAAGCTGTCCAGGCATCCATCTGCTCCTGCCCCCATCCATCCTGATCCAGAGCCTGCTGCAGCTCCCATCATGGGGAGCGAGCTCTCCTCCCAGATGAAGACGGAGGGGAGATGGATGGATGGCTGAGTGGATCTTTATTTAATCCATCCATCTCTCTCCTCTCCCAGACTGACCCATCAGACCATCTCCACATTTTTTCTCTGCCTGTTTATGCTCAGAAGGCCCGATCCATCCAGCTCCCAGTTAAGGATTTTACAGCTCCTCTCATCAAAGAGCAAATGTGTTTGACCCTTCTCAGTGCCATAAAATTACTTGCATTGCTCCTTGGGTTTGTTATGGTTTTAATGGAGAGGAGCAGAGCCTGAGAAGGAGCAAACTCCCAGGTGCTGTCCCCAATTAAATGTCAGGTTAATCATCCCCAGGAAGGCATGAACAGCATTCCAGCAGCCAGGCAGGGTTCAGCTGGGGCTGCATGAGGGATCCAGCCAAAAATCCCATCAAAGCCCTGCAGCTCCCCTGGCAGGGCTGGATCACATCCATTAGGATGGCACCAACTTCTCCATGGCTGGGGAAAAGCAGCCTCACCTGGGGGAGGGAGTGGAGCTTTGGGTCTGCAGCATCTTGAGGTGAGGCTGTTTTAACCCCCAGCTCCCTCCCCTGTCCCTCACACCGTGTGGGGTCATTTGTGGGGCTCAGGACACACGGCTGGGAACATTCCCATTGCTCTTCTCTCCCTGCTTCCTTGTTCCCGCCCTGGAGAGAAATGAGCTCAGTGAGGGATGAGTGCTGCTGCCCCAAAAAGGTTGCAGCCAGACTTTATCATACCTTAAAAACCAAGAAAATTAAAAGAGAAGGAAAAAGATATTGACTTGGAGGTCACTTAAGTCCTCAGCACAAGACTGGGACTTTCGAAAATGTCTATTTGGTAAAACTGAACTTCTGCACAGAGGAGGCTGCATCACACCCCCACCTTTCTGGCTGCCTCTGGGACATTTTTGTCTTTGTTCGTGTTTCAGCCTTGATATTTGCAAAATAAAAGACATTTCTGGTTTGAAATGATTCTGCGTTTCACAATGTCGAGCTGATTATCGTGAAATTAATTATTACAAACAGAAAGTTAACACGGTAGAAACGGATACAAAAACCTCCCCAAAATTGCCAAGGGAATTATTTGCACAGATCAAAAGCAATTTACTCTGCCAAGCTTTTATGTTGCAAATGGTATTTGAGAGCTCCTCTTGCCAGCCCAGCATGGTTGGCAGAGGTTTGCTGAACCAAAAACATTTGGGAGGGCAGGAAAATTTTTCCTGCTCGTGTGTCAGTGTCAGGGTCAGCCCTGGGAGGTGGAGGGGACACAGTGGCAGCCCGGGCAGCCCCAGGGCAGCCCCAGGGAAGGGCTGAGGCATCACCTTGTTCCCATACCCACACCTGCCCCCAGCACTGCAAACAGAGGGTGGGAGCACCCGGCAGGAGCTCTGCACAGCAAGGGGGGTGCCTTGGGTGCCAAATATTTTGGGAAATGCCCTGGCAGGCAGGAGGCCCCAGCAGGCATGGCAGGGCAGTGAAAGGGCAGCTGCCTGTCTGCTCATCTCCTGTCCCAGGCAGTTTGTCCTTCATTTCCTGAGCTACAAATTCACTTGGACACATGTTCTGAATTTAGAAACAAGCACATTCAGTGGAATTCATATTTTATGAGGCTCCTTTTAGGGGCATATTGTAAATGAAATTACTAAATCTGATTTTTCCATTCTCTTCAATCTTCTAAAATTTCCTAACGAGTATCAGGGAACATAAAAGGACCTGCTTAGGCTGTGCTGTGAACCAGGAGATTCAAGAGCCTGTGACCATCCCAGAATTTACTCTGTACCAGGGAGACATTTGGGGTTAGAAGAAGGTTTTTTTCCCCCCACAGCAGCCCAGGAGAGCTTTGCCATTACCCCTGAACCAGGTCTGGGGAGGAATTCTGTTAAACATTACAGACCTGCAGATCCAGAAGTGTGTTCCAGCCCTGCTGGGTGGCCCTGGATGTGGCTTTTCCATCTTCTGCTTTATTCTTCATTTAATCTTGCAAATGGCACACACAGAATCACATCCAAAGAAGCTGCGGCTGTAAAGTCCAGGAGTCAGACTTTTGACAGCTCAAATCTGCCATTCTAATCTTGTAGACAGAGAGATATGTTCACATCTCTGCTCTTCAGCTGCCCACTTAGGGCTGACAAAATGTCAGGGCCTCACCCCTGCAGAAGAGGCTCTTGGTTTTCCAGCAGGATAAATCAGACACAAAACGCAGATGTGCTGCAGGTGCAGAAAGCAGCACCCCCTCTGCCTGCCCCCAAACCTTCTCTCCAGAAATGGAGCGTCCCCAAACCACAGCTTCCCTTTGGAAATAAAGGCAGGATTTGTGCCTTGGGCCATGTCTGCGTTAACACCGATGTCAGAAGGGTTTTGGGCGTGCTTTGGAGTGGCCCCAGCCCTATCCCATGCTCTGGACATGACTGGGATGCTCCCAGAGCACCTCACCCAGGAGCTGGACAGGAGCCAGGTCAAGCTCTCCAGGATGGCTCCAGAGCGTGGACAAAACTGAAGGGGACACATCTCAATCCCAGCTAAGACAATCATGGAGAAGTCCAGGAGGGCCAAGTCCCCATCCCTCGCCCCCAGCCAAAGCTCAGAGGTTTGGGAATTCAAGTGTGCAAAGTTTCTCTCCACCTTCTCCAATCTATAAATCACCACTCAGACATTTGGGTTGGGGAAATAAATAGTCCCTGCCACGAGCAGCAAGAGATAAAGTTGTAAGTGTTCAAATGTGTGTCTAATCCCTTTAATAGATCTCTCGCTATTAATTTCAGCCCTTGCTGTGGCTTTGCCAGGCCCTGTCATCATTCCTGGGGATGATATCTGCAGTGTGGCCTATCTGCCCCATCCAAACATTTTTCATATTTCACTCTTTGCACTCAGCACGAGGCAGCCAAGCACCACGGGAGCCACCGAAGTGGTGAGACATAAATCTGCCACCCATCCCATGGGGAAACAAAGGGCTGGAGGGGACAAGGAGCAGGGCCCAGGGTCATTTGGCAGTGACAGTCTCTGACACAGCTCCAGGCTGGCATGATTCTCCTGTTCCCTGGTTCACTGCTCAGGATCTGTGTGGGACAGTCCTGAGCATAGCGCCTCGAGACATGGAGGGGTTGGAGCATGTCCAGGGCAGGGAACGGAGCTGGGCAGGGGCTGAGCCCCAGGAGCGGCTGAGGGAGCTGGGAAAGGGCTCAGCCTGGAGAAAAGGAGGCTCAGGGGACCTTGTGGCTCTGCACAACTCCTGACAGGAGGGGACAGCCAGGGGGGTCGGGCTGTGCTCGCAGGGAACAGGGACAGGAGGAGAGGGAATGGCCTCAGGCTGGGCCAGGGGAGGCTCAGGGTGGACAGCAGCAGAAATTCCTCCATGGAAAGGGTGCTCAGGCCTTGGAACTGCTCAGGGAGGTTTGGAGTGCCCATCCCTGGAGGTGTCCAAGGAGGGCCTGGCTGTGGCACTCAGGGCTGGGGACAAGGTGGGGATCAGGCACAGCTGGGACTGGATGACCTTGGAGGGCTTTTTCCAGCCTCAGTGGTTCTGGGATTCTGTGACAGTTTGGAAAAGAGAAGCATTGACCCGAGAGTCTCCAAAACAAATCTCGCCACTTTATGCCCTTATCATCGACCTCCCTGGGCACACTGAAGGTCACGTGGCAAAGTTTCCTGTCTGCTCTAATCACCGCTGGATTTTTAAGAGACAACGGAGAGCAATCGAGGAGCCTCTGTGTCCTTCCCAGAAGTTAACGGGCCCTGACGCCTCATCCTGGCGCTGAGAGCTCCATCAGGAGCTCCAGGGCTGAGTTTGCAGCTGACACGGCCCCGTCACCCCCGTGGGGGCCCAGCTCAGCACCTTCCACCCACACGGAACAGCGACCGCGGCTCCGCTCCAGGAGGGATTCACAGCGGGAATTCTCCACCTCAGCTCAAACCTGTGCCCAAGGAGAGAGCAAAGGTGTTGGGGAAGATGAAATAGGAAAGCCTTATAAATATGATTACCTGGCAAAAGATGCTGAGAATTTGGAAACTATGAGCGAGATTGCAATGAAGACAAGCTTTGAGATAGCAAACCCCAGGTACTGAACAACTGGAAAACAATGGTGTGGCCACTGAAGGGAATCCCCTTTTGATTAAACAATCCCCTCTGCTTGCAGACAGCTCCAAGGGTCAGAGCAGACCCTGCCAACTTGGCAGAGGGTCCAAAAAGCAGTTTTTAGGGTTTAAAATATAACGCCGTATGGTAATGCAATGACTCTGATAGGCTGTATGTAAATGTTGTAGGATTTGTAGCTTGTTCTAAATCGGTTAGTGAAAATTAGAATATTCAGCACAGAAGATGATTTATTGTATTGTAAACAGCAACCAGGGGGATCTATCTTCTTTCTTCTCTACTCTCTCTCCCTCTCTTGCTCCCTCTTGCTTGCTCTCTCACCTCTCTGCCCTGCCCTGAGCTGTGTCTGGCAGCTCCCAGCAGGTCTCCTACACCCACACCCTTTCACAATAAACCTCATGCTCTAAGACCTGACTTCAGAGATCTCTCGTCTCCGTCCCGACCCTCCGAAACAAAACCAACAAATCCCACCCAAAGGGAGGAATCCAGCGAGGCCATCGCGAATGCGGCACCCTCAGAGCACATTGCAGCCCGTGTGAAACAGCCACGTGCACTGCCCACCAGATGCTTCCAGCAAAAAGCTGCTCGGCATTAATTCACAGCAGCTCAGCTCATAAAGCTGGGCCAGGCACAGGAATTGAGCTCTGCATCCACTTTTCGTGTCCCCTATCCCTCTCTCCGAGCCTTTGTTGGGATGCCAAAGCCAATCAGGAGGTGCTGAACCTCCCTGGCTCGTGTTCATTTCTGGTAAATAATGACCATTAGTATTCAGGCCAAAGACCTCGTAGCATTACCCAGTTCAATATCTGCTGCCCCTGTAACAAAGGCAATCCATTTCACATGCAGAACGTGGGAGTGCAACCTTTTGTTACTTGAGTTTCTTAAATTTTTATCTCAGAAATCAATGAAGGAATTGGAATTCCACATCTCATTTTATGGCCCAGAGAAAAAGAGGGAGAGCACAAGGGAAAATTATGAAAGAGGGAGAAAGGAATGGAAAACAACACCCAAGCTCATCCAGATATCTTCATAAATTCCTTAATTACTGGGCATTTTGTACTTTGGTTTTAAAGCTCTGAATGAGTGCTGGGGTTATTTTGTTGGGCTTTTTTTTTCCCTCCCGCAGAGTCTATAGAATTACTTGTGGTTTGTAGTTGATCTTCTTGGAGAAAGAAATTATTCTCCATCCAATTAATCTAATTAGAATGTAATCAAGTTGTAGAGATCTGTGCAGCAGTGTGAGTGATTAGGAAAAATTACCTTTCTGCAAAGAGTTTAAATTTAATTTTTGTTCCATAATCTAAAGCCCAAATAAAGGAAAGCGTAATTTGCACTGCAATCCTTCGTGCCACGCTGCCTCTTTCCTGGGAGAGCAAATTCCAGCTGGATCCAAACAAATCCCCCTCGTGTTCCATGGCTCAGTCCATGAAAAACCATTGGGTTCCATTTTCCAGAAGGAAATGGGAAGACAGCCTCTGCTCAGGATCACACGAAGGTGGCTGAGAGCTACACTGGGGGGGTGGGGCAGGGTTTGGCTGGTGGGTGCTACAGGGGTGACTTCTGTGAGAAAGTTCTGGAAAATTCCCCAGTGGGATGGACCCAAAGGCACCTTCCAGCTTGTAGGGCCCAAGGGAAGGGCTGGATGGGGTTGGATGGATTTCAGGGGGTGGTGGGGCACTGAGCAGGCTCCCAGGGAGTGCTCCCTTGGCTTCGCCTTTGCCCTTGAAGGAAAGGGGGGAAGGAAAAGGGAAAAAGAGATGGTGGGAAGGGGAGTGAGAGAAAAATGAATTGCTTCATTACCTCCTGCTTGCTGTGAGTGCCAAGGTCCATCTCCCAGTTGTCAGCGCCCGGTGCCTCGATGTGTCAGGGCTGCCACGGCTGCTGATCCCATCGGCATTCCCTGGAAACGGAGCAGGCTCGGCTGGGGCGGCAGAGACAAAGCAATGTGACAGATGTCCCTTGTGCAGCAAATCCATCACTGTCTGCTGGTGGATGGATGGATGGATGGATGGATGGATGGATGGATGGATGGATGGATGGATGGATGGAGGGATGGATG
>VZRL01006034.1:175752-214524 GCA_013397895.1 Origma solitaria
GAGGGAGGGACGGATGGATGGAGGGATGGAGGGATGGATGGATGGATGGAGGGAGGGATGGATGGATGGATGGATGAGGGATGGAGGGATGGATGGACAGATGGATGGATGGATGGAGGGATGGACGGATGGATGGATGAGCTTGGAGTGTTGGCTGGCAGCAGGGGCAGAGAGGGGGGTGGCACCTGGTAGGAGATGGAATTATGAAATCACAGATTCCCAGAATTACTGAGGTTGAAAAGCCCTCCAAGACTATCAAGTCCAGCCTGTGACTGATCCCAGAGCACTGAGTGCCACCTCCAGTCGTTCCTTGGGCACCTCCAGGGGTGGGGGCTCCACCACCTCCCTGGGCAGCCCCTGCCAATGCCTGACCACCCTTTCCATGAAGGAATTCCTCCTGATGTCCAACCCAAGCATCCTCTGGAGCAGCTTGAGAATCAAACAGGAGATCCCTCATGCAGAGACAGCAGAGGGGATGCTGCAATCAGAAACTCCATGAAAACCTTTCCTTCCTTTGGTGACACCAGGCCAGGTGGTCCTGCAGCAGTCACCCGAGGGGCTCATTTGTATGAATCATCTGGTTTTTTGTAATATTAAAACGTGCATTTTGCAGAAAATCCTCAGAAATCCTTTAAAATCTGCTGTGTCTCTGCACAGCACCACAGGCTGGGCATGGCCAGGACAGCCAACACCTTGTTCTGAAAAACAGCAATGAGGTGAGACAGCATGGTCTGAACACAGAAAATGTTCACCTTTTACCTCAGGGAATATCACTTTTTATGGATTTTTCCTGGCATGTATTTGTAGCTTGTTCATGTTCTGTGCTCCATTCCCACAGGAGGCAACTTGCAGGGTTTTTCCTTTGGGCCTCTCTTGAAAAAAAGAAAAAAGGAATTTTTAAAAAAAATAATTTAATATTCTGGTGAGGAAAGGCGGGTGGGAGCTGCTGGCAATGACGGAACAGCCTGGATGTCACAGAGACCCCGTTTTTACTCAGTTTGAAAGTTGTGAACTGAGATCTTCATCCTGCCAGGAGCTCCCCAGGGTTGGGGAGGTCTCGGTTGATTTCCCAAGCTCCTGCTCTAGGAGCAGCCTCGATGGAAATGAGCTGGGGTGTCCTGTTGCAGCCATCAGAACACTTCTGCAGACAGACAGATGTGCTCATGCCTTGGGATGAGTATTTTGGAGAAACAGTATAAATATTTGGGATTTCCATTCACTAAATCTGTGTTTCGGTAGAGCTCACTGGGAAGGAGATTGCTTCAAGCATGGTCTGTGGGTTCCTGAACTCTGCTTTTGAGGAAAACTCTGACTTTTTCATGTTTCTTGCCTGTTTTCCTGCACACCCTTTGAGGATAGGCTCTGTGATGTAGTGTCTTCCCTTCCCCGGCTGGAATTGTGCTCACATGTCCATCTCACTCCTCGGGACTCCTCTGGAAATCCTAAAAATCCAACAAAAACTGGTCCCTGCCCCAAAGACCTTAAAACCTAAATCCATGAGAAGTTCAGAGAGGGAAGGAGAGACAAGCACAGAGAGGACAGTGATTTATCCAAGGTCAGCCAACAAATCAGTGGTAAAGGATGTCCCAACCCCCATAAAAGTCCCTCAAAGCACAAAAATATTTTCTTGTAATGCAAAAAATCCTCTTTTCTATATTTAGCTGCAGAATTACTCCTGAAACACATTAGTTCTCCAGGCTTCTTGGACAAAATAATGTTATTAGACCGAATGCCAGTGGAGGCAAAGAAGATTTGACATTTCACTGAAAATTGCACCCAGGACTATTAAGGAAGGGGAACTTATTTGGATGCGCTGCAGGCATGGACTCTTCAGATTTACACTTTTCAGTCAGAGCTGCCTGCAACCCTTCTGCAAAATCCGAGGAGAATTTCATACTTTTCCCCTCCTCTCTCTCTCTTTACTCTGAGACAAATCTCCAGGAAAATTCATTACACGGTTTAAGCGATGGGATTTATCATTCCATTCAGCTTCCCCAGCTCGCAGCTCTCCTCGCTGTCACACCAGCGAGGTAATTCTAATTTGTTTCTTTCATATTTCACCCGTGATGTGCGACTCTGGATGACGGGGAGAAAATAGAGACGAGAGCAGGGAATGGCTCGGGGCTGAGCAGGATGACTTTCACTGCTGCGTCACTGTCTGGGGCTGGGGAGACACTGCAGAACAGCTCATGGGGACCTAATGCCAACCCCTCGAGGGGCTCCTGCACAGCGTGGGGGCAAACCAGGAGCACAGGGAGGTTTGTCACCTGCCACAGAGGAGATGTGTCACCCCAGAGAAGGGCTCTGGCTCAGCTCTCCTTGGGGGTGCTGCATTCCCTGAGAGCTCCACATAGTCAGTGCCCTCCTTCCCACCCGGCTTCTCCTCCCTGCAAAACAGGAGGATGGAAGGGAAGCCTTTCACTCAGGGAACAGCTCCACGGCTCCTTGAGCAGTGGGGAATCTCTGTTGGGTGGGGATGGAAGGGAAGCCTTTCGCTCAGGGAACATTTCACACCTCAGAGCAGTGGGGAATCTCTGCTGGGTGTGGATGGAAGTCAAGCCTTTCACTCAGGGAACATTTCACACCTCCTCAGAGCAGTGGGGAATCTCTGCTGGGTGCTTGGTGTTGCCAGGATAGTGTCCTGCTGAGACAGGACCCCCAGCCTGAGGGGACACTGGCAGTGGCACCACTGGCTTAGCCACAAACACCCTGGAGCATCAGGAAAAGCCACCAGAGCGGGAAGGGCCCGAGGCAGCAGCGTGCCCAGGACAGATGCAGCATCCTCATCCCTGTCCCCCCATCATGGCTCAGGGCCCAGGTCCCGTCCCAGGGGAGGTGACAGTCCCTGGATGCTGTGCCCCCTCCCTCCTTCCCCCAGCCTGGGCTGAACCTCCACAGGTCTCTGTGCAGCTGGGAAAGCCTCGAGTGGGAGGACCTGCTTTAGACAAGACCCTGAATCTGGCGCCCGAGTCCCATTTTCAATAAGTCCTTTACTAGGCTGACCTTTATCCAGCGTAAATAATAAATTGATGGTGTTTCCTATTAGCCTTGTAGAAATGCATCTTCTAAATAAACCCTGTGGGCATACACCCAGAGTTTGTTTCTCTCTGCCTGGAGTTATCACCCCATAAACAAGAAGCTGCTCCACACGATCACCTAATTGATCCATTTTGCCTGATTCCCAATAAGCCATAAAAAGGTACATTTGCTGTGGGGAAAACTAGAGTTTTTATCATCTTCTGCCTCATCTCAAGGGAGGATGAAAGGAAGAAACCCACTTTATGTTTGCTAAAATATTTAGAACAAGCTGTGAAAGATAGAAAACGTTTTAGAACAACTATAAGTTATATTAATACGAGAGCCCGTCCTTGAGAATAAAATTCAGTCCCAGGCAGGTAAAAAAGCTATTAAAGAGATAAAGAGATCTTCCTTTGAATTGACACGTATCTGATTTGATTGCAGCACCATTCCCATGCAGTTCCAATGTTCCTTCTCCACTAATACCAAATTAATTCATTTTGATTATTGTTATTATGGCGAATGGCAAAAGGAATTAGCGGTGATGAATCAGGCGCTTGCTGGGGAGCGCGGGTTGGATCCTCCACCTCCCGCCGGGACGCGCCGGGACCCGCGCACGCTGCCAGGGCCATAAAAATGATGGAGGGGATGGGGAAGGAAATCATCTGGCAGATTAAACAGATTCCGTGCAAGGTAACGTCTGTCAGCCTTCGCACAAGACCCAAGATCCTCCCTGTGACCTACACTGAGAGGCAGAGGAGGTTTTTCCCTGTTGAACTCTGGGTTTGGCTCAAGGCAGGGCGGCGTGGCTGGGGCGAGTGCCAGGGCTGAGCTTGGCCCGGCAGAGCAGCCAAGGGGCAGCTGCTGCAGCTGCAGGGGTCACCATCGGAACGGCAAATTTCAGCTGCAGGAAGGGGAGCAGGTCTGGAAGCAGCTCCTGCTGCCTCGAGGGTCCCCTCCTCTTGCCCAGATCAGCTCCAGGATTTCTCTCCAGCTTGACTTGAATAGAGTTGGGTTTCCTCCCCACAGCATTACTGGGAAAAGGGACAATCATAGAATGAAAGAATGAATTGAGTTGGAAGAGACCTTTAAAGAGCACCCAGTTCACCCTGCCATGGGCCAGGACACCCTCCCCTACGCCAGGTGCCTCCCAGCCCCTTGTACCTGCTCCTGCAGCCTCCCGTGGCTCTGCTGGTGGTGTCTCCAAACGCAGGTCCTTTGCACGGTCAGGATCACCTCTGTCTGTCCCAGAGCTCCAGAACCAGGGACGAGTTTGAGGTGCTGAAGTCACCACGGAGCAGATGCCATGTGTTTGTTTGTTTATTTGTTTGTTTGCAGACACAGGAGCGATGCAGAGCAGTTCAGCATTCCCAGCCCTCCCGAGCTGAGCCAGGGAAGCAGCGGAGCCACATCTGCCTCTGTTCAACCCAGCGGGAGAGCAGCAAGGGATGCAGAGCTGGAGGGGCAGGAGGGTCCTGCCTGGAAAAGGACATGGTCTCCCACGTTCCAAGGCCACCACCTGTTCCCATCCCATATCTGAGCCAAACTGGGGTCCTGAGGTGCAGGGATGTGGGATGGAGGGGAGGACAGGGGCAGGGGAAGGTGCACTGCTGATCCCAAGTGTGGTGCTCCTTTGGGGTGGGATTTGGGGGCACTGATAGCCCTGAGGGGTGTTTATTGCAGCAGCAGCTGTGGCAGAAAGCAGAGTTTGGGGCTGAGGGAGGGGGTGGGCACATCTCCCATTTCCCAGGGTCTCACCAGTCTCAGCATCGCCCCAGCTGCTTCAGGAGGAGTTTTCTTGCCATCTTAACCACTACAGGGCTCCAGCATCCCTTCGCTCTGTGGATCCATCTCTGCCGCCCTTCCCCACGTCTGGGGATGCAGCTATTTCTGTACTACAGGGAAGTTTTAGGAGCAGAATCCATTAGGGGCTCATTTACAGCCGTGCCCTAAGGCAGACGCAAACCTCGCCTCAGTGAGATGATGGACTCATCCATCAAGGGCTCCGTGCTGGCCTGCCCTGTCTGGGAGCAGCTTTACCGAGCCCCAGCACCAGCCCACGCCTGTCCTCGCTCTCTGGGCAGCCTGGAGAGGCTCCAGCATCCCTGGAGCAGCAGTTCCCAGAGAAAACCCCCAAAGCACTGTCCCCACAAGCTGAAGGGAGGAGGTTTCTCCTCCGTGCCCTGATCTGCAGCTTCTACAAACTCGTGGGCTGTGTCCTCCCAGCTGGGTCACAGGGATGGAGTTTGAACCTCTCTGGGACAAGGGGAAAGACCCAAATTGTGTCCAAACCTTGCCTTCCTGCAAGGAGCTAGCAACAAAGTCAGATCCAACCTGAATTTCCTCCCAGCTCCCATTTTGACCAATCTCTTACCATTTCTCAGAGGCCATTTGTGATAAGGGTGTAAGAGCTTCCTGGATCAGATCAAAAGTCCATTGAGGCCAATCTCCTGGAGGGCTGGCACAGGAACAGGACAGGCCATAAACCATTCCCAGTTCTGGCCATCTGCAGCTCGGGGCCTTCCTGAGCCAGATGGAGCTGTGAGTAACCTGTATTTAAAAGCCCTTGATGGCCTTTTCTGGACACATTTCTGTACTGACTTTCCAAACCCATCTCTGTGTTTGGCCTCCCCTGGCCCTGCACTGAGCGTCACAATTGGATCAGGCATTGTCTGAACGTCCTTCCCCCATGAGGGCAGAGATGAAGTTATCTTGGATTTCATCTGTTGCTGGCACCAATCTGAACTCAAATCCTTAAATGTCTGCCAGGAAGCACAAGTCATGCCTGGCCAAAATCTGGTGTGGGGCAGGGCCCAGGCGCCCAAGGGACCCACAAATGGATCTCCCTGGAGTCATGTATCTCCAGAAGGTACAGCCTGTCCCTAAAACCTCCCTAATTCTGAGTAAATGTGCTCCTGTTAGGACCATCCCAAAGGTTTGTATTTTCAGACCTCACAAGTTTTCCCATCACTATCAGGCTCCTGATCTAATGGGACAGAAGATAATATTTTCTTTAAAAGACGGAGAAACAAAAGGACTTAAATTACAGTTTTCAACATTGTGCCTCAAAAGAGGAGTTTGCACGTCCCTAATCAGGCATGAAAAGAAAGCCAAGCCTCTCAAGAGGCTGATATCCTTGGTTCATTTTCAGCTGGAGATGGGACAGCTCTGTCCCATCTGGTTGCTTATGGACTGGCTCTGATTAGACCATGTCAATCTGCCTTTCCAAAATTTCCATCAGGCCTGGATCAAGTAAAACAAAAACAACAGGTCTCTCAAATCCTGTTTTCAGCCTTTTTGGTCAGAAATGTTCTGTGCTGTTCCCCCTGAGAATTTCCAGAGGGGACTGGAGGCCTGGGAAGGACTGGGAAGCTCACTCGTGGCGTCTCCTGCTGATGCAGACCTTGTCAGGGTTTGGCCATGCACAGAGTTTAATGCTGAACGGTGACACTTTGGTTTATTGCTGCTCTCCCACACGCCCCAGGTGGCGGCAATGTTCCTTCTGGTGTTTTCTGGAGTGGATGACAGGAAAGGAAGGATTGCAAGAAATAAAAAGAAAGTTCCTAACAACGAAAGGGATCAGCACACATCTCGCTCTCCTGATGTTAAACGCTGCTGACACAGGCCCTGCACTGCACAAATCTGTAACTTCCTTTAAATTAGCAATTCCACAGACACAGTAGGAGCTTGCATAAGAATTGTCCATAAAGGGAAGAGAGTCACAATATCAGCCTAGTATGAAACCCTGCTTTCTGCTTTTTAATTAAGATTTCAAGCTTGTGTCTCCCCTGAGGTGCTGCGGGAGGTTTTGCCAGATACAAGAAGCAGCCGGGGTCCCTCTCAGCAAATTGGCTTTCCCAGCTCTGCTCACACACCCTTCAACACCAAATTCCCAGAGCCAAACTTGGGGTGCAGCGTCCACAAGAAGGTGAAGCCCCAAGTTGGGGCCTGGGACCATTCCTGGCAGGCTCAGGTCCTTTTGTGACTCCCTTTCCCAGCAAGGTTTGGCTCTGGAAGCAGCAGGACCTGGGGTTTGGTCCATGTCACTCTCAGTATTGGACAGAAAGGCTCCTAGGATGACATTTCCAGTGTGAATACCTCTGTTTATGTGTTTTTTAAACTATTCTGCACTGTGCCATGTTCTCTCAGCATTCCCTTGGAGCCTCTCTTTCCCTGGCTGCTCCCGCCTGCCATGTATCCCTGAAGCTGGAAAGGGAAATCAGAGAGACATGAACAATCAAACAAGTTATCATCCAGAATTAAAGGCAGATGTTGGCATTTGCATTTGTCCTGGTCCATTTCTCCATCTCAACTCTATTCCCTCACCCGGAGTCTCAGAGCAGAGCGCAGCGGATCAGAAACACCTCAAGGATGCAGCAGGGGAGTCAGAGCTCCCAAAATAACCCCACAGCCACGGGGGTCACAAGCAGAAATCCCTGTGTCCCTCCCTGCTCCATCACTGCCAGGTTTGGGCTCATTTAGGAGGCGGCAGAGGCAGCCCAGGTACCCCAGCACAGCTCTCCCCCGGCTCTGGCAGCCGCGGCTGTGTCAGGACTCATCGCTGTGCACATCCATCATTCCCGGGAATGCTGCCCCTCCCAAGGAAAGCTTTCCCGAGCGCACAGAGCTCACAGCCAGCAGCCTGTCCTCCTCCCACAGGCAGGACAGGATCCAGCCCAGCCTGTGCCGCCGGGCAGGGATTTGGGGACATTGGCACTGAGCTGGGTCCCCGTCAGAGACTATTCCACCTGCAACACAAAGGGAGAGGCACAGCCCTGAGCAACTCATCCCAGCGCTGGCTGTCACCACGTGGAGGGGACAGGGACAAAGACTGCCCTGGAAGCATCTCTGAAGGTTTCACAATTACGCCCATAAAGAATTTAATGCGCAGTAAAAGCGGCGAGTGAGTTATCAAGGGCTGGCGTGGAGAGGGAAGTGAATGTTTTGCCCTACAGATGTTCATAAAATATTTAGTAACTTTAAAAAGAGGAGGGAAAAATGCAGTTCGATAAACCAGTGTTACAAGCAGGTCCACTCTGCCAAGCAGCCAGTGGAATGCAGGATTCCTTTAGGACTCATTACCTCCCAATGCAGCGTTAATGGTGCTGTGGCTGCTCATTCCTCTTCCCCCACACCACAGCTTTATTTAGAAGCTGAGATTGGAGCCCAGCTCCACCAGCAACACTGGCCTGGATGTAATTAGGCATCAGCAGAGCAAAACTCCCCAGTCAAGGGAGAGTGGAAATCCAGGTCAGGCAGCTCCCTGCCCACAGCTACCTGCTCCCGGCTGAACAGAAATGAATTTGGGGAATGTGGTGCCGTGGTGTGGCCTTTTCAAGCCCCTGTGTTGAAGTGGGGGCAGAGGTAACTGTGGAGAAAGTTTTTTGGGAAGAAATGGGTTGGCTGCCCTTGGCAGTGAGCTGGGGACTTCCATAGAATCATCGAATCCTGGAATGGTTTGGGTGGGAAGGGACCTTAAGGATTGGTTGATTCCACTCCTGCCATGGCAGGGACACCTCCCACTGTCCCAGGCTGCTCCCAGCCCCATCCAGCCTGGCCTGGGACACTGCCAGGGATCCAGGGGCAGCCACAGCTGCTCTGGGCACCTGTGCCAGGGCCTCCCCATCCTCCCAGGGAGGAATTTCTCCCCTAAACGTCCCCTCTGTCAGTTTGAACCCATTCCCCCTTGTCCTGTCACTCCAGCTCCTGATGAACAGCTCCTCTGCAGCTCCCCTGGAGCCCCTTCAGATCCTGCAAGAGGCTCTGAGGTCTCCACACAGCTCCTCTTCTCCAGGCTGAGCAGCCCAAACTTTCCCAGGCTGTTTTAGTGCCCACCCTGCCATGGGGACAGAGCAGCTCAAGCCACATGAGGAAGGCCTGTCCAGTGCTCCATCCCATTCCCTGCTGGACTCACCCCAGGGTTGTTCAGGCACTGCTTTCCCCCATTTCCAGCTGAGGTCGGAGCAGGGACCAGCAGGGCAGCCCCGGGCAGAGGAAGATTGCAGAATTTCTGCCTTCAATAAACCAGGGAAGAGCAGGTGATCTCCAGGCTGGGGTGGAGAGCCCTCTCGGGAGCAGCGAAGCTGTCACTGCCTCGGAGCAGAGCAAAGAGCTCAGGATCTGCCGAGCGTGGGTGAGACAAGGGAGCAAATCAGAGCATCCTCTGAGTGGCTCAGAGACAAGAGCAGATAAAAATCCCAAACTGCTGTTTTGACATTTGCTCATCCCAAATGAGGATGAAACATTCGAAACACGTAGGGAAAAAAATAACGGAATAACCAGAATCCCGTGCAATTTCCATTTGGATGTGTCAAAACAACTCATTTTGGCACAGCAAGCACCAACCTGCCTCTGCCCACACTGCTGGGGGAGCTGGGGGACAGGCACCAGGACTGGGGATGGCACCCCAGAAACCACAGAGGAAAAATAATCTAACCTTCCCTGAGGACATTGCAGCTCTGAGCATCTCCCTTGGGGCACATAGACATCTGGGTTCTCATTTGGCTGCAAAAAAAATACAAATAATGAGGAAAAAAGCATTTTGATAGGAATAAAATCTATTATTTGGGCTGAAAATATTCTTTTCCTTTAATATGTGTGTGTGTGTGTGTGTTGAGTGAAAAGGAATTAAGTGCCTAAAAAAAGAAGTGCTTTGAATTAAGGCTCATTTCAATTTAAGGCTGTTGAAAGGCAGAACGCCAGGTGTTGTGCAGAGGTTTCTTTGTTCATTGTCACAATTCAACAGGAATTTGCAAAATACTTTGACTAAATCTATTCTGATTTTTCTGTCAGAAACATTTCAAGTGTCAGTTTTTACCCCAAAAGCTCCACTTAAGGCAACTCAGACAAAAGAGTTTAACATCATCCTAGAGGGAAGTATTTCATTCTTACCTCCCCAAAGAAATTAACACTTCCAACAAAAGCGACACTTGCAGGGGGAGATATTTTGCAGGAATCTCAAGTGTTACAGAAACCCAATAAAACAAGGATGTTTACCTGGAAAAATCTTGGTCAAATCCAATGTATCCCATGGTCTCACCAAAGCTTGTCCTCCCCAGATGGCAGCATCTGGCTTAAACTTCAAAATTCAAAATTCAGCACTGAGGTGAGTGCACAAAACCAGGTACCGCCTGCCCACCTGCAGAAACCTGGAGTCAGGGATTTCAGGAATTCAGGAGCTGCAGTCCCAAGGGCTGGCATGGCCCAGCCTGTGCTCCTGGCACCGATGGAGCGATGGTGATTTCCAGCGAGCACCTGGCCCGGAGCCCTCCAGGCTCAGCACCAGCCCTGGAGAGTCCTGTGCTGTCCCTCCATCTGTCCCTCTCTCCAGGAGGGGCTGTGGGCTCAGAGGGGATGGAAGGAGGGATGGAAACATCTGTGCACAGCTTTTGCCTCAGGAAGGACCAGCCCACCCCATGAAAGGCTCCAAGCTGATTTCTCACCACTAGCACAGCCATCCTGAACTCATCCTTCCAGAGCAATGAACTCCTTTTTCTCCTTGAGTTCTCCCAAGATGCCAGGAGTGGCTGTTGCCCTGCAGCGCAGGGGGTCAGACCTGCCCCAGGGGTGCCCCAAACCCACCCCGAGCTGGGGCCAGAGGTGCTGCTGTCCTGGAGGACCTCCTGGGAACGACACCTGAGGGGTCCAGAGCTCTGAAAGTTCAAGGCTTCCTCTCACACTGCTGGCGTGGCATGGCTTGGCTTGGCTTATTTAAACTCCTTGTTGAGGTTTAGATGATTTTTTCCTTTTTCTGCTTCATTTTTTTTTTCTCTTTTTCACTGGAAAAGCTCAATTAGACTTGCCTTGTGCTTTCCCTGCAGGTCTGCTTTGGTTCATCTCCTTGCTGGAGGCAGCCCATGTCTCTGTGGGGTGAGGCACTAAAGGCAGCCCCTGCAGCCGAGAGCAATGGGGCTGCAGGACTTCGTTGGGTCCTCTGCGGAGGTGTTTCCTCCTGGCAAAAATGTGCGTTTTGGATGGGGAATCAGGAGCGTTTCCAAGCCTGCTGGTGGATGAAGGGGCTGTAGCCAAGTGCTGTAATTCAGAGCAGACCCTCAGCTGGCCGGAGCACAGCAGAGCTGCCACCAAACCCTGCTGGCTCAGGGACGAGGAGCCATCCAAGCCATCTCTGACAGCGCTGGGCTCACCGAGCGCAGCTCAGCCCGCCCAGGTTTGCAGGAGTTCATGCCACATCTTGGTGGAGAGGTCCATTGGTAAAAAATGGGAACTCTGCATGCTCCAAAACCAGCAAGTCTGAATGCAAAAACAAATGGGAATGTTAAGGTTGGCCAGTGCTTGGAGCACAACACAGAGCTCATCCCGGAGCCCTGGGAGCCGTCAGAGCAGCAGCCAATCTTCCCAGCTTGGACTGGGAGCTGGGAGGAACCAAACTGGCCAGGAGCTTCTCAGGGTCTTCCCATCATTATTGTTCCTATTAACAGGCAGAAAGCCCCAGCATGGCCATGAAGCGATGTAATTAAAAAAAACCCACAAAAATATGAACGGTCCTTCCAGAATGGGTTCACATTTTCCTTGGCTAATGGCCCATCCCGTGATTCCGCTTGAGCCAAATCCTAAATTCTAAGAAAAACTCCGTCATCCCCCTTCTGTTTGAAGGGAAACTGCCAACATGTCTCACCCGTAATCGTCTAGATCTGAGGAGAGACGTTCAAATTTATGACGGGAGGCACAGAGCCAAGTCCCATTGATCTCCAGTGAAAATCCCTCAGTGAGAAATCCCTCACTCCCCGTGGCTGGCGGGAAGAGCCAGGCTTTGCCTGTGTGGCTGGATTTGTTCTCCAGCTCTCAGCACCATCCAGTCGGAATTCCTGTTGCTATCCTGTTATTATCTCTGATTGAGCAGGATGGAAGAGGGAATTAAGCCATTCCTGCACTCTTAGGCCTGCAGTGATGTGCCTTTACAAGCCCTTTTTCATTTGATGTCCTCAAAATCAAATTTCCTAGGAGGGTTTTCACCACTGAGGCAAAGTCTCACCCTCCTTTACTCTGGCTTTAGGCTCAGGCACAAGTGGGTCAGGGTAATGACTCACTTTCAGTATTTAAAGCCAGCCCAATAAATCCCTAAATGACTTTCTAACGGCGCAGTAAACATAATCAATGCACATTAACAAAGCACTGGGAAGCCAAGAAATTCTTTGGGGGGTAAAACACATACCATGAATCTTTCCATGTTGTTGTATCAGGCAGGAACCACCGACTCCCTCATTGTGTTCGACAGAGACAGATGGGAAATATTTTCTAAAGCCATTGCTAGCCCTGCCCAGGTTTTCCAAAGAGGATTTTTTCAGAGCAGAAAGATCTAGGCTTGAAATTTTTTTAGTTATATAAATGCTTTAAGATTCAGGTGCACGCAAAAAGGGGTTTTTATGAATGTCAGAGAATTTGGGGTTGAAAGCACCTCTGGAGGCCTCCAGTCCTCCTCAGAAGACTTCATTGTTATCCCAGGACCTTGCTCAGGCACCCTCTGGATATCTCAGGGACGGCAGCTCCTCCATCTCTCCTAGGGCTGCACAACCTTCCAGGGAAGGGAATTTGATAGTGGGAAGATTCAGAGGCTTCCAAACTGATTGTATTCCTTCTGCACCTGGAGGGGAAAATGGACCCTTCTCCCAGAGCCAGATTTTGAGTGAATTTCTCTCAACCCAACATGGGCACAGGAAAGTCAAACACATTTACACACCTTCAGCCCTTTGCACAATCCTTATGCAGGAAAAAACCCAAACAAATCATCTCATGCTGCACCAGCCTGAAGGGAAACACAGGGGCCTGGCTCAGTCTTGGACACGAGTCAGTGCCTCGGGTCAGGCTACAGCAATCTGCCCATGGAGCACCCTGAGCTCCAACCAGCATTGCCATCGCTCCTGACCAGCATTCCCTCCATTCCTGACCAGCATTCCCACCACTCCTGACCAGCATTCCCTCCATTCCTGACCAGCATTCCCACCACTCCTGACCAGCATCCCCAGTCACTCCTGTCCAGCATTCCCCCCATTCCTGACCAGCATTCCCATCACTGACCAGCATTCCCATCACTCCTGACCAGCATTCCCATCACTGACCAGCATTCCCATCTCTCCTGACCAGCATTCCCACTATTCCTGACCAGCATTCCCATCACTGACCAGCATTTCCATCGCTCCTGACCAGCATTCCCATCACTGACCAGCATTCCCATCTCTCCTGACCAGCATTCCCACTATTCCTGACCAGCATTCCCATCACTAACCAGCATTCCCACCACTCCTGACCAGCATCCCCAGTCACTCCTGTCCAGCATTCCCCCCATTCCTGACCAGCATTCCCATCACTCCAGACTAGCGTTGTCACAGGATCCAGAGGTTCTGAGCAGCCCCAGCCCCTGTTGTGCTCTGAGCTCCCAGACACGTAGCCAAATCCCTGCCCAAAAACCCCTGCAGTAAAAATAGACAACACAGATGGAGTCACAGATTTCTGGAAAGACACACAGCAGGTCGAGAGCAGAGTTGAAATGAGAGAGCATGGAAGTAGCACGTCTGAGATCCCTCAATTAATGCTTTTCTTTTGGCACTAAGGCACAAACCAGACACTGCAAAATGCCCTGGCCTGGCTGCTCCGGCCACCTTGAATTCAGAGCCCAGAAAGCTGCAAAGCCTGAGTCAGACACAACCAGCGCAGAGCTGAGATGCCCCAAAGCAGCCACAGGCCCAAAGTGCTTCTCCCAAGACCCACAATTCATTCCTGTCCCTGGTTTTCAGTCTCCTGTGACAATTTTCTCCAAAGCCAGGCGTCCTCTCCAATTCCCACAGCTTTCCCTGGGCTCTGACTCATCACCCCAACCCTTTCCCGTGGAAATCAAGATGTGTTGCCATTGCATCATTAGCTGTAATGGCAGATGGTGTTACTGATAGTCACCCTTAATTAGCAGCCCAGCAATCACATTATCTGCGTCTTGTGTTCCTTACCAGGGCGCTGTGTTTGGGTTCAGAGAACACTTATAAATAGTATTAATAGTAATTGCATCAATAATAACCACGGCTGTGAGATGTTTGTGGAGCATCCATCTGCTCTGAATCGTGGTGACAGATAGCGCCGCAGCCATCTGGCCTCGCTGGGTGCGCTTGGCTCCTGCTTATCAGGATAGCAAATCAGGCAGCCCTGTCTCCATCCCAGCAGCTCCCACTGGTTCTGACTTGCCAGCAGTCGCAAATCACCTCCTAAACTGCAGACACTCCTGGAGAGGAGATGGGAACCCCCAGGCTAAAGTTGGGAGCACCAAGATGTAAAGTGAGAGCTTCTCACTGCAGTGTGCAGAGAGGAGAGGGGAATCTGCAAACCAAGTGAAATAGGGACAGACATCACTGCAAATGCACAGGCACTCCCAGAGCAGTTACAGCCTTATTTAAATCCCTTTTTAAAGTAACCCTTGCTCAGGTTTGGCTTTGAAGGAAATCCCCCTTGTCCTGGGCCGGTGGGTGCGGTGCTGACGGGGCCCTGGCACAGCAAACACAGCACCACAGTGGCTGTGTTGAACGCCTGGGATGCATCCCATAATGCCACCCCATCGGTGTCCCTGCCAAACAAGGACAGGATCTCAATGGATCCTGGGTGTGTTGAATGCCCGGGACACATCCCATAATGCCACCCCATCGGTGTCCCTGCCAAACAAGGACAGGATCTCAATGGATCCTGGGTGTGTTGAATGCCCGGGACACATCCCATAATGCCACCCCATCGGTGTCCCTGCCAAGCAAGGACAGGATCCTATCAATGGATCTGCAGGGAGGGCACAGAGCAGGGCCCAGCAGTGGCACAAGACGGTGGCGCATGAGTGAGCCATGTGCCTGCTGGAAATGGCTAAAAACAGCCCAAAACTGATCTTTTCCAGTGTCTCCCTTTTTCCTTCCCCCTGTGACCGGAGCAAGAGCTCCAAGGCAAAGGAAGAGCAGGCTGTGCTCTCCCAGCAAAGGGAGCCCAGAGCAAGGAGCCGCTGGCAGAACCTGGAGCTGCAGCAGTGATGTCCTGCCCAGGAGCTCTGGCCTCGAGCACTGTGCCCTGAGCAGCATTCCAGCCCAGGTCTTGCTCAGGAGTTCTCCCAACAGAGCAAATCCAAAAAGCCACGGCTTCAGGAGCAGTCTGGCAAAGGATTCATGCTCATTCCTGCTTCCCATGGAGCCCCAATGCCCCTGGAGGGGAGTTCAGCACTTCTGTCCTGCCAGGCAGGGCAGAGCTGCAGGAAATGAAAAGAAACTTCCAGAAAAAACTTCATGGGCAGATCTGGGCTCCTCAGGCAGGAGGCCCTGCAGGGACAGATGATGTGGCAGCAAAACCAACCCCCAAAGCCTCGGGATCTCCACACTGGCTTCTACAGAGCCTCGGAAACCTCCAGTTCCCTTCCAACACTCAGATCCTCAGTCCCTGATCCCAGGCACAGATTTCCCTGGCTGGAGGGCAGTGATGATTAGCTTTCCTGCCATCAGGAAACTCTCTTCTCTGCCCAGGAAGACACTCGAGCAGCCCTTGCAGTTTTGGAGGAGTCACTTTTGCTTGCTGCAGCCAAGGCAACCCAAACGGGCCAGACTGCAGGACCTCTGCCAGGTCTGGCAGCTGGAAACCCTCCATGGCAAACTGGGCACCTCCTTTGGATAATCCTGACCCCCGGAGCGCTGTACCAAAGCAAACTGTGCCCAGCAGAGCCTTCGTGCCAGCTGGAAACAGATGGTCTCTGAGCCAGCAGCTCCATGGGATTTGCCCATGAAGAAATCCATGGCAAAACAGCCCAATTCCAAAAATGAGCTACTTCCGCGCAAATAGCAGAAATCCTCCCCAGAAAGTTTCTATTTCCAAGCCTCACCAGAATTCCTTTTCTACACTCTTCGAGGGACTTTCACAAGTTTTTGGGGGCTTTCACAAGACTTTCTGGTTTCAGCCAAAAATATCTCTTCCTGTTAGAAACCGCATTTGAAGGTAAAAGCACTCATTCCACGATAAATATCTGTCAAATAGTCTCATCAAACAACGAAGAATATTCAGGAAATCTGTCACTTTTCTCTCTAGGTAAGAACAGTTTTGACCACAGCATCTTTTTCGCAATGGGAATGAAGATGTGAGAGTGTGTCCCATTCCCTGAGTCACATTCCAAATTCCATGTTCTGGAAAATCAGCAAGACTTGGCTTGTCCCTGCTCCCAGACACACAAAACTCCCCAGCTAAAATTAGCGGAAATAACCACGTGCGTAAAAAAAGGGTAAAAATTTTTTTAAAAAAACTCTCCTTTTTTTTTGCTCCTCCCTGCTCAACTGAAGCTCTTCAAAGTTTCTTCTCTCATGGAGTTGAGTCATTAGTCTTCAGATAAGTGATGCTTGAGCCTTTGATTAAAATTACTGGGGAGCGTCTCTGCGTGATTAAAGAGAGATAACACAATAAAAGGAAGAGGACTTTGCACCATTATTATGGCAAATAAGTGCAATTCCCAACCTGGGAGCTGCATCAACTTGTCTAATGTAATAAATGCTTCCCCTGTTGGAAACATGTCAGATTAGACTCGGAGATGTCAGCCTGGAGCTCCCGAAGGGCTCGGAGCTTGGCGGGGCACAGTGATGGCCAGGCTGAGGTGACACAGAGCTGGGGATGGCACTGCCCACTGGGCACTGAGCGGGGGCTGAGAAACACCAGCACGGGGTCTGAGAGGAGGGACAGGGCACAGACAGACCCATGGATGGATGGAGAGAGAAGAAAGAGTTTGAGGAGGCCGAGGGATGGATGGGAATGTGGCACAGGTGCCCAGAGGAGCTGTGGCTGCCCCTGGACCCCTGGGAGTGTCCCAGGGCAGGCTGGACAGGGCTCGGAGCAGCCTGGGACAGTGGGAGGTGTCCCTGCCCTGGCAGGGGTGGGATGAGAGCGCTGAGGTCCATGCCAGCCCCAGCCATCATGGCTCCATGCTCAGGACCCAGCAGAGGCCAGAGCTGGGCCATGTCCCTGCACTCTGCCAGGGCAGGGCCACAGCTGCAGGTCCTTGCAGGGAGCCTGTCTGGGGCTGGGCAAACACAGGGAGAACAGCTTTGTTTAGGGAGAAAAGGCATCATTTCCAACCTTACCCAAACCAGAATAGCTGCTCTGAAGGAGGGAAAAAGTCATTTTTTGTCCGAAGCAAATGTCTACACAAGGATTTAGTCACACCTACCCCATCTGACTCCCTGATGGAGACCAGCCGTGAGTCTCTGCTCTCCTCTGCAAGAAAGAATCATTCATTCCCTCCCCAGGCACAATGTGGGGCTCCATTCTCTAATCCAAGGAGCTGCTGTAGTGCTGTAGCTTGTAAAAGTGCAGACAGATAGTTCACAGACACATCCTATTTGTGGCTTAAAATACACCAGTTTATCATGCAAATGATATGTCAACAGAATAGCTGCACTTGGCAATACTCCCCGGAGTAAATTAAGCAGTTAAACATACCATGTGTAATATTAAAGAGGTTATGTGTTACATATAATAAGCACTTGAAGCCAAGTTGTCAGGAAGCCAAGTTTCCCCAGAAATCTGAAATTCAGCTCAGAGGAGCCAAGGTGCTTCTTCCCCCTCGAGCAGGTGATGTTTGGGGAAAACGGGGGAAAAATCCAAAATACCTGAGGCACCGTGGTCCCAGCTGGGGCCCCATGGAGGCTCAGTCCATGGCATGAGTGGTCCAGTCTCAGCTCCCTGGTTGGCATTTCGGGAGCTGGGGCACACTTAGGGCTTGCTCTGTGCGTTTTTCACAGTTCGAGCTCTGTGCGTCTGGGAACTATTTGCAAGGGCAGAAATATTGCAGGACTCAGTCTTCCCAAGGCTTTGCACTTCCTGGAGGGTGGAAATAGCAGGCAGGAAAAGAAAAAAAAAAAAAAAAGGTCTTGGATTGTTTCAGCTCCACAAATTGCTCCCTGAGGCAAGTAATTGTTGTAAAAAAATACACAAATATTCAGATTCAAGTTTAACCAAATACCAGGACATTTGGATTTATTCAAGTGTCAGCAGGCCCCAAGCTTTCCCGGTTATTTCAGGCTCCTTTACATCAGCAAATGTTTTCTGTTTCACAGGAACTCAAAGTCAAACCTGGGGGCTCACAGGGCCCAAAAGAGTCAAATAAAAATGTTCCCTGCCTGCCCCATGAACCAGCTCATTACACTCTGCTCTCCGCAGTGGAAATGGCTCCAGTGATTTATGGGGAACCAAAGCTAAAATCCCATTTGTTTACTGAGGTGCTGCCTGGCTCCAGGGCGTTGTTCTGAAGGTATGGAATGGAGTGAGAACCAAGGAGTTCCTCAGCCTCACCCAGACCCCAGCCCAGCCCTCCCTTCCCCAGCTCCTCCAGCCTCTCCCAGCTCCCCTCACCCATTCCACACCCAGTGGCTCCATGGACACCTCACTGTGAAAGGAAAACTCCTCTCTCTCAGGCTCCAAATTTCAGGACTGCTGGGAGCATTTGGGGTAATATTTTTCACACATCCTGAAGCTCATTCCTCCCCCTGCACACCCGTGTGCACATTCCTTATGGTTTGCTTCCCGGCAGGGCCCCAGGAGCCTGAAGAGATGATAAAATTTCCGTAAAGTAGGTGTTTCTCAGGCATTTTCCACAGTTCATGACCCTGTTTAAACCCCTGTGAGAAACAGAGAACGATGCATCATAAAACCCTGCAAAAGGATGGGTTTTGGCTAATTGCTTCAAAAACATGCAGTGATGAGAAATCCAGAAATACAAGTGACTAAAACACCTCGGCTGTTAAAAACACCTCCCTGCTCCTGGGCTGGGCTGTGCTGGCAGAGCCCTCCAGGCACTGCTGCTCCTGCAGCCTCTCCCTGCCAGGACGGGAAGATCAGGAGAGGACTGTTCCTCCTCCCTGCAGGTGCAGTGGGGCCATCAGGCAGATATTGCCCTCTCTTTACTGAGTTAAACCATCACGCTCCTTGATTTTCCCTCCTAAAGGTGTCATTTCTATTCATGAGTGTTTTTCTAGCTCTTCTTTGAATCTCCTCGAAGACTTCCACGCCCTTTTGGAGCTGAGGATGCCGTGCCAAGCCCAGGGTTATCACAACCTTCCTGTGCAGAGCTGCTGCTGGATCACAAGTCGCTCCTCAGGGACCTCCTGTGTCCCCAGGGCTTTCCTGAGTCAGCAGTTCCCCAGTCCTGCAATTCTGCTCTGCATTCCCTGGCTCCACAGCAGGCTGCCCTTCCCCAGATTTAGCCATGTGGGAGTTGTGTGAGTGAGCTGCTCATCCAAGCTGTGCCAGGAGAGAGAAGCAGGATTTTCCAGAGGAAATCCATCCCACTCCGAGGGTTATCTGAGGTCCGGTGGATAACTCCTGCTCCCGAGGTGCCTCCAGCCATCCCAGGATCAGGAGTGGGCCCCACGTACGTGACCTTTAGGTGGCCTCACTTCAGGGAGATGAATTATCTGACATTTGGCCGTATCAAAAGGCAATGTTTACTCGACCCGAGGCTCGGTGTCATTCACGGGGACTCTGCAGGGGCCCCTTTTCTTCTCCAGCCTTTGTGTCACTCCAACATTTATCAGTGAAGATTTAACAACTTACTCTCTTTTTTTTCTGTTGGCTCCTTCCTAGGGCCTTTAAATGGGATGGGGTCAAGACCATTTAAGGTCTCCATGAGAAAATAAAGCTCTTTGCCTGGAATCTCCTTTTAAGACTCCATTTGGAAACCAATTACAAACCCCATTTATTTGATGGTGCACCACGTTTATTTTGGATAGCTCCACTTTAGCCATTAGGATTGTCCTGTGACATGAAAGCAAATGTTTTTGAGAAGTTTGGCCAACTGAAGAACCAGCACAGAGGTGACTGATGAGCCTGAGCCTGCCAGGCTGGGAGGGCACAAAGGGTTGTCACACCCAGGGTGACCCTAAAAGTGACACGACTATAAAATTCCATCCGTTAGGGTCCTTTGAAAATCCCAACTCTAAACCTTCCAGGCCCAGTGCTTTCCCTACAGAGCTCCCCTGGAAGCAGCAGTTGTTCGGGAAGCTCATTCAGATGCTGCTGGGGACAGGGAGGGAAGGGCCTCTCCTTCCTGCCTTGACCCGGCAGCAGACTCCCAAAAGGATTCATATTTTCCATGTTGCTAATTTTAGGCTTTAGCTTTCCAACACCCACAGACTTGGAGACACAGCCCTGCTGCCTCTCTGCAGCTTAAACGCTTCCTAATGGCCTCAACCCCGAGATTTACACTGAGCCAACTCACTTTGAAACCCTTCCATAAAAACGCCTTCTGCAAACAGATTTGTTTCATTATCGTCAGGCCTGAAAGTGCCTGAAGTAACAAACAACTTCAAACTCCTTCAGATTTATTGTGGCACCAGGCTCGCACTTCGCTGCAGCCCTGTGTACCTGGGAGCGCCTCTGAGCGGGGACAGGCAGGGAGGTGGATGGAGAGCCCTGGTGCGATGGATCGGTGATTATGGTGCAATAAATATTGGATGGAGGATCTATGATAACATCTATTACGGCTTTATGAAATATTGATAGTGTCTGAATACATATTGCCTGCTGAACAGCTCGTTCCGGAGATGTTTAATGAAAGACATCTGTCGTTTTATCCTTGAATCTCCATGCAGGAGAAGTATAGCCCTGGTGAGGGCTTCCAGAGCGGAGAGGAAATGGGCTGCGAGACTCTGGCTCACCTATCCAGAGGCGTGGAGAGACAGAGACTGTTTTATGTACACAGAGTCTTTCATTTGGGGAATGAATTAACTCTGTGCTCCTCCGAAATCAATCCCTGCACAGACAACTGCCTTTAATGGGGCCAATAAAGAGATTGCACAGGCTGCTGTGGAGACTCCAGACAAATCCGTCCATCCTTCCGACGCCTACCCCTGATCCTCACCTGTCCCCCCTGAGCCCTGTGTGCAGCACTGGGCCACAACATTCCCCCTGTGGGATCCAATCCATGGTACACATTCACCCCAAACCATGGAATTATGGAATGCTTTGGGTTGGAAGGAGCTTAGAGCTCATCTCATTCCATCCCCTGCCATGGCAGGGACACCTCCCACTGTCCCAGGCTGCTCCAGCCTGGCCTTGGGCACTGCCAGGGATCCAGGGGCAGCCACAGCTTCTCTGGGAATTCCAGCCCAGCCCTCCCCACCCTCCCAGGGAACAATTCCTTCCCCATATCCCATCCATCCCTGCCCTCAGGCACTGGGAAGCCATTCCCTGTGTCCTGTCCCTCCATCCCTTGTCCCCAGTCCCTCTGCAGCTCTCCTGGAGCCCTTCAGGCCCTGCCAGGGGCTCTGGGCTCTCCCTGGAGCCTTCTCCTCTCCAGGTGAGCACCCCCAGCTCTCCCAGCCTGGCTCCAGAGCAGAGGGGCTCAGCTCTGTCTGGCTATTCCCAAACTGAGATTGGCTCCATTTTAACACTGTTATTTTGTGAAAATGAGAGGAAGGTCTTGCCTCTTCCCAGAAATTGTACCACTTCCTACCTGAGACTTCAAACCAATTTAGTGAACACCCTGAAATCTCCTGTGTGGACATTTCTTACACTGATAACTTCAGTGGGGTATTAAACAGCACCTTTAGCTGAATGAAGTAGTAGTGTTAAAACCAGATTGTGCCCCTTGTGACCATTCATCCTGTTCCCAGTTCACTGCCCCAGCGTGGGCGCTGCAGGCTCTCAGCTCACCCAGCTCCAAAGAGGAGCAGATGCCCGTGGGCACCGGCGGCTCGAGCACTGCTGTGGGTTAGGCTGGGGCTGGAACTCTTCTCCAGGAGAGCAGAGGTTCAGCTCACTCACATCTGACGAAGGTCTCCTGTTTGAACATGCACACCACGGAGACAGCAGCCAAAGCCAACCGTTCGTCCTTCCCATCCCACCCTCCTTCACCTCCTGCCATCCACGGGCGCAGATTTCCTCTCCCCCCTCCCTCAACACCTCTTTTCCAACAGCATTTCCCTCCCTGCTGCCAAGTGTCTGCTGAGGAGCGTGGGGACAGCGCAGCACAGCTCTAATGTTCCTCGCTGCTGCAGTCTCCTCCCATTATTGGGAGAGCAGCACAGGTTAGACGCTGTTAATGGCCTCTCCACTTGTTTATAGCTTCCCTGGCACCACTCCTGGGCTCAGCACTGCTGCTCTGCTTCCCCTCCTTGCTCTGGGGACACGTCCCCTGCATGTCATGTGTGCCATGTGCGATGCCACACGCGGGGCTGGTGGGGGGCATGCCCAGCCACAGCACATCAAAAACACATTAAACAAAGCCAGCGAACCTCAGCTCGGGTGGGTGGGGGCTTGGGGGGAAAGGGATTTTTATTTTGTTGGGTGAAGTGAATGAATAATTCATAGGCAAATCATTGACATGATAAATTCCTCCATTTCTCCTCTTTTGTGAATTGACAGCAAACAACTTCCCCATTCCTCCCCTCTGCATTTTCATTATTCAGAATTATTCACTAAACAATTGCTCAGAATAATTCTGGGGAGCAGATTCTCTGCTGAGGATGTCGTGCTGACGTCAGTGGAATTGGAGCCAGCAGGAGCTCAGTTCAGAGGCCCTGAGCCTTCCAGCACCAGGATTTGGGCTCCAGGTTTGAGCCATCCCGACCAGAGGTGGCACAGAGACACTGGACGGTCCCATTTGCTCCCTCATTAGATGAGCAGAGTTCTGCAAATCAGGTTTTCCACTGTGAGGACTTATATTTACAAATGATCAGGGGTTGAAACTGCTGGGATGCAGTGGGATGTCACCCTGGCACCTCCAGCAGCACTTCTGCCACCACATTTCATCTGCAGCCCTGCAGGACCGAGGGACAAAATGGGATTTCTACATTTCCATTTCATCTGCTGCAAATGAGCCCTGCCCTTCCCAGGAACTCTCTGAACCCTCCGCCAGGCTCACCAGCGCAGCCCTGCCTTTGATATTCATGGGAAGTGAAAAGAAAACAACCCAAGGTTTGCTTTTTAATTTCATGGGAAATTTTGCAAGTGGCTTTTGCTTGGTTCTGCACTTCATTTACTCATTTACACACTGACCCAAACCCCACATGAACAACTGAATGTCTCCAGAATACCACAGCTCTGACTCAGAAAGTCTTTGATATTTATCTGCCTGCAGTTTCCAATAAGTTAAACCCAGCTGACCTAAAATACCAAATTCTGAGGGAGCTCTTTGGCTGATGACTCCTGGTATCTGACAGCAATTGTCTGGGGTGTATTTTCTGTATTTATTTATTATAAATGAGACACCTGACACCGTGAGATCATAAGCAATTTCCAGCTCTCTCCAAATCACCGGTAGGGTTCCAGTTTGGAGCCTCACAGCATCATCAATTCTGCTGCAGAATTTTTCTGTGCTGATTGCCAGTAATTTGCAACATGTAAGCTGAAGGGAGGGAATTGTTTGGAATTGCTTCCAGTTCTCCTCTTCATCTCCTAGTGGAAATCAGCCCATGTTGAGCAGGCCAACCAGACTGTTGTGACCACAAACCCCCTAAAAATCTGGAGATCTGATTCTCCTTTGAATGCCAAAATGTAAACATCACATCCCTGTTTCCAGCCCTGCCTTGGGGAGGATGTTGACTCCTTTGGTCATTTCTCTGGTTTAGCATCTGCTTTCCCCTCATCACACCCCTGCATTTGGATTTAGGTGAATTCCTGTCACCACCTCAGACCTATCTGTTCACAGAGTTGACAAAATAATTTCCCAACAAGAGACAACATTTCATCAACCTGATTTCTGCAAAAATCTGCAAAAATCAGGATCTTCCCTTGCAGCCAAAACCCTCTTGTTAAAACTTCTCCCACCACAGCAAGGAGGATCTCTCGCTAAGGGAACACAGTTGCAGACCAGCTCTGCTTCCATGGACCCTCAAATAATTGCCTGAGCAAGCAGGAAGGAGCTTTTCCTTGCAGCTGAAATCCTCAGACATTTCCTCTTTGCCTCTCTAAATCCCTCCTTTGGTGCGGTGCTTCCGCCCACTCCGCGTGTGCTGCAGGAGCCGCAGGAGCAGAGTGCTCCTGGCAGTCAGGAACCCATTCCCTCCTCACACCGCGAGCATCCACCCCACAGCCCCAGGAGTGGAATGCTCATGCAGTCAGGAACCCATTCCCTCCTCACACCACGAGGATCCACCCCACAGCCCAGCTGTGGTGCTGCGGGGCAGATCCCACAGCCAACACACCAGCCTGACCATCCCATGTTTCTGCAGAGCATCGGGACACATCCAGGGGGTCACAGCTTCCATCTCACTCTCGCGAGGAGGGGCAGCCCTGTGCTTCAGAATGAATCATTTCTGTTTCAAGGCAGATTTCCTGCCCATCATCCATCCATCCATCCCCCTGTCCTGGTGCCTTGGAAAGTCCCAACTCAAGCTGAAGTCCCCAGCTGTACCATCAGCCATAAACAAGCCGAGCCAGTCCAAGATCACCCTTCTCACTGCAGAGGGTTGGACTAAAAAACCTTTAAAGGTTCCTTCCAACCCAAACTGTTCCAGCCACCGTCTCCCCCTGTGCCGTGGGGAATGGTGGGGACAGAAGGGATTTATTGGTGTGGACCCAGACTGGGAGCCAGGGCAGCCAGATGTCCATAAGGGACATCAAAGGGTTCTCCTGCTGCCCAAGGGAGCTGCAGGTGGATGCGTTTCTGGATTTTGGCTTTGATTTAACCCTGTCCTTTTGTTGGTGTTAATGAAAAGCAATAGAGAAAAGCAGTGACACAGAGCAGAGCCAGTGACTCACCGAGCTTGTGAGACCAATAACTACAGACCCTAATTGTTACTGACCCAAAACCAAATCCCTATCCCCCTTTACTGGGTGCAGTCCACACTACTCCAAAAGTAGGAGTGGGCTGAGCCATAATTCACATTTAATTTGCTCAGAAGCACCAGGCAGGGAGCAGCACTGGGCACATCCGGGGACAGGGCAGAGGAGCTCAGTGTGGGCACTGCCCCGGGGCAGTGCCCAGGAAACACAATCGTCACCGCGACATCCTTTGACTGGGGATCCAGAGGACATTGTGTCCTTCAAAGAGGCTAAAACAGCCAAGGAGATCAGACAGGACCCGGACAAAAACCGCCCCAGCCCTGACTCCCCCACGCTGTCCTCTGATACAGAGACCATGAGTCAAACCTCGCTCTTCTCCTCCCCTCACAACACCCTCGCTCCTCTCGGCTCTAATTAAAAGGAAGCGAGTGCTCGGAGCAGGGAGATGGCTCCTGTTGTGAAACGGGCCGGGATGAATCATCCCTCGAGGGCATGGTCCTCCTGGGAGCTGGAGGGCCCTTCTGGGACCAGAGGGGAAGCCATGCCTGCTCCCAGGCAGCCCTCGCCGTGCCCTGCGCCAGCTGGCACAGCTGATGCCACGGTGCTCTGGAGCATCCTTATCTCCCCGGGAGAGGCTTTCACTGAGCCCTCGAGCACTGGGAAATGGAGATACTCAACTCATCCCGCTCTGCAAATCCATGGGGGGAGGATGGGAACGGGAACAGCTCACCCCTGCCTGTCACTGAGGCTCGATCCATGCCATGAGCATCATAAACCCACAGACTTTGTTTTCCAGAAGCTCTCCCCAGCCTGGGCTGGCCATTTCCCATGGGTGAGAGAAGGAGCCACTGCCAATGCCCAGAGCCAGAGTGCTGTTCCTGCTGCTCTCAGGAGGAGGGATGGCACCAGATCTGGGAAGTTTGGGCACCTGGAGATGGACCCAAGCTCGCTGTGGTGACAGTGCCAACACCAGGGTGTCGAGGTGAGCTGCCAGCCCCAGGTGGGGTTCCAGGTGTCCCCCACCAGCTCCTGCCCCTGCAGCAGGGCTCTTTCCCAGGATGTTTGGGTGGGAGCAGGGCACAGCCCAGCACAGCCCCTACCCCCGGACACCCACACAGGCCCCAGGTGTCCCCTCCCTCCTGTCCCCTCCCAGCAGCACAAAGCACCAACCTGCCCTCCTGGGCGCTGCTCTTCCGCCGGTGTTCTGTGAGTCACATCACTGATGTCACCTCCCCGCGTCACCGCAGCTCTAAGATGGATTTAATGAGCCCTTGTTTTCTTTGGCTAAGAAAAACCTCAAAGAGGCTCAGTCTCCAGCAGCCTGAGGAGCCAGCAGGTCACCCTGCCAATGTCCCTGTCCCCACAGGAGGACAGAAAACTGCAAAAGGGTCAGCGGGTTGGGAACAAGAGCAGAACATCCCCAGAGATCACCCCCCGAGCACCCAAGTGCCTCCAGAACAGCTCAGCAGCACCTGCCAGGTGCCACCCTCCTTGCAGGACAGGGCAGGGGAGCCCCTGCGGTGCCTTGCTCTGCTCTGATTCCACGAGGGAACGAGGGGCAGGTGGCAAGGGGCAGTGTCACCCTGCCTGTGACATGGGACAGTGTCTCTGGAGGCCTCTGCACAAGGGGCTGAGGTGTGGGACATTCCCGGCTGGAATTCCCACCCCTGTGCTGGCACTTACCCACTGCAACCACGCTGTGTCCTGCAGTCCTGGGGCCACCAAACCCAAGGGACAGAGCCACCCTGGCATCTTCCTGGGGCTGCCCAGCAGCTTTGGCCACACCTGGGGAGTGAATCACAATTTACACCAATAAACACAGAGAATTTTAAACTTGTAGTGCTTTAAATCCAGAGGAATAAATCATTGCAAAGCAGAAGGGAACAAAATTCATTATACAAATCAAGGGAAACAAAGATCACTCTTCTCTCTTCTATGAAGGTCACTAAGAAGGGAAACACCATGTGAGGTCCCTGGGAGCCCAGCAGTGTAAATAGTCAGTGCACAGAGGGCATCTTCTATTAAAGAAAGTGTCTTGCTAAAATACATAGGCATCATATAAATTACTGGATAATGAAATTGCGGTTGATTTGCTGCCTGGTCAGCCACAACCCTCCTGCCACGCTCCTGAGCAGAGCCAATAATCTTAAGAAAGAATGACACTGGTACTGAGGCAGCTGGTCAGCGGGATTTGGGACAGAGCAGCTTCTCCAGAATGAGAGGAGTGGACACTGCAGCCCCACAGCCCCACAGCCCATTCCCCCTTGGCCTGTCCCTCCAGGCCCTTGTCCAAAATCCCTCTGCAGCTCTTGGAGCACTTTAGGCGCTGGAAGGGCTCTAAGGTCTCCCTGGATCCTTCTCTGCTCCAGGCCCAAGTGTTCCCATTCCATCCCAGCCATGCCCTGCCCTGAGGAGCAGCCAGCAGCAAATCCCTGGGAAGGACACACGGAGGGGATGACTGCCCAGAGACTTCCCAGGGAGCCCCTTCCTGCCCTTTGCCATCTCCAGCTCTGCAGGGACCAGCCCTGGCTGGATCCTTTGCCCTCTTGTTCCCAGGCTGCTCCTCTCCCCTTTGCCCTCAGCTCTCCCCTCTCTCCTGGGGCTGCAGACATGACAGGGGTGGTCTCTGTTCCCTGGGACCTCAGGGGGGTCCCAAAGGGTGAGGAGACAACAGCCACCCCTTTGCTCTAGGGGAGCCTTGATCCCATGGGGGGAACGAGAGCAGAAGGGGAAGGTTGGGAGCTTCTTCCCCTGCAAAAGAAGAGCTGCAGTGTTTGAAAGCAATGATGAGGTCTGGGATCGGGTCTCAGGCCCATGGCCTGGAGTGGGTTTCCAGTACAAATCCCATCCTAATTCTTTCCCATTACCCTCTTCCTTTCTCCCTCTGCTGCTCTGAACCATTGGCACTTCATAGCCCCAAACGTTCCGCATGTTCCGTGCAATTTTAAAGCCATTGTGTCAGCTGCTCTCTCCCCCCACCTCTCGAGACCTCCAGTTGCTGTGTCAGAATGTAATTAGTTTTGATGGGATGTTAAGATTTCTTGAGCTCCCGTGGAGAGGCAGCGTGAGGAGAGACGAGGCAGCGGATTGTGATTGTCACTCCCCATGGGAAGCACTTGAAGACCCTGGAAGACTCATTTACAAAAATGTAAAATAAATAAATAAATAAATAAATAAATAAATAAATCCAAAAGCAACAGACCCAGTAGGCTTTGGCTTAATCGACTGAAATCACTAAGAATTTTTTTACCTCCTTTCCTGCTTGGAGAAAAATGGGAATTAACTCTCTTGTGACCGACAGGAGGTGCCGTGGGGAGGCAGCAGTCAGGGATTTATTCCAAACCCAGCTCTGGACATCGCTCCCTGAGCTTTTCAAAAGAATTGCATGTTGGTGTCACTTTTCCCAGTCTCAGGATCTGATCCACACAGGACACGCCACATTTTCAGAGCCTCCTGCACACTCTCCCCAGCTGACCCCCGGCAGCGCAAAGCAGGGTTGGCAATTCCCCAGGAGAAGTGTTCTGCCATTGGGATGGATCCTGAGGAAGCTCTTCCCTAGACACAGACCTGCCCCAAAGCCCCGCAGGTGCAGTGCCCTGGTGTCAATGCAGCCCTGGCTCTGTGCTGGTGCTGTGCTGGTGCTGTGAAGCACAGACGGATCCAATGCAGTCCTGAGCCATTCCCATCAAACGCCAGTTCAACTGGATAATGGGGCCTATTGATTGCTGCGAGGGCCAGACCAATCTCACTTGTCCTTCCAATGATTATTGTGGCATTATCCACATTATTTCTGCTCAGCAAAATTAATTCCTCTTTGCCCACCCCTGTCCCTGTGGGTGGGAGCACATTCCAGTATCCATTCCTGCAGAGGTGGAAGTTAAAGAGACCTCTGTAAGGACTGCATTTAATTCACTTCTAAACTGTTGTCAGACAATTTGACTTTTTTTCCCCCCTCTAATACTGCCACTGGCATTAATGGAAAGAAAACAATAGCTGCATCTGGTCACTTAAGGAGTCAGCCCCCCCTTCCACAGCTCTGCTGACATTTTTGTCTCCAGCCTGGACAGTAATGCATTCAATTTTAATTTTAGCAAATGCTTTCTTTATGATCAGAGACATTTTTCATTTGTATGTGTTTGCATCTCTCTTAAAATTCAATATTTCATTTGAGGCGGCCGGGTTATTGCCTGCTCCTCAAAATAAAACATTCGTGGCACAAGGATATTTCAAATTATTTTCTCTGGTTTCCTCCACTCAAGAGCAGCAATTGCCTTTGCAGCCACTCTGGGAGGAGCAGAGAGAAGCCAGTCCCAGTCTCAGTCCCAATCCCTGCCCTCTGCACAGTGAATTTGGGGGAAAATGGGGCTGCTTGGGGCTGCCCTGTACAGAATCACCCAAAAAACAATCAAAAGGAGAGGCTGAAGGAGAGGTTTGCCTTCCTTTGGCCATCACACCAAAGCTCCTGGGAAAGACTTCTCAGCAAATAACTTTTTACAGTACAATAATCTTTCCAGGGGGTCCAGCACAAGCTTGCTCAGGTGGTCTGAACCCTTCCTGTGCCTGCCTTGAGCCAACACAAGCGAGGGAGAGGTTCTGCAGAGGAGCCACTGAGGGGTTTGTTTGCAGGAGCCTGTGCCCATCCACCCAGGATGATCCCAAAGCATCTGCACGGGGGAGCAGCCCTGTGCCAGCCTGGGAGCTCAGGGGTGGAGCCACGGATGGATCTCTGCGGATGGATCCCTGTGGGATGGATCCCTGCAGGATGGATTCCTGTGGATGGATACCTGTGGATGGATCCCTGCAGGTGGATCCCTGCAGGTGGATCTCTGTGGATAGATTCCTGCAGGATGGATCCCTGCAGGGTGGATCCCTGTGGGTGGATCCCTGCAGGCTGGATCCCTGCAGGTGGATCCCTACAGATGGATCTCTGCAGGTGGATCCCTGTGAGATGGATCCCTGCAGGTGGATCCCTATGGGTGGATCTCTGTGGGATGGATCCCAGCAGGTAAATCCCTGTGGGTGGATCCCTGCAGGTGAATCCCTGTGGATGGATCCCTGCAGGTGGATCCCTGTGGATTGATCCCTGCAGGTGGATTCCTGTGGGTGGATCTCTGCAGGATGTATCCCAGCAGGTAAATCCCTGCGGGTGGATCCCTGCAGGTGGATCCCTGCGGGTGGATCCCTGTGAATTGATCCCTGCAGGTGGATCCCTGGGGGTGGATCCTTGTGGAATGGATCCCTGCGGGTGGAAGCGGCCAGCACTGGAGCTGTTCTGGGAGCCTGATCCCTGATCTCCCGTACCAACACACACAACTCCAGGGTCCAGCCCCTGCCAAATCCCCTCTGCCAGCCCAAGGCTCCACAGGGAGCCCTGCAGGAGCTGTGTTTGCATGGCTCCAAGAGAGGAGAGAGAGACCGTATTTTATATCAGCAATAAATGTCAGCAGCTAAAATCAGGCTGCAGTTCCTAACTGTCGATTTTCCATAAAAATAAAGGCTGGATCCCGAGCTGGGTAACTCACAGGCGAGCTGGCACACCCGGGCAGCTGGGTTTGCTTTAAACACTGCACTACCTGGGGCTGTGAGAAATCTCACCTCCTCATTACAGAGCAGCCCCTCATTAAAAGTGGATTTCCCACCTCTGAACATGTGCTGACATCTCAGGATATGCAGGGAGCAGCTCAAGGTCAGACATCTTCCGGTGCAAGAGCCCTCTTCTCCCCAGGTGCTCTGTATCCACAGCCTTGCCTCGCAGGATTTTGTTTTCTGGTGTTTCTGTCCAGCCCAGGGGTAAATGTCTGAAGTAATAAAGCTCCCACCATTTCCCCTGGAAGATTATTCCATGGTCTAACAGATTTTGCCATTATAATTTTTTTCCATCCTGAGACCTAAAATCTGATGCAGTTTAATTTCACCTGGTCATATCAATATATGAAGAGAAAAGAGAAAAACCACAGGAGAGGCAGAGAGGGCAGAAGGATCTAGAAGCGGCCAAGGCAGGATGGAGCTAAGAAGGGACAGATCCCACGACAGCCCCTGTGCTGCCCCAGCCTGGTGTAGAATGTTGGATAATCCATCTCCATGCCCTCCCCACCCTCTGGAATATCAGCCCCAGCTGCTGAGGCTGTGCCTGCACTGAGGAGATACTCTCAGTGACCGTGGGCTGGGCAGGACCAACAGAAACTCACTGGATTTGGCATGAAGTGAACTCAGGGGAGAAAAGTTCAGGGTGTTGCAGCGCTGGCAGAATATGCTCCTCCTTTCCTAATCAGGATGCTATTGGGGAACAATTAAAGACAAGTCAGGGGTGATTAAAGGTAATTAAATGCTCTCAGTGGGGAGTGAGATGCTCAGAGGATGCTGCAGAGCTGACAGGCAGAGGAGCTGCCCTGCAGCAACTCTGTCCTTTGGGAAGGTGAGGAGACTCCCCAGGATGGGGCTGCAGCTCTGTGCTAGGGGCTCCCCCAAACTGCACGGGAACCAACCCTCCAGGCCAGGCAGGCTCAAGCCTTTTGGTTTTCCCCTCTGGGACATCTTTCCCACTGGAAAGGATGTTTCTGAAGGAGCTGAGGAAGCGCTGGTGGGGCAGGGGAAGAGCCACAGTCCAGGGCAGAGCTCACAGCCCGACTGTCCCCGAATGGGACAGGATGGGAGCTGTGACAGCTGAGCAGACACAGCAGCCAGGAGGGGAATGAAGCGGCTGCTGGGACTGGAAAACCACTGCCTGCAAATGAGAGCTCAGCCTGAAGAGCAAAAGCTTTCCCCAAAAGCCAGCATTCACTCTCCAGCAGCATTCAGCGGCCCTGGGTTACTGGGAAAGGCAAATAACTCCAGATTTACTCAGTGCTCCTGGTTACACACGAGAGGAGCTCCATGAACATCCACTCACCATTTTACACAAATCCCAACCACATCCGACTGTGCAACAATAGGTGGAGCTCCAAGTACTGCCAGCTGCCAGGGAGGAGAGCAGAGCCGCGTGCCGAGCGAAGGGAGATCCACAGCCTGAGTGTCCCTGGGTGGGACATGTCCCACTGTCCTCAGGCCAGCCTGAGCCATCCCCCAAGCTCCGACGGACACAGCCTGACTGCCAGCATGGGAATGCATGGGAACGACTCCTGCTTTGGGAAGATCTTCTGCATTAACAAGCTCTGGAGGGGTTTAAATCTGTGTGGATGCGGCACTTGGGGACATGGGTTAGTGGTGGGTTTGGCAGTGCTGGGGCGAGGGTTGAGCTCTGTCTCAGAGGGATTTTCCAAACTTAATGATTCTATGAACTCATGGCTCTTACTAGAGGCTGTGTGCCTGCTTGTGGTGTCGCAGCTGGCACTGTCAAAGCAGGACTCCAGACATGGACCTTTCCCAGTAATTCCAGCAGAGCAGCTCTCGAATTCCACTTCAGCTCACACTGGAAGTGCACAGCCTGCACCAAGCCACCTCGGGGTCTCTGCTGGGGATTGCTCTGCCTGTATCGATGTACGCAGGGGATGCTTCAGACCCTCACACTCTGCCAGGACCCGGTTCCTGCAGCAGGACCCCATGGAAGTGTGCTCCCTTTCCCCCACACCGAGGAGTTCTGCAGAATTCGTGGTCTAAAGAGACAAGAAAACCATCACTCACAGCAGAGCGCTCTGCCCGCAGGAGTGAAAACACAGCACTCCTGGGATGACATCCATATGCTGTCCGTGTTTCTGGAGCTCGTTTGCCATACCCATGGGAACAAAGCCCCCCTGAGCTGGCCCTGCTGCTGCCCTGGTGTACCAGAGTGACAAACGGAGGCAGTGATGACAGCCCCGGGGATTCCAGGGCTGGGGAGGATGGATGTGTCCCCAGGCCTGTCCCCGTGTGTGCACAGGGCTCTGGGAGGCCCCATCTGGTAGGGGCTGCTGGCACCCCTGAGCTGCAGGGGCTGCTCGGATGGAGCCTCTCCAAATCCCATCTGCCAGGGTGGGCTGGACTATTTCCAGCCTGGATGAAGCCTGGAGAACCTGAGGGTGGAATCCAAACTGGGGAGGCCATGACATCTCTAAGCTTTGGACAAGAGGAATGTTGGCTTAAATACCAACATTTTCCCCTGCAGATCCCAAAACATCTTGTGAGGCACTCATCTGCTCCATCACAGCAGCAGCACATCCCCAACAGCCACAGGGACACCAAATTCGGGCTATTCATACCCAATTTCTGAATCAGGCCCTTCCCTATAGATCTGCTGCCACTTCTGTGGATACAGAGTTGTGCATCAAAAAAGGGTTAAATTCCCAAGATAGCTGCTCATTACATTTTCATGTAGTTCAGAAAGGCCAGTGAGGCCCTAGAAGCAAACATTTTCCCTTTTAATGACACCCTAATAGATTAAGAGTGACCTGTTTCCCCACAAACATTAAAGTGAGGAGATGGATTACCCTGGCGACCCCAGGGAGGGATCTCCTGTGCACAGCTGGTGTGGAGACACTGGGAAAAGAGCCTGGAAAAGAGCCACAACAGCTTCGGGACAGATGTGGCACAGGCAGGTCAGCGCCGCTTCCCTTCGCTGTCCCTGCTCGGCCCCAAACAGCCACTCTGGGAGTGGAGCTGTGCCAGGAAAATGGAAAGCGCTTTTGGGGTGAGAGGAGGTGTTATTGCAGATGTTTGGGTTATTGCATGGTTTTGCCTAAGAGGAGGAGGAGGGAAGGGGAGAGACAGTGGGGGAAAGGAAATATTTATCAAGCTTTAAAAGAAGCAGATGGTGGCAATGGAAGGGAAAGTGCCTGTGGGATGAGTCCAGTGGCAGTGGGATTAGTCCCGAGCTCCCTAAGGTTTTTGAGTGCTCCTGTTCTGGGCCACCACATCACTGTCAAAACCTCGGGGTGCTCTATGCCAGCCTGGGGGTTCTGGGAAAAGCAGGGCCCTGTCACTGTCACTGGCCCTGTCACTTTGGGAGCCCCATCCCTCAGCATCCTCAGTGCTTTGCCTGACAGGCATCCAGCCAGGGCTCCTGTGCCACCATCCCAGGAGGCCCAGCTGCCACCTGAGCGGTCCCCAGAGCTGTCCCCACCAGCTGTCCCTGTGAACCACCTCCAGCCAGGCCTGGCAGGGGCACACAGTGACCCCTCCACCGCTGGCAGGGGGACACTGGCCCTGCCGGGACTCGCCAGAGGAGCCACTTGCCTGTGACTGGCAGGATGGAAATCTGCCTAATTAGCACCAGTAAAAGCAGCAGCAGCAGCAGGGGCCCGGCCAGCCCCTGCCAAGCAAACATGTTCAAATCAAACTGCAGCCTCTCTGCTCCAAAGTTTACAAGATGTTTCTTTCAAACCCTCATTAAGCCCTTCTGTCGTCCCCCCTGCGCCGCGGTTCCGATGCCAGCACGCACAGCCCCGCTCCTGCTCCATCCCCGCTCCACCTCCGCTCCACCTCCGCTCCAGCCCTGCTCCAGCCCTGCTCCAGCCCCGCTCCTGCTCCAGCCCCGCTCCTGCTGGGCACTGCTGGCACAACTGCCATGGAAGGGTCAAGCAAATCTGAAGGATTGGATTTTCCACTTTCTGGGTCATCCTCTAGGCACAGCCAGCTCTGTAAATACCACAGGAGAGCGTTTGGAAGCTCAGCCGGAGACATTTCCTGACCGAGCGCAGCAGGACGGTGTGACCTGGAGCTGAGCTGGTCCTGCACACAGCCCTGGGCAGGGCACACAGATACAGCCCTGCCAAGCTGTTCCTCGGCGTCAGCAGAGTGCTCTCAGTTGGGAGCAGCCCAAGCCTTGAATATGATTTTTGGAAATAAGTTCATTCCTTGGACTCTAATTGAATGCTGGGCACCAAGTGCTAGCTCTGGGTGAGTGCCTGGGCTGCTTCCCTGCTGATGGCACAGCCCAAAAGTGTCCCTTCACCACGGGGTGCCTCAGGAGCTGGGACACAGCCCCGAGGAAAGAGCTGAACCAAAGCCCCACACCCCAGACAGATTTTGCCCCCAAGGTGACACATGCCGTTCATCCTGAGTTCCTGGGAGTGCCTGACCAGGGTTTGGGGCCCCCAAACTTTGTGCCAGGGTCTTGCTTCCCTTGGCACGACCAGCCTGGGGGCAGCCAGCCGGGTGATGCTGCAGGGCTCTCACGGGACAGGGGAGCCCAGGCAGCTCCAGGCACTGGAAAAGCAGGAACACTGCCAATATTTACTCAGCACTTGGGACAATCAGTCCTTTCCCTTTTGCTGTGCTCAGGACTGGGTTAAGTGCAGTTTACAGGCAGCAAGGTGCCCCACAGAGAGCCTGAGAGGCGAGGAGGAAATGAAATGAAATGCAGAAACTCAGCTCATCCCCAAGCACACCATCTGAACACAGCACTCGGATCCTCCTCCTCTCCGAGCACTGCCTGACCTTGGTTGGACCGCACAAGCACTTTTCTGCCCCGGGGGGTGCCCCTCGAAGCATCACCGTGCCCAGGCTTGGCAGAGCCTCTGGCATGGCCACCTCCGTCACCTGCAGTGAGCGGATGATAAAAGAGAAAGAGCTGCAGTTCAGCTCTGGACATTTGTGGCCTTCTGCCTCTGCTCCCAGCTCCTGGCCAGGGCCCCACAAGCACAGCCACAGCCACAGCTGCAGCCAGAGCAGAGCAGCAGAGCCTGGCACGGGCACCGCGCTCGGGTGAAAAGCAGCAGAGGTGAGGCAGAGCCACGTGTGGCCAGCACAGTTCACCCAGCCTATGGCGAGGAGCACAGGAGGGTTTAGGTTGGAAAATATCTTCAGTGTCATCAAGTGCAACCACGAACCCAGCCCTGCCAACCCCACCACTCAATTATCCCAAATTTGCACAGCTACACCTCTGTGAACTCCCCCAGAGATGGGGACTCCTCCCCTCCCCTGCCCCGGGAGCTGCTGGATGAGCATCCTGGGAAATGCTGGATGAGCAGCCCATCCTGGGAAATGCTGGATGAGCAGCCCATCCTGGGAAATGCTGGGCTCGGGGGCAGCACAGAACCAGCCCACAGAACTCCCTTGGAAACGCACCCAAGCTCTGCAAAACCTGTCTGGTTTTGGGAGGTGGGGGAAGGCCAGGGAGAAAGCACCAGGAAACATCAGGTTTCAATACTCACAGGGTTGTGTTATTCCCCTTTTGATGCTACTTCTTATTTTGACTGAAAAATACTTCGTGGTCTGACACAAACCTCCCCCTTGCCCAAAGAGCCAATGTCAACACAGAGCTCTGTGAGCCCCTCAGAGGGAAACGTTTAAAATTACAGAATGAAAAAATAAAAATTAAAAGCAGCAGCCTGATCTTTTCAAAGCTTTGCTTCTTCCTCCCCAGGAACATTCAGCATTTTTTCTCTTTTCCCTATAAAACCCTCACGTTTTGGGGTCCCACAGCACTCAGAGCTGAGGCAAAGTCCAGCTCCCAGGTGGGCAGTGTCCAAACCCCCTCTGCTCCCACCCCTGGATATCATCCCAGGGATAAGACCCTGGCAGGCCTTTCCATGCTAAATCTCTCCTCTTGGAGCCAAGTCAAACACCTTCCCCTCTTGGCATGGTGTGCAGAGCCCAGCCAGGCTATAAGCAGTTATTTAGTTAATGCTGAAAAACCTTGGATCAAAAGAAAAACAACATTTTCCCACAGAAAAATGCAATCTCCAACCCCTTCCTGTGCCCAATTAAAGCAACGCCACTAATTAGGCTTCCATCTACCCATCCCACACCCTCTCCTGGGCCAGCAGTTCCCTGCCCACCCTTGTGCAGCCTTTAGCCAGCCTTTCTCTAACTGAAAAAGCCCGTGAAAGGCATGAAATTGGGCAAGGACAGGTTTGCAAACAACCTCAGCTTCTGGAGCTTGGCAATATTTAATTTCAGCCAGAGAAACTCAAACCAAGAGGGACCTTTGCCAAATGGTCTGGTTCCAGGGCAGCAAATGCAGGGAATTCAAGGTATTTGTGCCCCAGCCTTGCATTTTCTCTCGCTAAGGGAGCAGGGAAGGGGGAAATCTCCACATCCACCTGCATTTCTGTGATTCTGAGTGGCTCCAACCAGGCCCTCTAAAGCCTCTGCCCCCGTGGCTGTGTTTGGGGTACACGGGGGGGTGTGAGGCTGTTTATTTGTGTGTGTTTATGTCTCTGCACTCCGGCTGTTTGTTGGAACAGGCTGCACTTCCCTCTGCATATGTCTCTGTGGCTACGTGCCTGACTGCGTGGGAGAGCTTCCCGTGGCTCCTTGGTGCCATTCCCAGGCAGCTCCGCCAGCAAAAGGCACACTGCAGTGGGGACTTATCAGACAGCAAGGGAAGCAGCGGGGAAGAGCTGAGAAAGGGTTAATTTGCAGAAAATAATCTGAATGGGCAAAGAAGTGGCCCAGAGGGGGTTTTTTGTGGCTCCTCGCAGACACAGGGAAGACAAGGGAAGGGTGAAAGGGAGACCACAGAGTGGGAATCATTGCAGGTGCCCCATGAGCTTCCAGCCTGCATTTTATTCCCCAGGGCTTTAAAGGGATGCTTCCCACTCACCCTTTTGTGGCAATGAACTAGGAGGCATCGGGAGCAGCAAACCATTCTGCCAGCCCCTGCACGGCTCCCAGGAATTCCAGGCACATGGCACTGGTGTCCCACCAGGCTTTTCCCCATGGAAAGGTCCTCCAGTTCCTCCACACACAGCAGCCTCTGGGATGACCAGCTGGGATGGCCAACGCTGCAGTCCTGACTCCAGGATGACCAGCTCTGCAGTCCTGACTCCAGGATGACCAGCTGGGATGGCCAACGCTGCAGTTCTGAGGGAGCCCGGGGGGTCCCTTCCATCCTCAGCCCACCCAGGCTGTGGAGCAGCATCGCTGGGGTTCCCTCCAGGCCGAGGGTCCCTGGGGGTCCCATCCATTACACTCCTATCAAAGCCCTCTCCGGTTCATTTCTTTGACAAATCTTCCCTGTGCATCATGGTGGAAACAACCCAGAGATAATAACAGTAGATATGGGTTGACCTATGGGATTCCTGGAGTGATCAAACTGTCAGATAACTGAATAAATCTTTCTCGTGGGCTGGGATTAAATCAGAGAGTGTTGGCTGCTGCGGCTTCTTATTTATTTGTGTTCTCTTAAATTGCATTTCCCTTCCCCCCATGAAGAGCCCTGGCTGCCTGCAGCTGTAAATTACTGCAAACCTTCTGGTGAGTTGAGACACCGACTCTCTTAACCTTGCAAACATCTCCTGCTTGCCTTAATGGTCTCAGAGAGCTCTCAGGAAAGAGAAAGCAAAATGGGGAATATGATTTGAAGGGAAGTTCATACCTTGGCACTGCCCAGCAGCCTGACCGCTCTGGAGATCACCTGCAACCCCTCAGTGTGGAACTCCTGGATGTTTCATGGTCTTGGACGCAGCCTTTCCTCTCTGTTCCCCCAGCCTCCGCCTGGCCCTGGTTCTCTGCAGCACCTTGGGGCTGGAGCTGTGCCGGCAAGCAGGGCCCTGGGGAGCTGGGAATCACAGCCATGGAATCCCAGAGCCATGCAGGGTGCAAAACACCTGTAAGAAGAAGTGGAACAGGTTGCCCAGAGAAGCTGTGGCTGCCCCTGGATCCCTGGAAGTGTCCAAGGCCAGGTTGGACAGGGCTTGGAGCAGCCTGGGACAGTGGGAGGTGCCCCTGCCATGGCAGGGGTGGCACTGGGTGGGGTTTAAGGTCCCTTCCACCTCAAACCATTCCATGGTTTAGGATTCTAAGACCATCGAGTCCAGCCATGAAGCTGGCAGTGCCAAATCCACCGCTAAACCACACCTCTGGAAGGGGCCATGTCCTGCTCTCCTGCATGAGCCCATTCCCAGAGAGCAGCACGTTCCCATCGGCTCTGGCAAGGGCAGACCATTGGAAACGGGGCTCAGGCAGCAGCGCTGGGGCTTGGGGAGGAGATCCCCAGGACAGCATAGAGACAGAACCCAGCTGGCTCAGGAAGGGTGGGTGGAGACATGTTGTCCTGGGGTGGCATAATGATATCTTGTATTCCCTACCGTTTTGTATGCTTGACCAGAAATATTGTCCTGTAGCTTTAACTGTGTCCAGCAGCTGGGAGCTCTGCCGCCAGCG
>VZRL01006035.1:2775-97829 GCA_013397895.1 Origma solitaria
GCCCGGCTCCGCTGTGCGCCGGCAGGTGCTGGGGGAGGGAGGGTGCGAGGGCGGCGGGAGAGGCTCTGTGTCCGGCCGGGTGGAGGCGGGGCCGGCCGGTGCCGGGCCTGGCTGCGCGCTGTGTGTGTGAGGAGACGGGCAGCGCATCCCCCTGCTCCCGGGGGCTGGAGTGGCCCGGCGCCTCGGCTCGGCAGAATCGTATCCACAGGTTCATTAGAGCCCGCGCAGGCTGTACGAGTGCGTGCCGGTGAGGGAGCGGTGCGGAGGTGAGGTAGGGAGGGTGCTGCTCTGCAAGGCAGGGACCAGCACAATGTAATGCAAGGTTATTGCTTAACAGGAGCGGGGCAGAGCTGCTTCCCACTTCTTACAGGAAATGAGTGCGTGCAGGGTTATTAGTGCGCTTAAAAATTAGTGTCTACTAGGCTGATAATTTTCATGACCGATGCCTTATTTTGTTTTGACAGTAAAACATCCCCATTATCTTGTTTCCCGGAGTTCTGAGCATCTAAAAGTACTATTAAAAATACTATCTGTAACTATGGGATGGCCTCTTGCACTTCAGAGGAGCAGCATGCTCTGCAGAGCGTGTTCCTTTACAGTGCTCACAGGCCCCTAAGGTTTCATAAAAGAGAACAAGATAAATGTTAAAAAAGAAGTGGCATCCAGGTCATGACTGTTGGCATTCGCTGTTCCTAAAAGCTTTTGCTCACAGCTTTTTTTCTTTTCCTAAAGCAAATGTTTTAATTTCTTTGTAACCAGAATTATGTAGTGCTATGGATTTTTTCGTCAGGAGTCATGTGTCTGTTAAGATTTCTTTCATTCTTTTACTTTTCATCTACTTTCATTCAGGAAGTTCTTTTGGGCTGTTTAGTACGTCTTGGTCAGGAGCAAAATTCTGGATTTCTCTCAGTGGCATATATTAACATTTTTACTTTGGGCTACCAGAGCATTAAGTCCTTGGCAACTTCAGGTAGAAAAGCTGCCTCACCTCTCCAGGCAGTAGTTTATCACTTCAGGCTACACACAGGCTCTTAAAAACTGTGGGGGTTGTTTTGGCAGTCAACCTTTGGACAGCCCTCTCTAACTTAAAATGCTGTATTTCTTTTGATCATGTTGGAGGATAACATGGCTGTGTTGCCAGACTTGCATTATCATTCTACCCTAGGCTATTTTTCTAGTGCTTCCTTGGTTGTTTGGTCAGGGTTTTTTTGTCAGAGATCATAGCACTAATTTACACTCCAGGTGAGGGTGGAATTTGAAAATGTCATGGAAGCCCAAACTAAAATCTTTTTAACTAAAGAAAAAAAAAAAAAAAACCCGAAAACCAAACTCTGAAATACTTGGCATTAAATCTTACTACTGTATCTTGGTAATATAGTTTGCTTCTGGCCATAATTTTAGCTGGATATAATTTTATTTTATGATTACCTGCAAGTTGTGTACCTTACCTTTTTTCACTCCGTTATGGAAATTTCTTGCCTTGGTTTTTAGTATTCTCTTGCAAAAATAAAGGGTTTTGTTAGATATACTAATTGGAAAGTAAATTTGTTTTGACTGTATTTAGTTTCAGGTTTGTTCACAGGAGCATTTTGTTGCTGTTGGTTTCTGTGTTGGCCCACAGAGATTTCATTTGATATTTTGTATCTCCATTGTACATGTGGACTAGGAGTAATTGTGTATGCTTGAGATGTTTAGTGTTGTGTCTTCCCCTCTGTTGGCTAAGTGACCATTACAGACCAGTCGTGACAAATTAAAAGGTGATTAAACAAGGTCAGCAGTTTCTCATCCGCTCTTCTCTGGAGTGTTGAGCACAGTTGTCTTCTGATTTCTTATAAAAATAACACAAGTCTGGAGTATAAAAAATGCATGGACTGTTTCTAAAGCACTATTAACTGCTTCATAAATTACATCTGTCCCTTGGCAGTGCTTGATTGCAGAAGGGTAGGTATAGTTTGTAAAATAAATACTAGAAGTACTGCTTAACACTTAAAGACAGAGGTTTGGAATGATTGTGATGGTGGAGAACAAAAACATTCTGAATTTCTGTCATATTGCATCTTGAGCTTAATGAATGCTTTATGGGCCATTCACTCTGCAGATATTTAAAAACGACAAACAAACCACCAACTTTTATTATGAGTTGGATGAGACAAGTATAAGTTATTTAACTGGCTTGGAAGGTATGTATTTCTGATTGCTGGAGAGTAAGGAATGTAAAATATGTGTTAAAATGGAATATACATGTGGTATTTTGTGAAAAGACTGTGTATTAATAGGCCTACAATGGAGTGTAAAGCAACATGACATGTTAACTAATAGCACTAAATGCTTTGTGACTTCTTCGGAAATCTGAGACCTGAAGCTTGTCTGTTTTCACGTACAGGTGATAGAAACCTGCGTTTATAAGTCGCTAAGTACTGGCAATAACCTCTTGTAGTCCCAAAGTCTCTGAGAGAGCCAATAACATGCTAGTTACTTTTGGAGAAAGCATCACTTCAGAACAGCTGGGTGCTATTGTGAATCTGTTTCAGAATAGGTTAGAAGTATACAATTTGATTAATTTCTGTGGTTATTAATGTGCTTGCACTGGCTTGTCTAGTCAGGTTGGAAATAGACTACTAAAAATGCAGTAGTTAAGTTTTTGCATTGGTGAATGTTAAATTACTACCTCTGATATCTGGTGCTATGTGTAGAAGTAAATAGTGGGGTTTTTTTCTCTTTTATCAGATCACCCAGAAGACACAATGAGCGTTAAAGCTTTCAAGCTCGTTTCTGCTGTTGAGCGGGAGATGTTAATGGGAGATAAAAATTACATCAACATCGAGTGCATTGAGTGCTGTGGGAAGAACCTCTATATTGGAACCAATGACTGCTTTATCTATCACTTTCTGTTGGATGAAAAGATATCGACAGCTGGAAAAATAACTTTTGCTGCCACCAAGCAACTACACAAATACCTGGGCTTGAAGAAGCCTGTGAGCGAGTTGAAGGCAGCCTCTGCCCTCACCAGACTCCTTGTGCTTTGTGACAACACGATAACACTAGTGAACATGATCAACTTGGAGCCTGTCCCCACCGGTGCTAGGATCAAAGGAGCTGTGACGTTCACACTGAATGAAAACCCTGTGAGTGGGGATCCTTTCTGTGTCGAAGTTTGCATTATCTCGGTCAAGCGTCGGACCATTCAAATGTTCATGGTGTTTGAAGACAGAGTCCAGATAGTGAAGGAAGTGTTTACTCCAGAACAACCCTGTGCTGTGGCTGTAGATGGTTACTACTTATGCCTTGCCCTTACTACACAGTATATAATTTTGAATTATAATACTGGCGTCTCCCAGGACCTATTTCCTTATTGCAGTGATGAGAAACGGCCAATTGTGAAAAGGATAGGCAGACAAGAGTTTCTGTTGGCTGGCCCCGGAGGCCTAGGTGAGACTAAGGATTTTAATTTTTTGCAATTTTTTTTAACTTCTCTTAACTTCTCTCAATTTCTGAAGCAAAGCTTTACTAATTGTTATGCATAATAATGATGATTTCCTTCACAGGTCTATATCAGAATGTGGAGATAAAAAGGGGGATGGTAATTTTTTGGGTTTTAGTACTATTATAACTCTCCTGTTTTTTTAATTCACAAAAATCTCTGATTTTTTTTATTTTAATCATGTGTGTAGAGAGCTTCATCTCATAGTATTTTGCAGCCCTTAGTAAAAAGGTTGTTGGGTACCAAGTTAAACTTCAGAGTCTGATGGACACTCTGTAGTGACTAGTGTGACTGGATTTGTGGAGCCCCATGTTGCTGCTAATTAAATTAGTGTAGATGAGTTAATTTTTTCCTTAGTTGCTATTCAGAGGAGCTCATGAAGTCCATTTTGTAGATTTTAACAGATTCACAAGTAGGTGTGTTGTACTACAGTGTTAGTAAGAAATGTTAGTGGAAATAAGCTGCACCCTAGCTCCTATAATAGTAAATGCTGTCCTAGCTGTGGATATTATCAGATACTACCCAGTTTTTATGCTCCCATTTTCTTAATTCTTTTAATAGTATTTTCCAGCTCTGTGTTACAGAAAATGATAGTTTAAGTGTTGCAAAACCAAAGTTGGATCCTGTGAAGTGATGCTCTTGTCTAATAGATGACAGTAAGGATTGCTGTAATCTGTCTAAATCAACAATATGCTGTGAGGTCAGTAATCTTGAGCTTTTTTTGGAAGAGCTGCAGTATCGCAGAGCTGACAGACCACAGGCAGAATGCTTTCATGCTGTTTGCCATATGACTTTTGTTTTAGAAGATGCTGTTATGTATTTTCCCTGACACATTTGGGATAGCATGACACAAAGTTCACAACTATTTAGGTTCTTAATACAGGTTTTGGCTTTTTAATATAAATTCAAAAGAAAATCAAGTGTGCAATCAGTTGCTTATATTGAAGTTTTGCTTCATGACCAGAATGTAAGATGTTAATCAACTCATGAGCTTTTCTTGAAGTAGACTCTCAGTGGAATGTGAGTTTATGTGAGCTAAAGATGTTCCAAAATGAACTTGGTTTTTTTTTGATATAGGGCTTTTCTAAGTCATTTTGGCTGCCCATTTCTTATTAAAGCTCTTAGTTGTTTTAAATGTGGACATATGTTTATGGACATTAGTGCTAAGGAAGTTAAAATTTGTGAATTAGCTGATTTTCTAAGAAGATTGCATTCTTAATTTTTTAAAATCTTTTTAGATATGTCAAACCAGATTCCATTCAAATAATTTCTCTTTTTTTTAAACTTATAAATATACTTTCAAGAGCATAATTGTATTTAGTTAGAAATCAGAATTTTATGTAATCTGGCTTTTTCTTTTGTCTGGTGTCCTGTAAGAGAGATACATGAAAAGAAGGTTTCTTATGAAGTCCAACATGCTTGTGTAAGTAGAATATCCTGGAGTTAGAATGTCAGGTATGGGAGATCTGAAGCAAGTGCACTTCTGCTGCTGTGAACATGCTATAAACCACTCTTTTCCTCATGATACAAAGTCTTGTACTGCCTCAGAGACCTTAGAGTGTTTGTTACCAGTTGTATGGTTTTTCCTTGCTTAATTCAGCATGTTGGGTTTTTTAAATCTCCTGTTCTGTATTCCCTCCCCACCGATGTTTTGACCAAGTATTATCCATCTTACTGTTCCTCCTTGGTAAAATTCCTAGTGTCTTTAACACTTGTCTCTTTGAAGTTATGAAGATGGTTGGGCACCTTTATAATAGATAACCATTGTGTATCTTGGTATTTCAGGTGAGCCTCTGCTGTAAAATGAATGGAATTGAATAGGCTTGATGTAAATCTTCAGTTCTAATTTTAATTTGCTTTCGTATGTCTCATTGATCAGGGCATGCTTGTTTGGCACTCGATAGAACATCTGTGCTAAATTCTGCCTCTTTTACAGAGGTGGATATATTCTGCATTTATATATTTGGCTTTAGAATGTTTTAAGTGACATTTATTTGTACTAATCTGCTTTTGAGTTAAGACTGGAGTTTAGATTGGCAGAAAGCAAGTGCTCAAAATGATAATCAAAGTAAAACATCTCTGAGTTTATTGTGTATCTAACCTTTTTCTTTATCTGGACTCTGGATTTTAAACTAATTATTGTAATTGTTCATAGCAGATCCTTAGCCATTTGGTACTTTGTCATCTTTACTTGCAGTTAGTATTTAGCTCATTCTTTCAAAAGGAGGAGGAACTTCATTTTTGGTGCTTCTTCATTCTGTCCACTAATTAGTTTTTACAACAGAAAATCAATTCTTTCTGATATGTATGAAATTATGCTTACCAAAATTCAGTTTGTGAGTTTGTGAAGCTCTTGTTGCATGTTTTTAACCAGATTTCCTGCTGTACAGAGGCTTTAAGTGTTTAAAATTACAGCAGACACTTCATATTGGCAAGGGATTTGCTTCCTAGCACCAGCTGGAGCAACTGCCCCAAAACATCTGAGGTGTCGAGTCAGACTGATCTCCCAATGGAGGGTGCAGCTCCTCACACCTTGAGCTGCGCAGAGTGCCTCCTGCCTCTCGCTGAAACTGGACCAAGGAAAAATGTTGTCCTTGCCCACGGGAGATGTGTGCTTGGTTGAGGGATTCTGCTGCCAAGAAAACGAGATGCGGTAGGAGGTCAGTGGAGTTCATGACACCAGAAATGGCAGAAAGGAAATTGAGTTTTCTCCAGGACCCAGGCATGAACCTTGAACCTCCAGCTGTATGGAGGGGAAGGACAGGCTGAGTCTCTGCTGTTCTGTGGTGGCTGACACTGGAGTCTTGTGACTTCTCATAATAGGAAGAATTCTCCTTCTCTGTTTGCAGCTCTACATCCATATAATATGTATAGTGCTTACAGTAGCAGATGAAAAGCAGGAAGTTCTGCCCGACAAATCATCCAAGCCTGTACAATGCAGTAGCACCAGGAGGAATTAGCAAATAATAGTAGTGGGAGGCTCCCTCATATTGGAGATGGGAGTTTTTTCAATCCTGCTGGTAAGGAAGAACATCTTGAGGAGTACATGGATTGTACAGATCACCAACCGACTGTATACTTGTGTTGATGGGTTTTGTCTTTTAGGACTATGGATCCCTATTTAAGGAAGAGATGGGATCCACCAGGTAAAGTGAGGCAAAAGCATTTTTGCCAACTTGAGCGAGCAAAAGGTGAGTTGGATTTAGATTAGGCATCGTGGTGGTAGGCTGTGTTGGCAAACAAATTGGTGCAAGATGATGTGATAAGAGACTTACCACATCAAACAGGGCTGAAGAAGTTCTGCTTCAGGCATATGTAGAGAAAGAAGTCTTTAGAAAACATCATGGTAGTGAAAGTTCTCTCACTTTTTCTAGGAAATCATCACAGCTATGTGTTAACAGCTGAGATGAGGGTTACTCTTTACATGGGAGCAGTAGGAAGATGTGGTGGGATGCCTTGGAACAAAGGAGAAAGTAGATGAGAGTTTATGGATTGGGTTAGAGAGCAAACTAACGTGGGTGACGTTGTAGTGGGTGCCTGGTACAGACCACTTCATCAGGAAGATGTAGGTAAAACCTTCTTTAGGTAACAGGAAGAAATCTACATTTGCAGGCCCCGGTTTTTAGGGTACACTTGCACCACCCCAGTACCTGCTAAAGGAGCAGCACAGCAGGAGGCAAACAGTCCAGGAGTTTTCTGCAGTGCATTGATGGCGACTGAAGAGCTAATGAAGGGGTGTGCTCTGTGTAACCTCAGTGTGTTTTCAATGTTGCTCTCATACTGAATCCAACACACCAGCTGCTAAGAAGAAAATTAACTCTATCCAAAACCAGGGCAGAGGCCGATGTCCATCTGGCATTGACTCTGCTGAACACCATGAAGAGCAACAAAATGAGCTTCTACAAGCGTATCAGCAGCACGGGAAGGCTAATGGATGCCCCCGGTAAATGTGGCAGAGGACCTGATGCCAAAGGGTGTGGAAAAGGCTGAGGTGCTTAATACCTTCTTTACGTCAGTCTACTGGTACGACCTTCTTTCAGAAATCATCAGCCCATAGGAACAGTGGGAAATCTGGAGCGACAAATCCTGCCTTCAGCGGAGAAGGATCAGGCTATGGAACATTTAAATAAACTGGACAGACAAATCTATGTGACCTGATGAGATGTTCCCATGAATGCTTGAGGGTGATAGTCAAAGTCTTTGTGAGGCAAATCTTTATTATCTTTGAAAGGTTGTGATGATCAGAGGATGTTCCCCAGGACTGGAAGTAAACAAATGTTTTCAGTCTTGCCTTAAGTGATCCAGAGAAAGGAAGCAGGGAAGTACAACCAGCCATACCCTGATCCTCAAGAAGGTGATCTGAGAAAATCCTGAAGGCTATTTCCAAATATACAAAGGGCAAGGATGTGAAGTAATCCATATGGATTTTAAAAGGGGAAATTGCCTGACCAGACTGCCTTCTGTGACAGTGGTGGCTTGGTGAATGAGGGGAGAGCAGTGATTCTGTGAAGTTCAGCAGGGCTTTGACGCTCTCTCCCATGACATCCTTTATAGACAAATGGATGAAGAATGAGCTGGAGGAACAGCTGAGGTGGATTGAAAGCTTGCCTGAAAGATTTGTAGTCAGAAGCACAGAGTGCAGCTGGAGGCCAGTCACTAGTGTTGTACCCTAGGGGGCCAATGCGAGGCCAATACTACCATCGTTTTAACAACAGGGATGGTAGGGAAGAGCACACCTTCAACAGGTCTGCAGATGTTACAAAACAGTTCTGTATCTCTTGGTGCTGAAAACAGTGTAGCTTTGTTTCGGGTAACTGTTGTAATCCTTGGGTAGCCTATACAATTTTTAATACAGAATTGATTGCCGGCCTCATCTCAAGTTTCATCAGGTGCATTCCTGTACTATAAAAAGGCTGTGGTTTCTGATTGTAGTTGTTATGTTTATTATTATCCTTAGGTGAGAGCTGGATGAAGACAGAAAATGCATCATTCTGCCACAGAGGCCCTAGTATTGAGGGGCAGAGGGATGTAGAGAGATACTAGCTTGAATGCACACCCTTTCATTTCAGTAAAGGATTTTTTAAAATTACCTAAAAAGGAGCTCTTTCATTAAAAAAAAAAAAGGGGTTTGTAATTATTTGTGTTAGAACACCATAGGAATAGAAAAGCCTAAGAATTAGTCTTTCAAATGTAATAACCCTAAGTTTACTACTGGTTAGTATGTATTTAGTTCAGGTTTTCTCCCACGTTTTGAAATGGGATTCTAGCACAGAGTAACAACTGAAAGCTGTTAAAACTGGACAGTACATTTTGCCTGACATAAAATTTTACTTGTGAGCGATAAGAATATCAAGATCTATAGAGTAAATTGGGAAGTATATATTATGACCCAGAAACTATTTTCAAAAGAGAAATTTCAAGAGAGAAATTTCAGGGTCATTATATATTATGACCCAGAAAGTGTTTTCTGTAAGGTGCTCTGGTTGAAAAGGTGATCATTGTAGTGAAAAAGAACCCTTAGTCAAGGGAAGAGGGCTGATCATTTGAAAGCTGCTGTGAGGGATTCAGAAGCTTAGTCTCTACATTATATTTCTGTAAAAGTTTACAACCTTCTGTTTGGTTTTCTCTGTTACCCTTTTTTTTTTTTTCATTCCAAGATGGTCCTTGTACCCAGCTCGCCTTGCCTCATTATCCTCTGTTTGGAGGAGATTTTGTATTTTGAATAACATAATCTTTTAATCTCTTCTGTTCTTTAGAGCTCAGACTTATTCTGCCAGCTGTCAAGTGGCTCACTGCTGCCAAAGATCAATTTTCGTGGGCATGTCTTTTTAGTGGCATGAGAATATTTGTTTTGAGGGGTATGAATTCATATTTACAACAGAAGTTTACAGTGTGCTTCAGTATGGCTCGGCTGATAAATTGTTACTGAAGTAGGCCTGAAAATTCTGACCGAAATTTTTCTTCTGTTAATGTCTCAGAATTGGGAAATATCATGTAGCATGAATAGAATCAGCGATGTGTGGTCCTAAAGCAATTTAAAAGTCTATTAGGCTTGGAGAAGGATGGAGGACAGAATAGACATGAGGAAAGGTAGTGACAAAAAACCACCCTACAAACTCATTGAAGTTTTCATCTGGTTATTTTGAACACAGCATAGGAGATATCACTGGGATAATAGAAAGTCTTTACTCTGTGGTGCTTCATACACAGCCTCTGCATTTTTTCAAATGATTGAAAACACAGATGCGTCACAGGAAGTGACTCATCCCAAGGAGCTGGGCCCTTGTTCTCTGAAAATGTTGGCTGTTGCAGAAGTGGGGAAGCATAAGTAAACAATTGTGTCCACTAAAATGCTCTTTAGACATTTGACACTACAAGAGCAAACACATCTGCGTGCCAGATAGGTCAGGTGGCAAGATCCCACTAAGGCAAGATTGTTTGAAAGTTGGGTCTCAATAAGTGTTCCTGTTCTGAAATGTATTTAAACTACATGGCATAATTCCTATAAGGAAGCTCTTAAACTTACTAAACTTGAATAATTCTTGCTAGTTTGTTTCAGTATTCATCTGGTCTCACTTTTTGGCATTGTCTGTTCTTCTGCTGAAGGAGAGAGAAAAAAATTGAACTGAATTAACCAACATATCTGTCAGGACCAGGGAGGTTGATGTGTTGTCATTTTGCTGCCTGCTACTGCATCTGCTCTGAGACTTTCTAGTGCTGTACCTTGGTACCCATGCTTTTTGTTGGGAAAACAAGTCTTCAGCTAGCATGAGCCTCAGGCTTTGTTTTTCCCTCTTTGTAGGCATGTTTGCTACTGTAGATGGGATTTCACAGCGCGCCCCAGTGCACTGGTCAGAAAATGTGATTGGGGCAGCTTTGTGCTTTCCTTACGTGGTTGCTCTCGATGATGAGTTCATTACGGTGCACAGCATGCTGGACCAGCAGCAAAAGCAAACCCTGCCTTTTAAAGAAGGTCACATTCTACAGGACTTTGAAGGTATTAAAAAAGACACTTTGTCTCATCAGTAATTCTGGAACAACCGCTGCAGGCACTTGGGTTTGTTTTTAAACAAAGTATCTAACAAGTATGTTGACTGTTGAAAATCTTATTGCAAAATGCTTTCCTGCTTAGATTCCTCACAGACTTCGGTAATCCAAAATTCCACACTTGTACCAAAATGTATGCTCATTAAATGTGCTCTAATTGTCAAGTTAATTATTGGGTAGGAGTCTATGGAGTTAGAGCTTTTTCTTGTAACTTGATTATTTCTTTCAAAGGAGCAATGTTAATTTAATACTGCAGCTCAATAATTGTGACATACCTGTATTTGTCCATTGACTATTCTGGCAAAATTCTAACATATTAGAAAGGAATACAAAAGAATAATAATTTTTAAAATATCTGTGTAAGATATTTTACATAGAATTGTTAAAACAACTGGAAATAAGTTTATTGGTCTGTACCTCAGTTGAGAACTCTTAAGTGTGGAATATACTATGTTACTACTTTTGTTTTTAGAGAAAAGCTGCAAACTCTAGCACTGTGAACTGTACATTACTTGCTAGATTTGATGTACAGCTTACGATTTTCAAATGTAAGCCTGGGGAAATAGCAGTTAATTAAAAGTTCCTACTCTTTGGAATCTGGGCAATAATTTCAGTGACCTTGCCAGCTTAGTTCATCATGAGTGATTATAGCCAATTTCTCATACTTACAGTGGAACAAAATCTACTGTAATTAAATAAATTTACCATTATCACTGCATTTCTGAGGTGGAAGTTACAGATAAACTGTACTGTCTAGGAAATGTGGTAGCAGCAAAGCTCAGTTTTGGGACTTTACCACTAGGTTCTTGTATCTTAAATTGTGTGTCTTAAAAACTTATTTCTGAAATTGCTTTTTTTTCTGTAGAGGCCTTAAATTGAATATATCTGTTTGTTCTGTCCAGGAAAGGTGATTGTGGCTACCAGCAAGGGTGTGTATATCTTGGTGCCACTACCTTTGGAAAAACAGATTCAGGATCTTCTAGCTAGCCACAGAGTGGAAGAAGCCCTTGTTCTAGCAAAAGGAGCTCGAAGGAATATTCCAAAAGAGAAATTTCAGGTCTGTCCTTCCTTTAATTTTCATGAAAAAGTAAATTTCATGGTGGGATAATGTATTCCATTGGTCAAGTGATTGGAGAGGGCGGGGGAAGAATTTGCATTGGAGAGAAGTCATAATACCTTTTATGATTTCAGCCTGAGGAAATAGATATTCTGCTAAATTGATTTGTATTTGTAGAAGCTGTGACACTGGTAGGGTTGAATGCTGTTGTTCTTCTGGGGTTTTGTTGAATTTTTTCAAGTGTGTAACTTGAGAGAATGGAAAACAAAACAAAACCAAAAACCTAGTGACAGAAAATCCAGTGGGATGCTTCCTTAGTATTAGATTCAATATTATTTGCTATTGCTGTTTAAAAATGTATATTTTATTTCAAATTAGAATTTTGACTTTTTACTTTTTATCAAAGATTCTCACTGTATCCTAAACTCCACAGTAGTACAGCTTCCAAGTTAAGTGATGGGAAATCTTGAGCAAATACATCCTACTTCCAAGCTCTTACAAGTAGCACTTGTACTGCTGTGTAACTCAAATTTAAAGGTTTTTGTGTGGTGAAGTGTGTTACAACTCTCTGATTACAGTGTTGATTACAGATTTATACTCGCTCCCTTCTACCTCTGATTTATATTGCGATACATATCCTACTGTATTTGTTCCTATTTAGAGAATTGGAAAAAGCAGCATGACATCTTTACTCATGGAGTAGGTAAATGAATATTTGACTTAGTTTCTTTCCTATTGTAAGAGCAAAATTTAATCTATAACCTGCAGAAAATCTGTGTTTTTCTTTCTTTTTAATATACTTTGGAGCATTTTGTTGCCTTTAAAACAGTTGTGTTACTTTGTGTTTGTTTAGAAAGGTGTAAAGTTTGGAACGTGACTGTGGAGGTTACAAGATTACAATGGTTCCAAATGATTCAGACTGTCAGGATTTTTTCTTTTTAATTTTTTTTTTTTTAAATTTTGAGAAACTTCTAATTCTATTTCATTTCAATTTCGGTCAAGGCCCTTGAAAAGCAATCATTAAATTAAATTAAACTTGTATCAGCTTTGATTTTGATCCTTAACTCCTCTGTTGAATGAGCAGCTGGAACGCTGCTGGAACTAAAAAGTTTGTTGAGCAAAACATTCCCATCCTTTTGTGAAGGTGCAACTGTCTGAAAGTACTTGAAGTTTAAAAGTATTTAGGCATAGTTGAGTTTCCAGCATGTTTTGCTTTGCATCTTCCCTTCCAACTTTTCCCTTCCAGTCTGTTTAAAGAAGCAAACAAAAATCTTGCTGTGAGGGGAGGATGCATGATCTAATCAATGTCTTCTATATGTGATGACCTGTAATTTTCCAAATATTTTGTTCCAGTTTATGTAGATTTTGAGTGGGAGATGACTCTCTGTCTTTTGCCACAGAATGAACTACAATTCATTATCTAAAATACACGATGTAGAATCTCATTCCTCCTCCGTTTTCTTGCTTTTAGAATTTTTCAGTCTTTAAAATTAGTTACTTTCTTTTCACAAATATCTTAAGTGCTCAGTGTTGGTCTTCCTGAAATTAATTTCCTAGAATATTGCAAGTTCTTTCTAACTTAGTGTGCTTTTAAGGGTGTTCAGTTACTTTAAGTCAATGCTCCAGCTGAAAACCAGAAAACATAGTACTTGCAAGCAAAATAGCCTGTTCTGTTTCTGGAACATATTTGCAAACTGATTTTAACCAACTTGAATTGATGGAGTCTCCCACTGACTCCTATTAAAATGAATCAACTTGTCTAGTTGTTGAGACATTAGTCCAGTTTTTCAGAACTTATTTGTAGCTGGAAATGTAACATGTTGAGTTTGCTTTCTAAGGTAACTCTGATACCTGATGTTGTCATTATAGGTTTTGTTACAGGCACATCAAACTTTCTTTTACTGTAGTTTTGTGTAGCACAAATCTGATGCACCTCAACCAAATTAAATGCCTTACATATGTTTTTTGCAATATTTCTTTGGCATACTTTACTTGATCACAGTCGCTCATTTCTAACTCCTTTCTGAGTGTTATCCTCAGATAATAGATACCTGTTAGATAACAGGTATCTTCTAATAGATATCTTCAGGTACCTATTTTGCAAGCATTACTGAATCCTGAGTAGCTGACACTTTAAAGGCCTTATTTTGCCTTTTTGTGCAAGCGGCAGTGCATAGGGTTGTCATTAAAGCACTTGATCCAGCCACTGTAATTTATCCATACATAATAGTGATTATTAGTGTCTGGTTCATGGAGTACAGTGTTCCTTTGTCACATGATGCTTAAGTTCTGCAGTTTGCAATGGCTGATGCCATCTCATGAGTGACTTGAACTCAGTCAGGGCACTGTAGGGCAGATCTTGAGGACATGGGGGTTTTTGCCCTACAGTTCAATACTCTGTCATTGATGCATACATAGGTGCATGTACTCCCTCTGTATATCAGCATAAATATATACGTTTATATACATTATATATATACATTTATGCTGGTAATGCAGAATGATGGTGGAATAGCAACAGTGAAGTCCTGTACTCTCAGAATTATTTGTACAGTCAATATTTAGTTATTGGAAAGTAGCAGGTCATGCCTTAGTAGCTCTAACCTGTTATTTAACTTGTAGTCCCTGCAGACTGCAAATTCAGCTTTGCCATATCAGAGGAAAATTTCTTTGGTTTTGAGCATCAGGAATTCCTTCTAGATATAAAAAATGCTAAGCAAAAGTGTTCCAAGGAGATGGCTTTGCTGGATATAATTTTTGATAGAAGAATACAAAGGCCTTTCTACCATGCTACCATGAAATGACTGAATACTACTTATTAATTTTTCAGGACAGCTGATGTTTGCAGAAATCATGGTTGATGGTAGTGAAGACCTTGGTTAGATTGACACACATCTTGCATAGGTACCTCTCTTTTCTTTTTTTTTCTTCCTAATTCTTTTTAGTTTCAAAAAACATATTAACTGCACCCAAATCTGACCAAAAGACAAAGTGGTTTTCTAGAAAAATTCTTTTGGACAATGTAGTTGGTAATTCTGACCATTTTAGCAGTTGAGAGAAGTAAGGCTTTACTACAGCAATCACAGCTTCAGCAGTCATCTTTCTGTTTCCTATTGCTTTTTCAGATGTGAATTAATACAAAACTTCTGTCATGTTTTTGTAGCTACTATTTTTTCTTGTGAATTCAGTCAAAAGTGCAGAATTTGCCTAAAGAATTGCAAGGCTTGTTAGTTCTTCAGAAATTATAAAGGAGTAAACAATGTGTTGAATTTTGTCTGGGTGTAGCTTAGTACTTTTTTAAAAGAAGCCTGTTGCAGTATTCTGACAAACAGTTCTGAAAGAACTGAAGGTGTTTTTTCTGTCATAACCAGAAGTTACCTGTGTGTGTTTGACATGCAGGTCTAGCCTGTTCTTTAAAATCTCTGAGAAAAGGAATATTGGATTTTCTACAGTCTAGTCTGTTTTCTTCCATAATCTTTACACCAGGACATCTTAATATCTAGTGTTTATCTTGTCAGCTAAAGATTTACCTGGATACTGCCTATCTCATCATTGTGTCTTCAAAAAGTTCAGAAAGTGTCTGTCAGTAGATAGTCTGCAACATTTTGTTGCATGTCTTTAAGGGAGAATTGAAGATATATCAACATTTAAATGAAAGTGAATACCACTTTATCAGTTCAAATTTAAAACTGGTTCCTTCAGCCTATAGTTACACTATAAATGAGGTCTTTTCAACTTTTTGTTAAAAAGATGTTGTACAGATTACACTCTGTAATTAAAGCAGTGCTTTCAGTGTCTCAGATTAATTCAGACTTTATTAGAATATCTTAATTGACTAAATATGTAAATTTTAGTGATCACTCCATTGCAAAAATTGAAAACAGGCTCTGAGGGGGTGAAAAAACCCCAGCCTAGCTGCTTATGATGCTAGTCAGCAGGGTGAGAAGACTTTCCCTGGAAAGTCAGGCTGGATTTTAAAGTTATTCTGCTGCCACGAGATGCAAATATTTGCAGATTGAAATCCTTCAGCAGTGTCATTAGGAATATGACCAGGTGGGTATTCATCAGTTCGCAATTACTGTGTGTTGATGTAATGACACTGTCAGAAATCAAAAAGATTTTGGCTATTTTGTGAGTTAATCACCTAAAGAAGTTTTACTTTCTAACTGTAATTGTATTCTCTTATAGCTTTAGTTAACTGTATTTTTAATTATTGCACTTTAATGCAAAGCATTATTTAACATATAGATGTCATGTAGTATTGTTCATTTAATTTTATGTAGTTATATTTGTCTGGAAAAAGTGTGCCTGATAACATTTCTCTCTGTTTCCCCTTTTCCCCTATACACTGGGGAGGCAAGAAAAGTCCTACAACTTTACAAATCTTCAGTGACTTGCTAACAGCAGAGATTATGTATTTCCTTAAGACAAACCATTAGTAAAGCATTCACAGACTAAATGGACTGAAGCCAAGCTTTTCTATTGGTTAATCTGTTACTTTTAATCAAAGTGAAAAATCATCAGTTAGAGTATCAGTCCACTGTACTTGAGGCCTAGTGTTCTTCAGCACTTCCTGCCAGGAATACGTTCCTACTGTATTGTAGTTTCTTTGGGTATTTTCATTGAAATTTTTTTTAAGTCTGATATTAGTAATGTCCTTTAAGTACAGTGTGAAACTTTAGAAAGCTGTGTATTCATGAACAAGTTGAAGGGAAAAACTGAGGACATGTGAAGGTAGCTGGGTGTATTTGCCAAAATACAGTGTTGTCACTAATGGGAATGCTCTGCAGAGCACAGTTTAGGTTCCTTGCTTTTAGTACTTCCCTTTGGTCGGAAATATTCTGAGCAAAAGAATTTCATTTAATCTTGTAATTGGTAGTTGGTTGACCATTCAGATTTAATAACTACCTATCATTTAAAGTAGTTTGTGTGTTCTCTTTCTACTGAGCTTCTTTTAAACATTTTCTCTCTAGGTATGACCTTAACAGTAAAGCTTGATAACAAATACCTTTCCATGTGATTTACTTGGTTTTTATCCAAATTTTTATGGTACATTGCATTATGTAGTGCATATTGATTAGGTTGAACTTCTTTGGAAGTATTTTTTTATTTAAAAAAAAAATCTAAATAACAAAACTGGCAGAATATCAAAAATATGGCCATCAGCTGGGGATGAGACTATAAGAATTGCCAGTAAGGTTGCTGCACGTGAGAGATGAGACGGGAAGGAAGTGGCTGTGTGGGGTCAAGTGGGACCATCTTTAGTTTTTGTGCTTACTGAATCATGGGGAGGTTCAAAGATAACCATTGGCTTTTATGTTTGCAAATAACTCAAGAAAAACTTTAGGCAGGTCAGTGTCATGTTGGATAAGTCATTATTTGAAGAAGAAAACTTAAACTTGCTGTTTGTTGTCTTTGCTTTTAGTAAGTACTTGTGAGCAGTGTTGTGTTCACACATTTGTGTAAGAAACTGAGTTTGGGAAGCAGGTTCAATGTATTCAGGTACATAATTTAAAATATAGAGGATCAAGGTTAATTTACTTGTAACTTGACAGGTGTGGTTGAAGATCATGTGTTCAGTGTTTTTTGGCAGGTAGCTATTGCAGTAGTAACTAGCACTACATAAATACAAATATAATAAACCTTTTTCCCCCCTTCTTTTTTATAGGTAATGTACAAACGAATCCTGCAGCAAGCAGGTTTTATACAGTTTGCACAGCTTCAGTTCCTTGAAGCAAAAGAACTCTTCAGGTAATTGTGTGACAAGAAATTTAATCATTTACCTTCTTTAAATAAGGAGTTAGTGTTCTTGGTTTGAAAAGCTTTGTTGCTTTAATGGTTTTTTGATGTAGATGTGAGTTCACTGTAATAAAATGGTTTCATTGGGATTAAGAACAAAGTAACATTAAACAACTTTATCACTGAAGAGTTAATGCAACTGTTTTTGGGGTTTTTTTGATACTCATATATAGTAGCATTAAGAATTTGAGTATTGTATGTATGGAGATTCTTTTACTTTATCCCCATGAAGGTCAAGGCTTTATTATTGGGTCTGTGCTGTGATTTACAGCATGAACATTGCTCTGTTATTTTTTTTAAAATACTTTTAACAAAAAGTATAGTTTAAATATTAGTTAAAATTTAAATATTATTGACACAATTACACTATTTTTTATGAGAATGCTGATACTGAATTTAATACTTGTTCTGTTATACCTTTTCCAGAAGACAGATTTGTTCTTGAAGTCTGTACTAACCTTGCCGATTTAGCTATTTCAGCAGTCACTTGTTTATAAATTGACCTTGATATTCCACTTTCATTCAGAAAATGCTGCTTGTTATCTTTATTCTACCTGATAATTTCATTTCTGCTAGCCATGCCTCATTCTGTGATGTGGCACTCTCTGTAGTTAGTGGAATGCATGCTGACCACATAAAATAACTCTCCTTGTTATCTGCTGAAATTCACCTTATATCAGTTTAGAGTCTATGGAATAGGATTAAGGTTAGACAATTTTCAGTATATCATAAGCGTATTTACAGTGTAGGAAAAAAATTGTCCTTGGTTTATGGAAATGCACTGAGGGAAGAAAAGCTTTGAGGAATTTTGCTACTGGTGAGGGTCTTTACCATTTTGCCTTCTTCTCGCCAATATAGTGGGAGACACTGGGCTTGGATGAGCAGTGTACACTGAGTGGAGATAAGGGAATGACAGGAAAGGCCTGAACAGCATTTAGTGACAATTTGTTCTGGCCACAACCACTTCCTCTATCACCTAGTAATTTTTGTCATTAGTGAGCAACTTGTAGTCTTTCTCCACCCTTATAATCTTCCAGACACTTGTGTATCTGACCCCTGGGTTGTGTATCTGAAGTAGAGGTACAAGCTGTACATAGTTAAGAATATTTTAAGAACAGTGAAAAGAGGGAAATGTATCCTATGGGGAATTCCACCACCTTGTGGAAGGAGCCAAGAGCGGTTATGCATTCTCCATCCAACTATCAGTCCATCTGACAAATAAGTTTTAATGAATAGGATTGTGGGAGCTCCTCTGTTGGAAAAAAAAAAAAACATGCTTCAAGAGAAAATGTGCTGTCCAGCCACAAGTTTTGTAGCTGAGTCAGCATCCCAGGGTGTTCCCTTCCTCTAAAAGCTGCAACTCCAGAGCAGAAGAACAGTTCATGAATTGCTGATGTCTGGTCAGGGAAGAAAGCCAGAATAAGTTTCTGTGCTTTTCTTCTGTCCAACTTTACATAAGCTAAGCAGACTATTTTGGTGACTCTGAAAAAACTTGTTATGGAATTCAGGTTCCTTGATTTTCAGCCCTGGTGGGCACACCCAGTTAGAGTAAAACCTGAGTGTGCCCTGATACAGTCTCAATCAATCTTGTTCATTTTAAACGAACTGATGCTCAGAGGAAAAATGAGAAAGATAGTGGCAGTCTGTGAAAACATTTCCTCCCATCCCGGTGTGTTGCTCTGCAGATGTTTCAACTTTATCTTAGAAATAACTTCAGTCTTAATGTCAAAGAGAAATTTGGTACCTAACTAAGAAAAGAACAGATTTAAGCAGTGAAACAGGGTAGCAACAGTACCTCAGAGATCTTGGTGTGGTATGGGGGCCTGCTTCTGGCTAAATATGAAGTGAGATTGTCTCACTACTTGGAAAATATCTTACTGTTACAGGTTAACAGGGGGAATTACATTGGACTAAAGGTCTTTGTCTTCTTGCATTATTACTCTTGCATAACCTTGTCAAGAAACAGTTATATCTTATGCTTAAATTCATAGTTCTTAAAGACTGGAACTTTCAAGAGGAATAATTTGCCAGAATCCTTGTGGTTAATGCTGATGCTTCTGAATACTGAAGAAAGTTGACAAAAAGGAAGAAAGTGGTAGCTTTATTTAAACTCAAATCGTTCAACAAAAGGAGGATAATTTTCTTCAACTAGATCCATTAACCTTAAAACTGAGTGAGAAGTTACAGTAGGGCTTCTTTGGTCTGACAAATTCTGTTATAAGCAATAACAGAATTGTGATTGTGTTATGTAGTTGTGATTTATACGTATGCTATTTCACATTGCTATCATTAGAGTTATACCAAACAGTGAGTTAGGGGGTCATTTGCTGAATTCTAGATGCCTTACTGAAATGTTTGGCAGCTGTCCCAGTGAAACCAGTTCTCTTCGGTGTTTAGTGGTTAGATATTGCTTGCCTTCAGCCCTGATACTGGAACTTTCCTAAACTTTGCTCTTTTTAACAAATAAAAATGTTAACTCTTTACACAGTGTTTCTCACCTGGGAAAGCCTGTAGAGAGACTTTAGATATAAGTCTCTCCTGCACTGAAAAGGTTAAAAAAATTGCTGGTGCTTATACCTGGAGAAATCAGAAGTAGGAATGATGTGGGATTTGCATCTTAGACGTGATTCAATAACATAAGCTTCCAATACAGCCAGTGGGATTTAGGCAAGCAGCTAACACTGCAGGCTTCTTTAGCATCTCTGAGATCGGTACTCAAGAGGGTCTGAATTTAGACCTAAGTTTCCTGAAAACTTGTAGATTCTGCCTGTTGCATTGTCTGTATATATGAAGCCCAAAGAGAACTAATGCAGAATTGGTTGAAGGAAGTTGCCTTGCAACACTGATGTCTCAGCTTAAGAGCTTGTTTTCTACTGTGTCATAAATTCCTGTCTCTATTTTGCTGAGCCTGAGATGCTAGAAGCTGAAGGCTCAGACAAGTTTTTCAGAATAGAAGAGGTCCTTTGTAGCTGCCCTGCATCCGGTTTAGTCCAGATGTGATGGAAAGATCCACAAGACATCCACAAATCTCAGCAGCCATAAGCCTTGAGCTGAATGTTAGCCATTTGTGCAGGTGGGGTCATTGTTTAGTATTCGGTATTTTTCTGAAGAAGCCTGTGGATGATGTGGTGCTTTTAAGGAGGCTGCTTGGTTGCTGCTTACCGCTGCTGTGGGGAGAAGAAAACTGTGCAACTGAGCTTGAGTCAGACCTGCTGACAAAACCACAGGAGATTCACAGCCCAGGCTTTGGGCTAGCCCAAGTTGAAAGCTGATTCTCCTTTTGGAAACAGATCATCATTGAGGCCAGAATCTATGAAGTCAGAGGTAAAGGTAGCTGACTACTTCATTATCTAGGAGAGCTTGGATGGTAAGGAAAGGACACAGAAGCTACTGTAGAAATTGATTTAAAACTTAATAAATTTATTAAAAGTGGCATATTAAATGCAGCATTTTTTGACTTCATCCATCTCAATGGTCATAGTCTCGAACTCAAGCTTAGGCCATCGCCAAATAATTGACAGCATAGCTAGCAAGGGAACTGGTGATTATACTTGCATTTTTCCAGATTTATTAAGACTCCTTGTTTCTGCACAAATTTTGAGTAACCTGTGGATATTATTCAAGTTGCAGGTTAGCTTTTTTTCTAAAAGGAATCAGGGAAGAACCTTGGAAGGAAAAAATCTTCAAATAGGGCTAATTTTCTAGTGTAATGCATCTCATATAATATATTTAATCTAGAGGTCCTCAGGACTCAAAATTTCAGAGTAGTTGCAATAGCAAAACCTGCAGTTAGGTTACTGTAATGAGTTCATGGTGAAACCTCAAATATTCTTGGAACCATCAGGTCGTGCCTCTGACACAACTTGCTACTTCTTGGTTATTCTGCCTGTTTTCATAATGTAGATCTAAGAATTTCAAAGCCAAATACCAAGTCTGAAAAGAGGGATTAAAAGAAATTTCAATGACAGAAATTTGTGAAGTAGACCTGAATGCTTTACCCTCGATTAGAGCTGGGCCTTTCTAGTGTAGAGGTGTGTTTTAGGTAGTTAGGAGTAGGAGTTCTGTGTATGAATTGGGAAAACCTGCTGTTTCAAACCTCTTCTCATGGGAGGGCTTCCCATGATGAGATTTTTGTCTGTTGTGGTTCTCTCTTGTCTGTGTTTCTACTCCTGTGCTTTGTAGTCACTAGGTTCTGGAAGAGAGGATGCTGCTTTTAGATTTGCTGTTGCTGCTGTCTCCCAGAATTTCCTTCTTCTGGTATGGATTTTTGTAGCTAAAGGACTGTATTAGTTTGAAAGAAAATTCTAGATAGGGATTTTCATGGTGATGGCTCCTACTAGTTCATATTTCCTGGATGGTTTTGGAATTGTGTCTCTGGCAAGAAGTGAAGGATGCAGGGCATGCCCATAGTGAAGAGATGAGCCTGTTTATAAGGATCTTTCACACTTTATTGCCTGTAGAAATCTGCTGCTTTTCTATTTCTGCATTATTATATGTTTCTTTCTGGAATTCATTCCAATCAAGGTTGTGAAGAGAAAGTCTTTGAATTTGCTGATCACCAGGTAGATAAGAATTATTTTTAAAAAGTTTTGTTTGCAACCAAATAACTAAACAGGGTTTCTTTTAGAGAACTATTAAGTTGGTTTTGATTTCTTTTTTTCTCAGCAACAGTATTTCCTTCATTTCAGGACTGTTCATTTTTAAAAATAAATTCTGAATAGAAACTTTGACAGTGAAATAAAATATTATAAAATATAAATCCTGATGTCTTGCTGTTCCTCTAAAGCAGGGTCTAGAAAGAGGGTTCATTCTGGCTATGAAAATTAGGGATTGTTTGCCATGTGTAGGAAAAAAAAAAAATTCTCCTGTCATAACATGCATTCTCGAGGAATTTCAATCTAGGCTGAAAGAAAAATGTTTTGTGTGGCATATCTATGTTACAACTTGCCACTGAATAAATGTATAGGGTGTCCTTCCACCTGAAGGGGAAAAGCCACTCCAGAGGAACCTCCATAGAGGTACACCCAAGGCCTCTGCCTGTACAGCAGACTTAGTGGTCAAATGGATGCATAATCAGTATCTGTGGTTTGTTTACAGAACCTCTGTAAGAAGAGAGCCAAATGAGGAATCTGGTGCATTTCAGGGTTGGGGAGAATGTTTTCACCATCTAAACACATGTTCTGAAAGCTTAGTTTTCTATAGGAAGTTGCTTTTTCTGCAGAATTACACTGACACACTCTTTTGTGGCTTGCCTGAAAGGGTTCACTTTCTCCTTTTTTTTTTTTTCCTTGCAATCAGAAGACTGGCTCTCATAGTGTATGGATGAAGTCCTTTTTTTTTTTTTCCTTGCTATCAGAAGACTGGTTCCCATAGTGTATGGATGAAGTCCTAAGACTGCTGTAGGGCTGTTCAGCTGATTTTTGTTTATGCCAGAGAACAGTTGTGGAAGGTCAAAAGCAAAAGGCTGACCAGTCTCTAAATTCTCAGGGCTCTCAAAATCTAGAGGAGGAAAAAGAATTATAAATAAAGAAATAGCAAAAAATATTCCAGAAACTGATTATGCGTTAGTGTCCTGACTCTAAGCATATATGAGCACACATTTTTTTTGTGCCTATGTATACTTTTTCTTTCTTTTTGCTTCATCTAGTTTGACACTGTAATTGCAGAAGCGGCCAGCTTGATGTCCGGGAGCTGATCTCTCTCTACCCCTTCCTGTTGCCTACTTCCTCTTCATTTATCCGGTCTCATCCCCCTCTGCATGAGTACGCGGACCTGAACCAGCTGACCCAAGGGGACCAGGAGAAGATGACAAAATGCAAACGATTCCTCATGAGTTACTTGAATGAAGTCCGCAGCACTGAGGTTGCAAATGGCTACAAGGAGGATATTGACACAGCGTTACTCAAGCTGTATGCAGAGGCAAATCATGAAAGCCTGCTGGATCTCTTAGTTTCTGAGAACTTCTGTCTTTTAACAGATAGTGCTGCCTGGCTGGAAAAACACAAAAAGTGAGTGGATTTTTTCATTATTGCACCTTCAAGATCAGAAGGAAAATTGCCTTAGATGCTCTTGGCTTCTAGAAAAGTGTGGTCAAGTACTTGTAGTTTCTGTGCTTATGCTTGTCCAAAAGACACCTGATCTTAATTAACATCATTAGCATTTTAAAATATATCATGAAAAGCTACTAATTGACAGTCTGCGGTAAAGGAAATGCATTCTGACTTATCCTCGTAAATGTAGAGTTCTCCATGAAAGTTTATGTATCCAACACAAATATAAAGAATTGGTTCAAGTTTGGGTTGAAAAAATTAATCGTTTGCCCTTGTGATAATAGGAGAGTTGATTGGCTGTAGTTGTTGTACACAGACAGAATGAAAAGATGCCTTAAAGCGTGCACTATCTTAGGTAAAAGCTATTAACCAGCTAGCAGCTTCAAAATTGTAGTTGCTTATTCCGGGACAGAGCTCTTACTTCTGAATCACAAACTTTCTGTGTTCCACTGATTGACCAAAAGGGGTTTCTTAAGATGACTGCAAATGACTTCAAGCCAGAAATGCCAGCAGGCAGAGAGTTGATTCCCATTAAGCAGGAAACATTAGCTAGTGAATGTGTAAAATACAAACTCCAGTCTTAGGTAGTGTCTGTCTTGATTTTCATATCTGGCTTTAAACTGCAGTGGTGAGGCAGAGTCTTTAATTGTATTTAAAGGTTATTTTAGTTATATTTAGGGGAATTTCATTTATTTCAGGTATTTTGTTAAAACCTTTTGGTAGGTGTCATTTGCATGGCAAACTTTGCAAATGTGAATTGAATGAATGTTAAAACATTGTTCTGTGAGGACAGCCATTAGAGAACTTGGCTGTATATTTCTTAGAGTACACAAAAACCACTCTGTAATGGCACTGTACAAAACTCTTCTTTGCCTGACTTGACTCCATGCCACAGTAAAGAAAAGAGTTTCTGATAGTAGAACAGAGTTTTAAATAAATGGATAATAAAGTTTTATTTTATGGCAGCTGATGAAGTATTGGAGGAATAGTTACTTGGAGGGATGACAGAACAACATGGTAAACATCTCTAATTGGGCACATACTTTGTGTAAGTTGGATCTAGTAACTAGAAGCTGTCTTGGGGACTGGTGTGATGGAGACACACTTTTAGGGCAGAACTTCTCTCATTTGATTCTTAAAAACAGCCTGCAAGGGACTTGTTCAAGTGTAAACATGTCCATGTACATGTCATTGTAAGCCATTATTTGTTGTACTCTGTGCTAATCAGTCCATAATGAAATTAGCTGGAAAGTTCTAGAAATTTTAATATTATTTTCTTTTTCTTTGCAGGTATTTTGCACTTGGTCTCCTATATCACTACAACGGTCAGGATGCTGCTGCACTTCAGGTTAGAATAAAGCTTTTAGTGTAATCTGTAAACCATTCCAAAGTACTGTTTTACCTCTGAGATAAAAATTTGAGGTCTTAATTTTTCTGTTTGAAAAGTTGTGGTGTCTATGTATATATGTATATATATATATATATGTGTATGTGTGTGTAAATGAGAAACTTGAAACTTATGCCAAGGCTTCCATGAATAAATTAGTATGCTGGATGTGAAAAGTCTGAAGAGCTTATTGAAACTGACAGCTATTTAGATGCTTGTATGCTATTTTTAGAGCAAAACTGTACATACCAGAACATTTGTTTGTACTCCTAAAAGATGGACAGAAGTGCTAAAATGATCAAGCAATCACTTTGAAAGGTATTTATGGGACTGCAGGAGCATGCCCTGTGCTGATTGATCTGTATACATGCAGCAAAACAGCATTGTAATCTCATGGCAGACACTGACAGCAACTGAGAGTTTATTTCCTTATCTGGTGATGAAGAGTGAACAGAGTTTGCAGGATCTGTGGGTTTCAGCTGGATTACCAATCTCTTTGAGCACATTCCATCTGATGTCACTAATACTAGCAGTGGCCTGTACACTGCAGACTGAATAATTCTGTTGTTCGTGTCTGCAAAACTTCATCTAGAGAAATTAGTATGTTCTTGATGAGTACATAACACGTGTCTCAGACCATACCCAGTATCTTAAGTTTCCCTTATTGCGTGGCTTTTGGAGCACATTAATCACAGTAACTCCGTCAGATGCATTCAGGTCAGTTATATAAATAGTAATAGTGGCCGGAGCAGAAAACCAGTAAGGGCAACAAAAGCAGTATGTACATTTGTCATGTGCAAGAAGTCTTGAAGAATCTTGATGCTGCAAAAAACAAGGTTTATTGCTAAACTGGTCTGCTAGGTATGGCACATTTTAATTCCAATTATAATGTATGTAAAAATAATATTACATAGTACATATTATGTAGTACACAATCAAAATTAAAGAAAAACAGAAAACCAGTTTTTCTTCTAAATGGCTTGTATCATTTGCTTTTAATCTTGCACACATAGCATGAAAAGTATACCATGTATTGGAGAATGGGACTTTTAATAAAAGCTTTCTTTGTGATTAGTGTACCTTCTTTAGTCATTCTCAGAATGAGAGCCCATGATATGGGGTCTGATTTGAGTGAATATGGCAGGTACAAGAGAAGGGTGTGATGGCAAAAGTGAGTGACCAGTGATGCTCCTTCCAACTGGTGTTCCTGTTAACTCTTTCTAAGTCTTTTAGTGGCTCTTAGCTGGTACATGTTTTAAGCACTTTAATCTGTGTGTTTTTGTTGCAGTTATGGGTAAAGATAGTTGATGGAGACATTCAAGATTCTACACGTTCAGATCTCTATGAGTACATAGTAGACTTCCTTACATTCTGCTCAGACCAAGACCTAGTGTGGAAGTACTCTGAGTGGATTTTACAAAAAAATGAAGAGGTTTGTGGTTGATGCACTTTTCATAGAACATCAGTATTTCCCTGCAGTGGTGTTTGAGTTTTCTGTAATGCTGGTTTTTCTTGATAGTTGATTGGACCTTTTGTAGCATATTTAATGCCAGTTAAATAGTGATTGACAGAAGAAAACTTCCAGGTTTCTCAATTCTTCCAAGTCCCTCTATTAGCAAGTGCTAGTGATAGTTGCCTTTTTTTTTCTGAAAACAAAGTTTTAGTGCATGAAAAACACAGCATGTCTTCTGTTTTCTTCATATTGAGTTAGATAATTTTCAAATCTTAAATAAATCACCTGTCAGGTAAGATGTGACTGCTGCTTCTTATTTTAACAGGGATGGGTGGTATCTGTGTACACCAGGACATGGAATAAATAACCTCCATTCAAGACAAAATTTCATTGCTAGAAAGATTAACTTAATCTGCCAAAATTTAAAAAAAAGTAAATAAATTGCAACATCCATTAGTATGGTGTCCTGTTAAGTGCGATGTTTGATGCTGTATCAGACAGTCTGTGCTGTTGGAATTTGTCACTGCCTGGTTTATATGAATTTAACCTTAGCCATTTTGTGCAATGGCAGATTTCTAAGGTTTTGGTTTGGTAATTACAAAAATCTCTTGCTCCGTCTGTATCGTCTCGTGTAAAAGGGCTTAGAACATTCTGGTCTCTAATTCAAGCTTTCCTACTGCAAAGGCTGAAGTCTCTTGTTCTGTTGTTGTGCAAAGCCATTGAATACTTTTTGTGGAAGCTGTGCCCAAGGCAAGGTTTATAGGCTGGACAATGTCTAAGACTACAAACTGAGGTAGTGCAGATAGGAGTGAGTGAGATCACGATAAGCACTGAGTAGTATAGTCCTGTGGTGCTGAGCAGGGTTTTGTGTTTATCTTCCTGAATAATGTATTAACAATAGTGCTATTCCTTTTTCATTTTAAATATTTATTTAATAAAATGGTTGCCATTGAGTTCCTAAATGCAATTAATTCTTTCTAGGTTGGCGTACAGATTTTCACTAAAAGGCCTTTGGAAGAACAGGAGAAAAACAACATTAATTCAGATGATATCATCAGTTGCCTTAACAAATATCCTAAAGCACGTGTCAGGTATCTAGAACATCTAGTATTGGAAAGAAAAATAGAGGTGAGTTCTGTGAGAATGCTAAAAGTAGGCACAGGATTCAGAATGCAGATTATGGATCAACACGCCTGGAAAAAGGCAATGTCTAGAAGAAATAGGCATAATATGAAGTCTTTCAAATATACGCAGAGTAGGGCAAGAGTGTTTTTAAGATTAGAGTAAAAGATGAGGAGTGGATAGCTTCATTATTTTGAATTTTTTAACAGTTGGGATGGCAAGACAGTTGCTTACGTCCCCTTAGACTTTAGGTTGTCTTTTTTTTTATATCTGCTTATTGCATACTTTTCTCTTTTGCTGATGAGACTTAAACCTTCTTCTGGTAAGATCATAGAAAAATGATCAGCAGGTTGAGCAACTGCTGATCCTATTGCACCGTGGCAGCAATATATTATGGCTAATTCAACTAATCAATGTTTTACAAGTAAGAATGTTTTATTTTGTCATTCTGGAGAGATTTGAACAGTTAACAGTCAAATTAAACTATGCACTCCTCCCTAGAATTCCAAACCGCTCTTGATGCTGAATGCCCAAAAGATGCATTTACAAGTCCTAAGTGACAGTGCATTATACCTTTAGGGGTTTTAGCTCAATACAAGAGCAGTGAAATGTTGTATTTGGATATGAGACATTTTAAGCATGGGAGAAGTTACTTTAACCTGGAAATAAAGCAAGGAAATGAACAGTGAAAGAACTCTGTAGAACTGATGGTCATTGCACTAATTCATATTCTTCAAATACACATAAGATCAGTGGTTTCCTCTTGTTGGTATTGCAAGTGTGTTTACACCATGACTGATCAATATACTAGTGTCTGATGTCATGGATATTTCCAAACTTTCTGAGTTAAACACAGTGCCTTGTAGAGTATTTGTAATGCAAATAATTTGCAATTAGATCTACTGCTGGTAAAGGCTGGGTTATAAATCAATTTGGTCTTGAAAATTGCTAGATTATTGTGAATGATTCAGTGAGAATGTTTAAAACAGTCAAACACCAGCTTGTTTTGATGAATATTGGATAGTGGATAACAAAAAAAGCACTGTGCCTTCAGAGTGCTTGTCCACCTCTGGTGGCTTGGTCAGATTTTATTGCAGAAATAGAAAAGGTCAAAGAACATACCTGAATATGAGGAATCCTGTATTTGCGATGTCATTTGTGAGGCTGCTCTGAATTAAATTGTCTGTCTGCATGGACAGAAAACTTCGTGATTAATTCAAATTAAATAAGTTAAAATCTATTTCTATGCAATTAAGTAAATATGCATCACTGTTATTGCTGGGGAGAAGAGGTTGTCTTTGTAAACTGAGCTAATGTTTTTCTCTTCATCCATAGAAAGAAAAGTACCATACTCATCTAGCTGTCTTGTACTTGGAGGCAATACTTCAGCTAAAATCTGTGACAACAGATAATTGTACAGAAACAACTGAACTGCTGTTGAAACTACGCAGTCTGCTTCAGAAATCTGATCTTTATAGAATTCGCTTTATTTTGGGTAGGTTGCATGTTGTGTGTTATAAATGTTGTACGGTATTTCCAGCTGGAAACAAAATAATAGTCCTTGCAAGGATAGAAAACTAAAAGATCTGAGTTTTCTATGTGTGTTTGATAGGCTGTATTTCTAACAGACACAAGTTAATTTAGAAAGCAAATCTGTTGGTGTTGTCCTTGGTCTCCATAACTCCAACTGGCCAGATCAAATATCTGCCTACAAGTTTCTTAGTAATCACCTTCTTTTTAAGGATGAGCATGTAACTTGTGGCAGCCTTTTGCAAATGAAAGACCTACAAGTTTATTTTTTAAGCAGCCTGTTTCTGGTGAATGGAAGTGAAACTCTGAGGAATGTAATTGCCAAGGACTTGTTTGTTATTCATAACCCTGAAAACCACTTAGGGGTTCATGTTAAATAAAAATATGAGCATCTTTTTAAGTGAAAAATGCAACATACATCTTACTGTTGGTATAAGGCAAGCAACAATTGAGGTAAGTCTTTTCCTTGGTGAATGCTTATAATGCTTAATTTTTAATGTTTCATCCACTGGAATGCAAACATACAGTGCAATTCAGCCAGTCAAGTGTTTAAATCCTCTCTGGTATGGAGGATTATGGCTGAAGAATGAAAGGAAGAATGGAAGAGTGGATGAAAGGGAAGTAACTTGTTATTGAACTGAAAGATGTGAAATGATTTTTTGAAATTCAGTGGAAAAAAAATCCAGTGTATGTGGAAATAAAAATAGCGGAATAGCAACTAAAATAATTTACCAATGTTTAATGTTTCCTTTCCTCTCCAGGCAGCAAAATGTTTTATGATGGATAATGTACACATATAGCACAGTCATTGACACTCTTGTTCTTTGTCATCTTTTAGTTAGTTTTTATAAAAATTTTTCAGGGCAGGAGTTAAAAAATTGATTATTCTCTTGAAATCTATGTACTCCAAAATAGAAGCTTTCTTACATTACTTGAAAGTGGGATCAATGCAAGCTAGTGTGTTCCTCCCTGATAACCAAAATATTTTGGTGAGAAAAACATTGTATTTCATGCATTTTACATAGGCCTATGCCAAAGCTTTGTTACCTTTACAGTAATTAGATGATTTTCTACTTTATTTTGACATGCCAGATGAACTTGCCACTCTATCTGCTTGTTGCTGACACTTAAACTTTAAACTGAATGAAGGATTTGTAGTGTCCTTTTCTTAAAGGGAAGTACTATTTGATTTTTATTGTCTTTTATGGACTTTATTCTGTGACCTCCTATAATATGGGGAGAAGCAGAGGTTAAAAATATTGCAGCTTCATCGTACAGTTTATTATACATGATAGCAATGTCTGCTAGAATTTAAAAGACATCCATGACAGTGGTTTATCATCTGTTTTTAGTACTTTCTTTGTCCCATATTTTGTGGTGCTCTTTTGTTAGATGTGTGTTTCCATACATCTGGGCATTCCTGTACTTACAAGCACTCTATAGTTGCACTGACTGGGAGAGGGAGTAGTTGTCTACTCCACTGAGCAAATTTTGCCTTGTTTCTCATTTGACAGACAAAATCCAGGGCACAGACCTTCACATGGAAAGTGCAATTTTATATGGGAAACTAGAAGAACATGAGAAGGCTTTGCATATCCTTGTCCATGAGTTAAAGGACTTCCATGCTGCTGAAGAATACTGTATATGGAACTCTGAGAACAGAGACGTGCAGTACAGACGGAGGCTTTTCCATATGCTGCTGTCAGTGTATTTAACTCCAGGCACTTCGGATTGTGCCCTCGTCATGGCTGCTGTGGATCTCTTGAATAACCACGCTACGGAATTTGATGCAGGTCTGGTTTTGCAGGTGGTGCCTGACAGCTGGTCAGTGCAGCTCCTCTCTCCCTTCCTGGCTGGAGCAATGAGACAGAGCATTCACACAAAAAGAATGACTCAGGTGGCACTTGGGTTAGCACAAGCTGAAAACTTAATCTACAAGCATGAGAAGGTAGGTTGGTCTGGTATTTTTAAATAAAAGTATTTGAAGCTTTACAGTTGAGTCCTTTGATATACAGTAATCAAAAGAAGTTTGAAGAATTACTACAAAAGTTATCTTTGTGTCTTCAGCATTTTTAAGGGGTTTTTCTGCCATGACTGCTAGATTCAAAATTAATTTTATGTTTTCTCTGTAAAACAGAAGGGAAAGTGGGGGCCTTGAAATAGGAATAACCTTAGTGAGCCTCTGGGCTGAATTGAAGTGAATCTGGGATTTGCAGATTAACAAATTTCTTGCAAAAACTTTAACAAGTGTGAGTTAGCATTTTTTCACTAGGAAGGTCAAAATTTCCAATTCACTTTTTTTACAGTGTCACTTGTCAAAATTTGTTAAAAAATTATCCAGCACTTAATATTAATTGAAGCTTGTTAGTAGATTTTGTTAATGGTAAGTTCAGTTGTGAAGCTTTTTTTCTATTCCTAGCTAGGGCAATGTTGCTTAGAGCTCACAGCAGATTCTTAAAATTGTTTTTGTTTTATCCATTTGGTACAATTGCAATTATGCTTCATCATTTCCCTTCCTTTCTTGTTAAATTCACATTTGGATTTATTTTCCCCTCTCTTTAGGTTAAACAAAGAGGAGCCCCAATTCTTCTTTCAGACAAGAAAGTGTGTCAGGTGTGCCAAAATCCTTTCTGCGAGCCTGTGTTTGTAAGATTCCCGAATGGGAGTATGGCCCACATGCACTGTGCTGCAAACAGACATCTCAATTCCAATGTGACTCATCACTCTCCCAGCTCCAGCAATCAGACTTGAAATATTCCCACAGTTCCCATGACTTACACCCCATTGAAAGTGGGCTGGAAAGAAAAAAGTGCAGCTACTTTAAGTATAAATCAAGATGGACAGCTAGTTTTTGGGTTAATGGGAAGAATTCCAGTAAATATGAAATACTGCTACTTATCTTTTTGATTTCTAATGAATGTAGATAGAAAATTTACTACCAGACATGGAGAGGTGCAAATATGGGCTCTTCTGTGTATAGGAATAAACACTTAAGAGAAAAGGACCCTTTTCTTCACAGTGAGGACGAATGTTATGGAGTGAAGGCAAGCAGTTATTTTAAGAATTGTCACTTTGCACTGACTGTGGTGTTGATGGATTTGTGGAGGGGAAGATGGCATCTACTGAAGTTCTTGAAGAGTGATGGGACAAGATTGGCATCATGCAGCTTACTATGAAGACAGAAATGTGCATCGATTATAGTGTTTGCTGCAGCATGTCTTCTTTTGGGCTGGATTCTCTTCCCCAGGATCACATTATGAACTTCATTTTTTTTTTGCTCTACAAAATGTTGGCGTTTGATACACTTTTTAGTATCTCACTCCCATCCACCTGCTATATGGAATTTAAATGTAAACACTGCTCTGTTAGGTTTCTACTCCTGCAGTTACTGTAACATACTGAGTGGAAACCAATAGCCTCAGTCACACAGGTGAGCTTGGAAGAAAAAAAAAATAGAAAGATTGTCTGGTCAGACTGTAGTCACTTTTTTATGGGGGAAGAGACCCTAACTTTAATATTGATTTATTTATTAATATGCAAATATGCTGTACATACAGTTGAATAAATTGATCTTATCATTCTAGCATTTCTTTGGAGGATTAAGATGTAGCTGATACATAAATGTACAGATTATGTGCTAAGTGTTTGCTATAACATAACTTAGGCTGGTTGGAACTCCACAAAAATAGGTTTTAGTGCTTATGGATGACTTTGTGCAATCAAAACCACAGAAAGAAGGTATAAAATTGTAAGAAATCTACAAAAGTGCACTACAGGGGTACTGGGTTTGTTATATTCTACTAAATATTCTGTAAACTAAAGTTTTTCAAATAACACAAATCCCTTACTTAACTGCCCTCGTATGTATTCACATTGCTTTTTAACCATTTTAAAGCAGTTGATTTAAAAGAATCAGCTTCCCCCAAGAGAGGTTAAAAAATGGCAACTTTAAATAAAAGTTAAGTATTTCAAAGTGAAAGCATTTCTTTTAATTCTGTAAAGCTGTAATAAACGCCAGGCTTACTGACCAGCATGCAGTTTAGTATGGCTGCTCCCTGTTTCAGAAGTCCAAATCAGTGGAGGCTTTCAGCAGAATGGAGTGTCTGCATGGTTCTTCCTAGAATCACAGAATAAGCTGAGTTGGAAGGCATGCATCAGGATCATGGAGTCCAGCTCCTGGCCCCACACAGGACACCCTGAGCATCTCACCACGTGCCTCAGAGTGTTGTCCAGATGCAGCCTCCTTGTACAGAAAGGCTGGCTTAGGAAGCTGCCTTCTGAGTATAGTGCTGCTTCCAAGAAGGGGCCACCAGACTTTGTCCAGGGGAAAAAAATATCCTTCTCTTTCCCATAGAAACATACAAAGGTTTGGAGTGAAAGGCACCTTTACGATCATCTATTCCAACCCCCCTGCCATGGGCAGGGACACCTTCCCCTAGACCAGGTTGTTCAAAGTCTCATCCAGCCTGGCCTTGAGCACTTGCAGGGATGGGGTATCCACAGCTTCTCTGAGCAGCCTGTGCCTCACCACCCTCACAGTAAAGAATTTCTTCCTGATATCTGGTCTAAACCTGCCCTCCTTCAGCTTAAGGTCATTCCCCTTTGCTCTATCACTACATGCATCTGTACAAAGTCACTCTCCAGCTCCTTTGCTGGCTCCCTTCAGGTACTGGAAAGTGCTATAAGGTCTTCCCAGAGCCTTCTCTCCGGGCTGAACAGCCCCAGCTCTCTCAGCCTGTCTGCATAGGAGAGGTGCTCTGTAATCATCATTGTGGCCTTACTCTTGACTCGTTCAACAGCTCAACATCTTTCTTGTATTCTGGGTCCCAGAGCTGTACTTGAGGTCGGGAGTACTTTGCTTTAAAGCAAAAGACCTTTGAATCTTTCTCCTTCCTGATTTTAAAATTAGGCAAGTATAACTGTTGTGTTGAATTTTATTTATTTTTAAAAGCCTAAGTAAGGAATTTTGTAGTTCTTTGTGCTAAGATGTGTAAGCCAGATTTAGTGAGAGGCACTTAGAAGTCAAGTGTGGGCATTTCTGACTCAATTCTGCCATAAGTGATTCTCCTGTGGCACTGGTATAAGCAGGTTCTCTATCTTGTAGTCATGGGTTTTGAACATTGTGTATAATACTGGCAGTGATGATATAGAAAAATTTGTAGTCCCCTGTCCTCAAAATATTTGCTAATAAGAGTGGAAGTGATTTTTACAAAGGCCCTATAAACCTTTTGTGTACACTAGCATGCATTTCATAAGAAATATTTTATTTTGCTGCCAGCATCCTCAGTGTGCTCTTTTTTTCTATTTAGTTAGGAGGTACTGAAAAAAAAGACCCCTCTCCGTGATTTAGACTAATTCTAGCCACTTGGTAGCGATGAACTACTCTTACAATGGAATAAAGATCATATCATTCCAGACCTCAGGAAAGTTCTCAGTTGCTATTGCATGAAAAGGTATGTCTGTAAAAGATGAAACAATTCTTTATTAATAGTCAGTATCTTTTTTCAGATGTATACTTCAGCTAAAATGCAGCAAAACCAATAATTGTACATGCAGAACAAATACAGAAATCAGAATAATGCAAGGTAGCATTTTTGCAATCAAAAGTGTGATTAATATTTAAGTTCGGAGCATCTAATTATTTTAATCCCAGTCCCCCCAATATGTAGACTGGAAAAATGGATATTGGATTCATACACTGTTACCTGTTGCTTTATTAACTTTTATACTAGAACTCATTTGAATGCATTAATAGGGAAATCCCATGGTAGCTAAAGGAAAAAGCAAAGAAAAACAATGTGAGGCTGAGGCAGAGCAAGAGTTCAGCAAGGAGGTGGCAGGTGAACAATGCTCTTCCTGTGTGTGTTCAGCATGGGAGCAACTGGGATAATTCTCGACCAGAGGAGATGTCAGCACACATCGGAGTGGTGTGTGGTGTTCTGTGCTTTGTCACCAGGAAATTTATGAAAGGTCTGCATTCAGATTTCCGTAGGTGGGATGACTGCAACACCCCTTGAGTAAGAGAGCTTCATTCTGGGGCACCTGAGCTCATTCCTTCTTTCGTTTTGGCACGGTCAGTTTGATCATTCTTGATTTATGTACCTGAAATCCTGGGCCAGCATTGCTGCTGGGGTAAGTTCTGGTGTGGTTGCAGCAGCACAGAGGAAATGAACAGGGAAGGAAGCAGATTTGGTTATTAATTGCTGACTGCATATATGGAGAGGCAGGAAAGAGGAATATTTCTCTGACCATTCTTCTAGTTTGGAAATTAAATGCTTTCTGGGAGTTTAAGCTTGATGCAATCTTTTTATCTCCAGTTAGGGAATGTGGTGCTTAGACCTGCCCTTGGAGAGTGGAGATTCTGCCAGAATATTTCTTCTTAATTTAACTGTTGCTAAAGTACTCGTAATTAATTTCTCTCACTTTTTCCAGTGAGTCTCATCCAACTTTGTATGTGTGAAAACTGAAACAGAAGTGCAGATTTATTTTTTTTTAAATGTGACACTGTCTCTGTGATTCAGGACACAGTAAGATTAATCTCTCACACTGATGTCTCTGCAGATACTGAGGCACGTTTGTCTAACATGTAGCCTCCAGTTAAGGAAATATTGCAGCTCTGACTTTTTTTTTAGCTAGCCACTGCTACAGCTGATGGTACATACAAAAAGCACTTGTTAAAACTTCTTTTACACTTTCATATCTCCCCATAAAAATTACCTATGATGCATGTATGTCATCATATGCAGTTTTTCCCTCTTTAAGTCAAAAGAGGAAAAATCCTGAGAAAAAATTGCTCAGAATCTGGCACTCTCCTCTAAATACACGACTGTACATTTATGAGAAATAATTAATTTATTTTATTTAAGTGAATAAATTGTCACATTAAGATCAATATTCTTGTAATATTGTCAAAGGCAGGAGAAAATGAACATTTGGGATGTGTTACACAGAGCACACCACAGGTACCTATGAACTGACTTGTTCAAGCAGCCCATACTGAGACCGCTCAGGTGAGCACATGAGTCCAGGTTACAATGAGAACTTCTTTCTTTGCTCCACCTGCTCCCAATCCCCAGAAACTTTGCAGCATTTGTTACCTGATTAATGTCACTCTTCTAGCACTTAATTGACATGGGTATGAACCTTGAGAGGTCCTGGGGACTCCTGAGCACATCTGTCTTCAGTAAAATGTCACTTTATTATATCAGACACGTGAAGCTCTACTCATGTGAGCTGTGGAAAGGTGGTGGAAGGGATGGAGTATGTGTATGTTTTCTGAGAACTTTATTACGTTTAAACACACAAGCATTATCCTGACTGCTGAGTCTTTATAACAACATCTGTTCTTTGCAGGACTCCTGTCCTGATAAACATTAAAATATTTTGTTTCATACAGTTCTATCAAGAAATTTTTTATTTTATAACTCTTCCTGGTTTGCTGCAGTCTCTATTCAGCATGGCTCTAAGTGTTTTATTAACATCCTGCTGTTCATAATAGGCAGCAACTAATACATTTTCATTGTGAGCTCTCTTCCTATTGCCTATATTTGCTAATTAATTTTTCTCTTGCTGTACAACACTTTGGGGCTTATGCCTTGTGAACACTGGTAATTAAATGTGCTGCTACTTTTTAAGGGAAAATAAGAAAAGAAGTTAATAACATTCTGTAATGTCTGATTGATTGCAAAACTGAAGCTCCCCTGCAGTAAATTTGTTCAGATGGAAGTCTGTACTGTTAAGGCTTTTGGACTTAGTGGTTATATTGATGAACATACAAAGCAGTATGTGGAATGTACAAATGTATAAATATGTTGATTTTTAATAAAAAACCCCTTTTAATTATGTTTGTCATGGATTCATAGATACATAAACCCTGGAAGGTGAATGGCCAAGCGAAGGGAAAAGATTCTCTAATGGTAAATAGAGGATTCATCAGCGTGACTTACAGAGGGGTCAGATCCCTGACATATGGAAGTGAGGCTGCTGCTTACATACTCTGCAGAAGGCAGGGGTGTTCCTCATCTTCCTCCTCCCTGCTCAGGACTAATGGCCCTGGAGCCAGGGACAAAGGACCCCTGGTTCCTGCAAGAGGGGCCAGTGCCATCACTGTAGCACAGTGACACTGAAGGAGCTGCTGATAAGGAAACCCCAGGAAAGGAAGGGAGGTAAGGGCTGGTGAAGAGTCTGTGGTAAGCCAAGGAAACCGGCATGATCTCCAAGGGCAGGGAGAGAGGAATACGAAGGAGAAGGGCAGAAAATCCGTGTTTGGGACATGCAGGTGTGACCTAATCCAGCAGCTCTCCAGCCCCACTCTGCCAGGCAGTGCAGGCACTGGCAGTGCCGCAAATGTCTCCCGGATATGTGCACAGCATAGCTGGGGATCCTGCAGGGCAAAAATCCAACTCAGTGGGAACTACAGGGAAGGGCTCTTGTTTTGAAGTTCAGGTCTGGACACTGGACAAGGTTTCTACAGCCCAGTTAGGTGAAATTTGTTCCCTTGACTGAAGCAAAGGCTGTGGGAATGTTGGTGGTGCTCAGGATGCTCTTACAGAGGGTGTTTGGGATGCAAGTGTCAGAGTGCAGCATGATGCCGAAAGGAATGAAAAACTAGCTTAACAAGCATGACTTTATTTGCTCAGCCAGCAGGAAATACACCCTGGAGAGCCCTGGTTTCCATTTCTCCATCCATCCATCCATCCATCCTTCCAGTGGAGGAAAGTTAACACAGAAAGCATTAAAAAAAGCCCAAAACCCATTTGTGACTCCAGCACAGTGGGATTTCAGCTAGTTTTGCCTCTAGACAGTGGTTAGAAAATGGTCCAGATGGCAACTCCTTCCAAGACAAATAATCAATAGAATCTAGCTGAGTTTAGGCAGAAATGAGTCCCAAAGGTCCAGTTCACTGCAGCAACTGTAGCTGCAGGACAGCATGGGGTCAGAGAGGCCAGGGCTGCCAGCAGAAAGCTGATGGCTGAACACATGACAGGTTTTCAGTAGATAACAAGGCTGATGATAGTGCCTAAAAATCCAATAGCAGTCATGAACATCATTACCAATGCCTATAATTGACAATAACCCCCTGAAGATATTGTCCCATAACCACCTTGTCAACATGGTATTTGCATTGAGTGGGGCCTGACAATCCCAATGCTAAAATCCTAGAAAAATGTAGGCTGGCTGGGTTCTTCAGAGATGGTGTTGTCCAAGTCCAACTTGATGCAGGGTCATCCTGTGTCAGGTTACTTGTCTTGTTTTAGACCAGTGCTGACAAGTTTAAAACCAGATTGGGAAGTGTCCAAGTGTCTTCTTGTCATGTCTTTGCCAGAGGAATACATTGCTTAAACATCCAAAATACTCTCTGGTAAAGAAAGATAAAAGGCTAAAGGGTACATTTGTCTTGAATAAATGGTTTAGTTGGTTCTGTAGTTTGGGTTTTGGTTGGGTTTTTGTTTTGGTTTTTTTCCCAAATGTTACAGAAAGACTAAATAAGCAGGGTATTTCTAAAAACTAGCAAGTTATTGGTGACAGCTTCAAGGCTATGCACTTGGTGCCTCTCTTACTTGGAGAAGTATATTCAAATAAAATGAAAGTTTTTTATATCTGTTTGAATGGCACAGAGAGCATGCAAAGATGTTTCAATCCCTTTAGTCCCTCTAACATACAAGGTTACTCTGCAGTGTCATGCCAGAAAGCTCCCAGAGTTTGACAGAAGTAGGGAGTTTTCCACTTGAATCACAAGCAGCTGAAGATGGGGAGGGAGTAGCACAGGATGGATTTGTATCTGCTTTTAAAAAAGATGTTCACTGGGGATTTATATTTGCAAAGTGAAAGTAGGTTTTCATTTCTGTACTTTTTTGATCCATCTTTAGGTTTTAACTTGTCATATCTCATTTCAAAGCATCTCTGTGGCCTTTTGTGACACGCTGATTTGTCAAGCAGTCGTTTTAGTGTTCCTGCTTCAAAACCTGCTTGAAATCTCTTGTTCTGGATAGCAGCCACTCAGTACATCCCCTCCAGATACTCCACTCAGTGTGTCAGGAGTACTTCCCCTTGCAGTTGCTCATTCTGTAACGCTGAGGCCATACGACTGTGCTGGTGTGGTTTAACCCCACCCAGCCCTGGGCAAGCCCTGCTCAGCAGTAACAAAAACATCTGCGTATTATCAACCCTGTGTTCAGCACAAATCCAAAACACAGCACCATTCCAGCCACTGGGAAGAAAATTAACTCTGTCCCATCCAAAACCAGACAGGTGGGCAAAACTAAAAGCTACAAACCAAAGAAATCTGAGTCCCAGAGGAGGGAGGAGTCGCTTGTTAAGCTGCTGTTAATTATCGATGCCTCAATACCCTACACCTTTGTTTTTCCCATCTGCCTGATATCAAATCACAAGCGTGTGTAGTGTTTCATACAAATAATCACACGTGCTGGTAACTTTCCTCCCTTCAGAAGGGAAACGGGAAACATTTTCTTGATCGAAGCCATGCTGTGACAAGATTTGAAGGCAGCCAAAAAGAAGACCTGACAGGGCCTTTTTTCAAAGCAAGTGCCCTTAGAAGCACCAAGAGGGCTCTCAATGCAAAGCCAGGCCTTGTGAAATCATGAGCTATAACAATTTTAAAATGGAAAAAGCCCTGGAGTTGACTAGGGAGAAAGTTTTAGAGGTTTGCAAGAAAATTCCCCACCTCATGTCTTGCCAGGTCAGGTTTTGACTTCTATCAATGCAGAACAAACTTGAATGACTTCCTAAATTGCAGAGCTTCCTCCACCCAGCCCCTTGTCACCCTCTTGGGAAGGAGTCACACTGCTCCAGCTCTCAGGGGGTGCCTGTCTGCTCTGCTCCAGGCTTCTGCCAGTCCCTGGCCACCTTCCCTTACTTGGCCACACCTTGCTCTTCCATGCTTTCCTGGCTGCAGAGCTGTGTGGCTTTTGAGGCAGTGCAGGCTGGGCTCTGCCTGGGGGGCTCCCTCTGCCTGGGTCTGACAACTTTTCGCCTCCAGTCTTGTACCAACTTCGTGCAGCTTGATATCAAGCTTTAGTAAAATGCTAGAAGTTAAAAATGAAGTAAAAATAAACAGAGATTCCTGACTTTATTAAGCAACGTGCATCAAATAAAAGCAAAACTGTGCTCTAACACAACAATTCATGATCTCTTAACTTGGTATCAATATATTTTCGTGTTAAAATGTTTTCATATACCCATGACTTCAATGAAGTCTCTTTGATGAAATGCTGTCTTTAACGATTTTAGTAAGGAAACAATATCTAAGAGATTGACTTACTGTTTTAACTCCAGAAGGAGTCTGAAGGTACTTGTAAGCAGTCCTGCCACATTCTGTCCTGCTCTGCAGAAGTCTGAGGATGCCAAGGGGACAGCCCTTCTGCCTGTGGACTTGCATCATACAAAGAATGAATCTCTGGTGGGGGTAATCTGGGGGACGTGGAGGAAAAGAAAAGCCCTATCCATATTTATTCATCGTGTTTATCTAGCCACTTCAGTGCTGGCATAACCCAACACCTAAGTGTTGAGTGCTACCTGCAGCACGGGGTCAGACCCATCCCAGAAAACTCATAAAATGCCTCGTTCAGGTAGTCCCAGCAATGAAAATCATAAAAACCCTAGCAGCTTTGATATGCTTATTTTATGCATCGTTACCTGCTGTAGTTTTACACAACTGTCCTCCTGCTGTCACAGCACTGGGAATGCTCTGACATACAAAGAGCTTTTTTCCCTGTTCTTTGTAACGTTTAAGGGGAAGAAAACTGTACCCAAGGTAGAAAATGACCTCATTTCTCCTTGAATACTGTCATGCCTTACCTGTGAAGTGATAGTGGTGGTGCTGAAACTATCCCTTGCCAACATACTTTCCAGAAGGTGATATAGCCACAATGTAAAGAAAGCAGGCAGCACCAGAACTGTGAGTCCTCCCCAGTACAACCAGTCCTTGCGAGTATAACCAGTCCTCTCCTGTATAACTCTGCCCCCTGCAGATGCCTGGTGTTGTGAAGAGAGAGAAGCAGCTCCAGCACTGTGGTGGGCACGTAAGTCACAGGCAAATGTGCCATGTGCTCGCTGTGCAGCAAAAACTGCTGGGTCCAGGCTGTCCTGCACTCAGCTTTTTCTGATGGAGGTTGGCTTTGAGCCAGGCCCAGCAGCAGGTGGGAGGCTGAGCACCCCACAGGAGACCTGTACAGTACCTACACTGCTCTTCCTAAAGTGCAGTGACAAAGAGATGCACTGAAGATTGTGCCAGCTTTAGTCCCATGCACCCTGCAGCAGAAAAATAACAGTATTATAAAAAAAAGAAAGATTGGCTTATGGCATCCAGCCTACTTGCTGATGCCCCAGACAACTACTCTTGCACCTGAGCTGTTTCCTCCATCAAATTACCCAACCTGGCCTCAGGAGCAATATGTTCTGATGGTGCCAGTGAAGGTCACCAAACAAATCCACACAATCTAGAAAAGACTGGCACCTTTATCTTTCTTGGCATAAGGAGGTAAGTACCACGTAGAGGCAATGTTTATTCAGGTCATACTTGTCACTCTATGTGGATTCTTCGCAGAAAATTTTAAAACCTGAGTATGTGCCCCAAAGGATGAGCACATTTTTTCTATCATGTAATCATGGAGAATAAATTTCCAAACTTAGCTGGAAAAGAGCTCTAACACTGTGGAGTTGTGCTACCAAGAATCCCCTCTTCTTCCTCCCTGCTCCTTGCCCTAGTCACCTTTGGGATGTTTCTGTTCCACTTGCTGTCTCTCACTACCATATTTTATAGTGTGTGGTCTGTAATCATGCATGTTGCATTCCTGCACAGCAAACACATAAAGCTGATTAATTCACCCTTTCTGAAATTATGCACACTGCATCAATACATCCAGAGTTTCACTCCCTAAATAGCGTTTTTAAAAAAGGTCATACTAAATTCTCCCATCAATAGTACATTAGAAACTCTGGAAAAAACCGATGCCCACAGAAAATGTCAGGGGTCTCATCCAAGCCTGAGTTTAAAAACAAACTTGTACCTGAATAGTGTCAGTACTTTAAGTACTTACATTTATTATTTAAGATTCAGCACAATTCAGGTTGTTTTTTAACAGAGAGAATGCAGGAGAAGAGCCACAACAGAACAAGAGAAAGAAAAGAAAATGCAGAGGAAAAATAAGATTCCTTCAGTGCCCACTCAGCTTTTAGGACTACCTTCCTGGCTGAAGGCATCCACATATGCCCCTGGAGCACTGAGAATGGTGGTCCTAAGAGCCAAGTGAAATCTCTCCCCTCTTTGTCTCCCCTCTTGGCTCATCCCACGTGCAAGTCGTGGGCTGCACTCTCAAACAGAGTGTTCCTCTTGTCACTCTGACCTCTCTGTGCCGTGGCTGGGAAGGGACAGGGACTGTACCTGACTCATGATGTGATTTTGTACAACCGTAGCGTCGCTGTCTCAGCGATATGGCAAATTATACCAAGCAGATTCATTAGCAAGGTGACTTATTTTCAACTTTAAAATACATACAAAAAGGACAATAATGAGCCTACTTAATGATCGTGAAACAGATTTAATGCCATTTAATTACTGCACCTGTATGAAAAGGCAGAAGGAAAAATATAATTAAACTCCAGAATTAGAAAGAAGGGGAAAACAGTCTAATAATAGCTACTTCACCAATAACCATAAAGGTTATAAGCGGAATCCCCAGAATTTCAAAGTCAAAATATATTTGTAAAAATGGAAAGGTTAGAGGCAGAAAAATAATAATCAGGCAGCAAAAGGTAAATAATCCATTAATCATGCACATCTGCTGAAGCGACTGAGTGAGCAGGATGCAGGTTGGGCACAGCCAGCTCTGCCCCGGCAGCGCCGGGAGCTCCTTCGCCTGCAGCAGCGGAGACCATGCCCTGCCGGCAGGGAAGAAACAGAATAATTAGAAATAGGCACTAGGAGTGGCTCCTGTGGGAAACGCTATGCTTACAGGGGAGAAGCATATGGTAAGAGGCAAAACTCAGCAGCGGACAGATGCCTGTGGAAAATCAAGCGTGATGCAATGGAGAAAGCTGCAGGCAAAGGAGTGTTAGCCAGCCTTTAACCATGGGCATGGCAGCTTCACTTTGCCACTCACCTTTGTCAGCTTCCCTCTTGCAAAACCAATTTTCAGGTCACCAACATGCACAAAAAACAAGGGTGTTGCCTTTTCACTGAGGTTAGCCGCTGAGGGCAGCTTGCTGCATTTACTTGGGATACATTTGGTGTTTAGGACTGTAAAACCCATTAATGACCCCTGTCATCCTGTGCAGAATGGTGCCAGCGGGCAAACATTTTCAGATCCATGAAGTAGAACAGTCTCCGTGCTTCTTCATGCCTCAGCACAGCATCGTCCAGCCCCCTGGCACAAGGCAGGGATGGGCACAAGAAAGAAGCTCCCCACACCTCACTTCCCATATCTGGGAACAGCTGCTGCCCTGGTACCCACCTTGCTGCATCCCTGAGCGATGACCCCCAGGGTTATGCATCTGTTGAGGCCTCTATTGAAATGTGAGGTCTCTATTGAAATGAGCCACTTTATCTTGCCCTGCTCTGAAGCAGAGGAGGTGTGTGTGTTCTAAGGTGGGTGTATGTTTCCATCACCCTTCCCCAGTGTCTCTCCTGAAGTGGTCCTGTGGTTGCGAAGGAACATTTGTTCCCTGGTGATTTGAATAACTCAGTGTCTTGGCCCAAGGTCTGGAATTGCTGCGATGCTCACTTGCTTTGTGCTCGAGTGCTTTGCTTGGCAGCCCAGCCCACTGCGAAACACTCTGCTCTGAGGAAAGTGTGTTGAGACAGATGTCCAAATATGTGTTTCATGTTTGGACGTCAGAAGGGATGAGATACCACCACAAGCGGGGATCTACTGATGCAACAGGGCAGGAAAAGATGTTACCAAAAAGAAAAAAGGATTTAATTGAACAAGGAGTGAAATCAAGTCATTTCTGTAAGATCTTGCTCTCTGGGTCTTACAGAATAATGCCTTTGGATGAATTAGGGTGCATTTACAAAAATACTTCCTTGTGCCTATTTTTGGTCCAAATTCATAGTAAGAGGGCTGATCTTCTTATAGAACTGCAATACTGAGGTGCACAGAGAGCTCTGGTTTAGCAAAGCTTACTTACATGGAAAAGCAATATGATTTTGCAGTGCTTTGATAACCATAATGGAGATTTTTCTCTAAGGGAGGTAAAGATCTAGACTTGGGAATGGAAGGTCTTTGACACAAGAGCACACTTTTGCAAGTGTTTATTTCTTGCAGAAAATAGTTCCTTCGAGTACTTTAAGCAATGCAGAATAAAATATTCTTTATGTCAAAGTTCTCTGGGCTCTTGAAACATGAAAAATATGAAGCTGATTTTCATGCTAATTATTGTGCTGAAAATATGCACAGGGAGCCATTGAGAACCATTTGAAGAAACATTTTCAGCTAATAGTAAACAAAGAGAAAATAGATTTGTTTCTTGAGAAAGAAGGAATTTAGTAGCTCTCCCTTAACTCTAACACTGCAGAGATGTGCTCCAGGACAGAAGAGTCACTCCACTGCAAGAACACCTACCAGGCTACTCAAAGACCCACTTTTTAAAAGAAAATTTAAAGTCTAAGCTTTTTGGTGTTTGGACTAAGAAGTCTGCAAGTGTGTCAAATTAATTGATGACTGTTAATTTAGATCCCCCTACTAGCACACAGACATATTTGTTCTCAGTCTAGCTCCTGAATATTCTCCCTACCAATGCTTAAGGCAGATCTTATTATTGAATTGAAAGCTGAAAAGAAGCTTAATTTCAATCTTACAAATTAAAAAATAATATGTAACCAGGAGGTGCCTCAATTTATCCACATTTCATGTTCAGTTGCAAGCAAGTCTTAATTAAACAGTCATCTTAATTCAGATGGCTTCAGAAAAATGATTTAGAAAAAAATCGTTTAGATTGTTTAGAACAAAGAAGCTTACCTAATTTAAGGAGTTGATATAGAAACTCTAATAAATGAACTAATTTAAAAAAAAATCACGCCCACTACCTTGAAAAGAAGATTGTTTTTCCCTCTGTATTAGCATTGCTGTACTAAGTCAGATCTCCTTTCCAGAGAGGTGGAGCCACATGAGGTTATCATTAATTAATAGCTTAAAAAGATTTTGAATTGAAGATTCAGAATAAAAAATATGCAAAATCTATTCAAAATACAGCTGGAACATACAGACCTGTGAAGCAGCTACACAAAAAACGCCAGTGTTGCAAAGGCAAAGGTGAACCTTTGGTGTGACACTCTGCTGTAGGGTGGCAAAGTCACTACAGTGACTGTGGCAAAAAAAAAAAGGGCTGATGAACAGCAAGAGCTGTGTTTTTCCGGCAAGGTTCAGATGACAGCTTCACATACTGCTCCTGTGCTGGAAAGCAGCAAAGTAGGACAGTGTGTGTTTGATGTGTATATGTGCTCCCCTTCTCAACAAACTAAAAGAAAAATATGTGCTGAACTAGTTTTAGAGGAATCTGCTTTTCACTGAAAAATTCGTTCAAATAATGGAGAGTTCAGCATAAGCAAAGTAACATGGAGAAATATTTTTTTCCATTTTCATGACCATATGTCACAAACAGTTTGTATGATTAATATCAGTGTAGCAGAAACCTGTTTCTATGGTGCTTTACTAGTACTCAACCACTACAATTTTATATTTAACAATAATTCCTAAACCTATTCCTCTACCTGTGAATGCACAGCAAGTCTCTTCTTGTAGCTCTGGTAACCTCTCTAGATCCATTAACTTTGCCCACTTTTCTATCACTTCTCCCCATGTCCTTTGCCTCTGATGTAAATAATTCCTACTGGAAGATGCTCTATGCTCCAAGCTGGCTTTTCATCCCTGAATAAGGGCCCATGCAAATGAGATGCTCAGCTAAATAAATCCAACCAGTAAAATACTGTCGTGGAAACAGACCCCCATAACCTGCCTTTGCTTTTACCCACCACTTGTCAGACATGATCACAACAATAGCAAATTAACTTTAGGGGAAAAAAAACCCTGACAGGGCAAAGATACTTGGGCAATATTCAAATGAACCACTTAACCTTTTGGAACTAAAAGCTTCCTGCAATAATGACACATTAGTCATTAACTCAATATGTGCTTTGTTAAATATTAGACAAGAGCTCACATTCAATTTAGCTCTCACATATACTCAGCGACAAAGAGCCATCTGTGTCGACTACAATCTCCAGGACAGGAAGTGTGCTGTGAATGGCACTCCAGCCTCGTAAAACTCTGTTGTACAGGGGGAAAGCACACAACAGCCAGTAGAGCAGGGGAAAAGGTGATCCAGAAAGGAGAATAATCCTCTCTGTGAGGCTGTTTGCCCTCCTCAGCGCTACCGATCCTGTGCCAGCACAAAGGAGAACTGAAATAAAGGAGATCCACGTAGCTCGTGGGCAAGCAAGGAAAGCTCAGCCCAAAGCAGGGCATTGCCCGTGCTGTCCCCAGGGCTGCATCACCTCACTGCTTAAACTGGCAGCTGCCATTCACCATCTCTGCATGGCACAAGCCTCACACCAGAGGCAGTGCCTGCCTGCGCCCCTGAACCACTGACTTCCCCTGAAGCTGTGAAAACAAAAGGGAAGAGAATGATGACTTCTAAATATTTGCCCAGGTAAGTACATGGACACAAAGGCTGCATGAATGGGACCCATGTATAAAGTGTCTCGAGTTCATCCCCAGGTAAAGGAAAAAAGGAAGACCAGATTTACTGTCTGTCAAAAATTAATTTTTGTCTTCTTGTGTTCAGTGCTGAAAATTGCTGTGCACTCCCTTTACCTGCTGGCTTTCGTTAGCCCTTCCCGGCTCCCCAGTCACCTCGACAGACTCGCAGTTGGTAGATCATGTCAGCCAGGCTCCATGCGTTCTCCTATGCTTCATATGAGGTAAAAAACATCCTGAAAGACCTCTGCTGGTCACCTGATGTTAGCCCAAAGCACATTAGCAGATCCTAAAAAAAGATTCTTCAAAATACCTAGGTCTGAATTTCATTTATTATATGTTAAAAAAAAAATCAAGATGAGCTTCTGGGCTATAAAACACCCCATTTCTTTGTTTTAAATGTGTATTAATATATATAGTATTAATACTATTATAATAGTAACTTGTGTTAAAATAAGAAATATTAGTTTTCTGTCATCACATGTATTTCAACTGCCTGAAATTTTTCTTCTTGTTCCACAAGAACTCAGAAAGTGCTTTAGACAGCTCCTGACCAAGACACAGTACAAGTGTCATCTTGTTTAGCTTTAATGATATTGCTCTGGGCAAGGTCAGATATTTCATATTGTTCTGTCAAGAAAAGAAAACATATAAGCAATAAGATATGAAAGGTTTCAGGCCTCCTGGGAATCCTCCCTGTAAGGATCACTACAGCAGAGTCTCAACAGGAACGACAAAAATATGTAGCAAGAGGAACAAGCTTCTACAGCATAAATTTATATTTTCAATTATTTCCAAGCCCTTTAGACTCAGAGAAATGTTTTTACAATTCTACTGATCCCTCTATAGAAGGCTTCTCATCAGCACTTGAAAATTCAGAGGATTCTTCAACTTTACAAGTTCCTTATTTGTGACATATATCCAAACCCATAAAGTAACTCATATTCAAACAACTCAATTAAATTTTTGGAAGTGAACTAAGTTTTACAACTAAGTCCCTCTACTGCGAACCATGATTTCTATGTATTTTGGGTTTCTGCAGGAGTTAGTTGCTCCCTACTTTCCAAGGACAGAGACAAGCTCTATTGAATCTTGGGAAGTACAGAAACTTTGTAGTTGCAAGTCATATAAGTTTTCGGCTGTTGTCTTGTCCTTCTGCTGGAAGACATCAGACAGAAACATGCATGTTAAAAACAATTGAAAACCAGCAAGAGATCTGCTACAATTTGTCCTGTATTTATTGCTACAAAGATTTTTCTCAACTTCTTCTTTATAATATCTTGCCAGACACAGTGAAAAGCTGAGAATACATTGAATGCCAAAACATAAAGCTGAACAGTTCTTGTCACTGTACATTATGATATGATGATAGTGCTTTTTCTGAATTGTTCCATTAGAAAAGCTATTCTAAGGGGAAAAAATCCGTGGTTAGCAGTCAAAATATTAGGAAGAATTCTTAGTAAATGACGCCTTTAAAAGTCTACTAGAATAGCTATGGAGATTGCACACATATGGAATGAAAAAAACCAAAACCAAACAGTACCTGGGTTTAACTGAGATTCAACCTACATTAGTACTGTATAGGTGAATTGAGCCAAGGGAGAAAAACATACATTTTTTAGAAATATTTATGGATTTGGACAATAATACACAGGGTTAAAGGTAACTAGAAAAATGAATTTGTAACTGATGATACATGCTTATGCCGAGAAATATGAGCAGGTCCCAGCCTGATAATGAGAAGCTATGGAAACATCAATCCAACTTCAGTCATAGCCATTGCACGGTCTGGAAACAGCACCTTTAACAAATGTAAATCCTACAAGTTTTACTCTAGGTCACAAATGAGCACAGTGAGTTTTAAAAACCCACACCGTCTCATGCCCACGAGTTACTTGGGTTATGGTGACTGGTTTTACAGATGCATAAATCTGTGTTCCCTATTACCATAGCACCTGGCATTGAATTCAGAATCACAAATACTGATGTTCAGTAGCAAAGACAAATCCAATCCCAACAGATTTCTCTACTACCTGCAGATAACCTCTCCTTTCTGGAGAAAGAAAAGCAAAGCTGTACTGTCAGAGCCAGCACAAGATGGCTCTTGCTTCGAGAGGTACTGCAGGGTCAGGGAATCTACAGACACAATCCCTGGTGTCATTAATCCCCTGCAAGCTGTCACGAGGGCACTGCCAGGCACAGGGTGAAGGAAGGGCTGCTCAGGAGCTTCAAGGGCGTGAAACACTGAGACTTGGAAACTGAACACAGCACTGCCATGGCAGAGCACTGTCCCCCTGCTGTGGGATGATGCTGGTCAGCCAATGTGGCTGGTGCTCTACCATGGACCCTCTTCATCGTGAGGGCAATGAATCAGAATTCTGGTTATTACTTAGGGTCTTGGTGTTTTCCCCATTTAACAAACCAACACCCTGTGTACATGTGAACTGATTGTGGTGTGTTACTATCCTAAATCTATAGTTAAGTCATTGTTATATTTGTAGTGAACTGTATTGAATCACTTTGTAAATGTTAAAGTACTCAATGATTAGGTGCTGCTAACCCCTTTTGTAACCTTATCTTTGCATCCATATCCTTGGCACTCTTAACCCCTTTTGCATTCCTGGTTTCCACGTAAATACTCCAAATGGCTTCTAACTTTATCTTCCTATGGATGCTTTAACTTGTGTAATAAGCAATAGAGTGAACCTCCCCATCAAACTCTTTTAGTTACATTTTCACAAATTCATATTAAACCCTGCTTTTGCGAATACCTTTGACAGTGTTTCTTTAAGTAGCCAAATCACTCGTTCAGAAGAAAAATTTACTGCAACAAACTCAAACAGGCCCAGAGAAGGATTCCAAGCAAGGTTTTCCACAGCTTTGCAATGCGTTTGCTGCTCATTGCGGAGCTGCCCAGAGATGTTAACCAGCACCAGCTGCTCCAGTGGGGACATGCCTCCCCTCCCTGAACCCACACCTTCAGGAAACCTGGCCAGGAGCAGACCCAGGGAGCACTGCTGGCCAGCTCCAGGGCCCTGGGCTTGGGGGGGGGGTCTCCCACAAGGGTCTGCTGGAGGAAAGCAAGCTTGTCCATGTACATAGACCTGCACGGGACATTTGGAAAGGATTATGCACCTACCTTGGGACATTCCTGACAGTCCTCAAATCAAAAAAGTTGCTCTTTCAAAAGGTGGGTATCAACTTTAGCTTAAGTATGCAGTATGTATTTTATCAATGCATGTACGACACATACATATGATTTAGTATTTGCTTATGTATATAGATATACATATACATATGCACCTATATGTAACTATAGAATTGTCATTATTAATGACTGATTCCTACAGAGAAGTAAAATAGGCATCACTTGGGTGTCTCATATAATTGTAACAAAGTTTTTCCAGATTTGGGGAGGGGGGAAAAGGGGGAGAGGAGAGGGAAGGAAGAGAGAAACTGCATGTGAACATTTTTGTTTTGGGGGATTGAAGGCATTTAAGGGACCTTTACAAAAATCACATTTAAGAGACCTCTCGTTCATTTTGCAAATAGTACAAGAGCTTGCAGGAAATGATAATTATCTCCTACTACCACTTGCTGGTACACTATAAAATATTCTTTTAAAATATCTAATGCGTTGAGGTGTGTCAAGTAGCTTTTTCACCACATGATGTGTGATAAACAGGATATCTCTCGTAATCAGAAATCTAAAGCATGCGGGATGTAAAGTTTAAAAGAGCAGTGTTTTTCCTTAAATGAATGTAATCAATGTGCTTATTAGTTTGCTGCGGCAGAAGGAGGGAGTGGGTGGGTGTTTCAGAGTTGGCACATGTCTATTTGGCAACAGTGAATAGCCTGAGTGTTTATAGAGAGAGCTCTGTGGAATCCCTAGATTCTGCAGATTTTCTTACCAATTTTGTCTCAGATAATTAAGGATTTTAAATAATAAAAGAAAAAGTTAAAGAGGAAGTATGAGCTCCAGCTGGATCAAATAAAAAATAATAAAAAAGAAAGAAGGGTGTTTAAATTCTCAATATTGCCTTAAAACTAAAAATCAGCACTAAGGCACAATTTGGCTCTTAAAAGTAACTGTGGAAAACTGGCACCTGCTTCCTCAACAGATCTCCTCCCTGGGTGTATCCAGAGATATATCTTCTTAAACTAGTGGTTTAAAAAAGTTTCTTCAGCTGTTGGACCTGCGAAACACAAGTCATAAATGGGACAGGACTGAGCTGGAGATTTCCTGGTCCATACCTGGCTGAACTTCATCACTGCACTGACACCGCAAGCAACAACCCCAATGTCTGAAAATCCCACCCTCCCCTGCAAGTAAGGAAAAAATGTTATAGCGACCCTAAAATGAAAAACATGTCAGTTTGTATACACGAAACCGAGTTGCTCTCTCGTCATGTGTGGGGATAACTGTGGCAGAGCTCCAGCTGGACAAAGCTTCTCTTTGCTGCCTGAGGAGCAGGACAGCAGAGGCTTAGGCACAGCATCACCTGGGGGAGGAAACTTCTCGCTGCAGCAAACTGCAAAAAGTGTTAGTGCCTCTTTCATGCACATGAGAGCCAGCTCAGGCACCAGTGCTGATATCAAGGAGGAGGTGAAGACACAGAGAAAGAATATAATTCAGGTTTGAGGAATGATACACTGCCACCCCAAAGCAGTGGTCATTCATGGCATCTCTCCAGCATTGCTAATGGCAGCAGAAACAAAAGATTCTGACCTGCCCTCCTGCCTCACCTTCTTCCTGTAGCTCAGCCTCTCATTCTAGAAACACAATTCTGTTTGACCTACAGTTCCAAAAAGCCATAGGCCAGTTTTGAGCACCAGCTAAAAGCTATGCATCCATATTAGGTTCAGTAAGTCCTGAAAGCCTGTTGAAATGAGCCTTCAGGGTTCTTGTGGCAGACTTGGAGCAGACAAGGAGATAGTGCTGTTCTTCTCTGAGAGCAGCATCTCCGGTGCCATCGGGCACAAGGACTCGGCTCAGGCTGCAGCAGAAGCTGCAGATTGCCTGCAAGCAGCCATGAGGATGGACAGACAGGGTTAGGGTGACTGACATTAGCACACTCATGTCTGGATTCTCTGCTGGAAGCTTGGACACTGCAATGAGCTAAATAGACCTCCTGTGCCATTGCCTCTGTTCAAGTATTACCAGATTGCTGCAGCTCATGGTCAGGCAGTAAGAAATTTCTCCACAATCACATACAAGCTCCAGAAAGGAGCAGGAGCTGAACTATGTGCTAGCCCAGCATCAAAACAGCTTCTTAACTGCAATTTTATTCTGAATTGTTCCAGTCTTTACAGCTAAGTTGTAACTATAGCGCAGTTATCAAATTAACTCTAGGAATAATTTATTTATTTAAATCAGAATTACACATCTTCGCTAGTTGTAATACATGCAAGTGTGTAATACCTGGATGCAAATGTGTATGTTTGTGTATACATGCACATAATACACTGATCAAACACTACTTTATTATTAGGTGCTAAGAACTGGTTGATCACAATGCTTCCTGCTTTTACTGTGACTAAACGAGATTGATACTCTTGGACAATGGAATATTTTGCCAGTTATATCAAATGAAAAGCTAAGTAACACCAGCAGTAATTCAAAACAAGGAAAAACTTGTATATTGTAGAGAGGTTATATCTTGTTGTGCCCAGCCAGTGACTTATTGAATTTGATTATATTCAATAAAGCAAAATCTATTTCTTAAAATGCATACCTATTTGGTGCACTTTGCCCTTTTTCTTTTTAAAATTTAATATTCAAAATTTACACCATGCCACTAAACGATATAACACTATAGCTATGTGTAATCAGAATTCACACATCACAGCTCTGCCAGACACCCACTGAGGAGGGGGGTTCTCTCCAGTGAAGGCAGCTCCTCCCAAAAAAAGAAAGATCATATGCTTTTATATCCTCTCCAAGAGCCACGTTCACGCAGTGGTATCAGACCCAATGAGCAATGCCAGTTTAAATTGATCTCTGCTTTAAAGGCATTGCAGTGAGGTCTCCCCCCACCCTTCGAGGCATCCCCCCTGAGGAAGCAACAGCAGAATCCAGCAAGGGACCCCCAAAAGGCAGGACAAGGCCTGCAGCTCTCTTGAGGCGTTCAGTGTTCGATGCTGCATTGAAATGGGCGATCTCAGCTTGAGAGGCTCTGCCAGTTTTCAGAACCTCACCAGACCTTTCTGATCAACAACTGTACAGCATGGAGGAGCCTCTTGGCTCTAGACATTTCTGTCTGCTAGGATGGAGAAGGGCCAACCTTCACCTCATTCACTCTCCAGTGGACTGGAAAATCTGAAGGAGTGCAGCCCATAAACCCCACTGTGCCATAGGCAGTGATAGGAGTTCACCACAGGGATCTTCAATCCCTAAAATCCTAAGGGCCTGATGTAAAGGCTTCCACTGACTTTGTATCAGGTCCTGAGTGTAGCACACAGCAGGATATTATCCTTAGGCAAGACCAGAACAACTTTAATCTGGAAGTCAGGCTGAGGAAAAAGGTGTTGCTCATCCTGTGCCGTGGGGTACATCCAAAGCCCCATCCTGCATCATTTCTCCATACACACAGCATCTGGATAGAACATTTTAAATCGTGGTATTTTAAAATATCCTTCAAGGCACTTTCCCAACTATTCAGCTTTGGCAGTGACCATTTTCTCATGAGATGTTGATTACTCCTACCATTTCCATGACCATCTATTATAAATAATGGCCATGCACAGAGCTGTGTAGGTGAAGCACATTAATTTTGATATTGCTCTGTGATGGGGGCATGCAAAACTGCTTCTTTGGGAAGGTCCCTCCTCCCTTCCTATTCTGATTTTTCTGCTTCTGTACTTGATGACTAGCAATAAAAATGGGTAAACAGAGATCCAAGGGAAATGAAACTACATCTGCGGAACATTCAGAGCCAAAATACACAAGGTGGATAATTTGCATGCTGTATGTAAAAAGTAGTTATGCAGCTTTCTTCCTACTCTTTACATCTCCATAAAACATAATAATAGATTTCTAATTATACATCCAAATAATAGGCAAGCTGCAAGATGCTGGGAGAAAATTAGAAAGGGGGAAAGAAACTAACCAAAGGTACAGATGTAACGAGGGTAGTGACATTTCTATAAAGATGCTTTAATGGTTGTTAAGTAGTCATTTTGAAACAGAAATTTTTTAAGTGTCCTAATAGGAGTTTTCATTTTCAAACCATTTGCTATGCAGTTAAGTGATGTCAGACTACAAGCTGCAATCTACTACAATGACCAAAGAAGAGCTGTTTTCACACCCATCACAATATATAATTGATTCCTAAATTGGCTTTCTACAAAAGAAACCAATCAGATTTATGCCAAATTCAGGCAGTGGATGAAGTCTTGACTTTTGATGGTAAACATCTGATAAACTTTATGCTAACGTAACGTGCTACATAAAATTATAAGTTCCTTAACACAAAAATAAGCTCACAGTGGATCATGAAGCACAGCCAGTGTCCCTTTATGGGCAAATAAAATCAGCTGTATTGCTTTAGGGAAGGGGTACATCCTCTGCCCATGGACAATGTGAGTTCCAGCCAGCAGTTCCTCCTTCCCACAGTGGAACCCTTCCCAAACCTTGTCCTGCCAACTTGAGAGCAGCCGAGCTGCCAGGTGGGGGAGATCCGGAACCCCATCCTTCATGAACGAAGGGTGATACCCCAAAGGGTTGAAGCACCAGACACCATCACTGCATCTGTCATGCCACAGCCTCCACACCAAACAGCAATTCACCACTGAGGTGGCTCCTCTCCTGAGGTGGCTTTTCTCCTAGGGCTTCCAGGGTTGGCCTGGTGCTCTTGCAAGTTCAGTTGCCCCTGACTCTCTGCAGCTGCTCTGAGGTGTTCTGCTTCCTGCCCAGTTTTTGTTCCACACCTTGGAGTATGTTCACAGGGCAGCTGTTTTGCATGCTCCTGGTCTGAGGCATGAATCCTCCAGAGGGTAATGTGTATGCTTTGCACACTCAGCTCCATTGGCAAACCTGATGCAACCAGCTACCCCTGATGAATTAAGGCAGAGATCACCCAGAAATCTGGCTCTTAGAGAAACAAAGAAGCAAATGTTTTTCTAATGAAATTTTCTAAATATCGTTTTCCTTTCTCATTTTGCCTTAGTCAAATAAAATCATTAAGGGATCTTTGCCACTTGAGCACAAATGAGTCTTTCAGCCTTGGAAGTATGACTTAGACAAGAAAATAATCTGCCCGTTTGCTTAACCTCTGAAATTAAATAGAGTTCAGAGGTAATATTAGGGGAGGAATTAGAATAGATCTCAAAGTGACTTTCTCACAGGGAAGCAAATTCTTTGAGAGAAGCTGACTGTTAAACCTGCATCTCATCAGCTCTCCTTGCAGAAGCAACAGCTACCAGAGATCTCAGATGAAAGATGCAGGAGGGACGCCTGTGGCCTTGGCTCAAAGACATCCAAGAGACGACAGCACTCATGTCAATGTCTCAGTAAAGAATACACTTTTTAATTCCTAAGAATTTAACTGCAGCTGAATGAGGAGAAAAGCAAAGTCCTCTCTACCTTGCAGGTGATGTAATCTGTGAATGAACTTTTACTGAATAGAGATCATAGATGTGTATTACATGAGCAGGGGTACCCTTGCTTCAGCAATGCTGGGGTCCCTCCCCACCACAACACTACAGCATCGGTGAGATCTTTTCCAGCCTCACTTCCCTCTCACAGCAAACCCAGAGAGCAAACACTCCAACAGCACGCCTGGCACTGCAACACACGCTGCAGCAGCTGCCTGTGGCTTTCCTCAGCTCTCCCTGAAGCTCAGTACTGAGATGGGCGTGCCCAGCTCAGGTGGAGCACGACAGATGAGGGCAGCAGAAAGGTGTAAAATCCTGACAGTCCAGCTGCCCTATGATTTATTTGTGAGCTGAGCAAGGAGGATATTGTGCAACCACGTGCTTGCGTTCTCCTTTTGCAAGGAAGTTGAAGGCAGCAGATGTTTTGTCTCACACAGCACTGTCAGTATTCATGTCACAGCCATCTCAGGCATTGTTGTTCCTGCCTAGGAGCCCTCAGTGAGGATTTTGCTAGCTCACCTCACACTTGCAGAGATGGGCATGTCATTCTCAGACCAAGTGTGAGAAGTGTTTCACAAGGCAGAGACACAAGGTCCTTTACAAAGCAATGACCTCTTCTTTCTCTGTTACACAGTCTGTAACAATATTCCTATTTTACCACTGGCAATGGATAATATATACTCACTGTTGCTTTGTAAAATATTTTCCTCTAAAACCTCTATTAATGTTATGAATGCAAGTTAAAACAAACAAAAATATCCTGTTGATAACCCCACCAGCACAAAAGCATGACAGCTGCCACTACCCATATGTGATCCGGCACTCAAGGAATTAGGTATATATGACCAAAGTTTTAGTGGTGCCACCAATGCAAATCCTGCAGGGCTGCTCTGGGACTTGAAATAAGGACTGGACCAAGACAAGCTGTAATTTTTTTAAATAATATCTGCCCTGGTACTGTTAATGCAATTTTTTCTTTGCATTATGTCAGTTATAACAGTTACTAAGGCAAAGTGTAACCAGGCAAGCAGGAAAGTGTCAGGACCAGTTCTGGAACCAAGAAGAGTTACTTTTGTTGACCTCAGAGGCAAACCAGAACTTTCATAAAGATTTAACCATCTTGAATCTCCTGCTAATTATCTCTCAGTCCGAAACTGGTTCTGTGATGTACTAGTCTGCTCAGGACATGTGACAAGCATGCACTACTCTGCCTGCACTGCTTATTATGCCAGTATGATCAGCATCTGAATATGGCATTTATTGAAATGATGAATAAATAGTCAGAACACACCTTGAACGCCTTAAAAATTTCGTGTGTTGAAATACACTCACTGTGCTGTGTGTGGAGCACTCAAGGCTTTCTTCCTTCAAACTGAGCAAATTACCAGAAGAGCAGCAGAGTATTCATCATGGCTGTAACTAGGAGAGAAATGACAGGTGGACTGAAAACCCACCAGAAAGACTTCAACATTTAGGTATTTAATAGTGAAAACTAAAAGTGAAGGTGATTTCTGGCACAGTGGCTGAGGGCAGTGGCTAATGTTTTTAACACCTGCAGTGTGTCTAACACCATGAAGTCTAAACCCATTATTGCCCATTTCTTGGCTTGTTTTGTTCTGCTCCCACACTGTTTATGTGGGCAGATACGTGGGCAGTGATTTATGCTTACATGTTTGTCCAGACATTTAGTAAGATACTGCAACCTATACCCACTGTGTGCTGGCACAGCATAAAAAACACATTTGCTTCCAATTCCAGCTCATGAAATTTTATCCATATAAAATATCACAGAATACTGGGAATATTAATTTCAATATTTACAAGACGTTTTGAAACTGTACAGATAAAATGCAGTTTCAAAAACAAATCCCCCTCCCCTTAGGCAGAACTGATTTCTGGAATTTTATTTAAATAATATAATTATTATGTTATGTATAGATTTGGCATGAGATTTCTAACAGTAGCTTTAGGTTGGACATCAGGCAAAAATTCTTTACAATGAGGGTGGTGAGACTCTGGAACAGGATGCTCCAAAAAGCTACGGCTGCCCATCCCTGAAGTGTTCAAGGCTAGGTTGGATGGGGCTTTGAGCAATTATGTGTAGTGGAAAGTATCTCTGCCCATGGCAGGGAGAGTGGAACTAGATGATCTTTGAAGATCCCTTCAACCCAAACCATTCTGTGATTTTTGATCGACTGGCACAATGTTACAGTACCATTTCCAAGCTTCAAAGAGCAGCTGGCATTTCTTAGCATAATGCAACATTAATTTGAAGGTATTACTTATACACTGAAATTAGACTGCTGAAAACTAGTATTAATTGGCATTAAATAGTATTAATTGGCATTTCTTATTTCTCACTGAAACCTTTTCCTGGTCATAAGAAAAAAAAAAAAAAGTCCTGGAAAGACAATGCGATTATACCCTTTTGAAAGGCAGCACACTGAATCCCATACGAACCTGTTGTTGCCGAGGCACTGCTCCTGAGGAAGATTCCTCATGTCTTTCCAAGGATCCGCATCCACTCGCGGCAGCGGCTCGGCATTCGGTTGCGCACTGCGCCACCTGGTGGCGGCGCGGCGGCACTGAGCGCCCCGGGACGCACCGCGCTCTCCGCGCCGGCCGGGGAGCGGCACAGGCGACAGACACCGCGGGCACAGACACGCTCCGTGAGTCTCACGGGCAATTCTGGTACCTTAACTCGAACCAAAAACATCAATTTGATGGAGAGGAAAAAAGAAAGAAAAGAGAGCCTGGATGCATTACAACATACATTCCCCAAAAAGCATGGAGGGCTTCTTTCTTTTTTTCTTTGTGCACACATTCAGAAAATATTTTAATGTTTAGTGTATAAGCACCCGTCACATTCAGGACACTAAAGTCTGAATCTTGTTGACAAGACAATTTGGTCCACACTGCAAGCGTTAAAAACTGAGACCTTAGAAGCCTGGCTGGAACACAGAAGCCAGGTGCTCAGGACTGCTTCTCTCCATAACCTTGGAAACGCAATGGAGTAAGAGGAACAGGAAGTTAAAACAGATTATTCAAACTGATGAACTGCTCTTACTACTGTGCTGCTGTCACAAACGACAATTAACAACCCTGATAAATTTCCTTATTTGGTTCTCCCACACAATACCTGATGTCTGCAAGAATGAGTGGAAAAAATGGTAGTTTCACCTTTTCATCAGCTTTAACACTACAGACATAATCTTTCTTAATACAACTATATAATTTCCTAACTCCTAAATGCTGACACATATTGCAGATGATTGAGAGGAACTTCATACAAATGAAAAAGGGAAAAAAAACCAAAACCAAACTGTACAATTCTGGGTTTTTTTTCTCTTTTAAAAATGTTTTTCTCTTTTGCCTCACTTTGTTGTCAGAAGCCAGAGACAGTAGCTATGAAGGAAGTGACCTGGCTGTACAGCACTAACTAGTATTTCTGGGAACTTTCCTAAAAAGTTGTGGTAAATTCTGAAACTTTATCTCAATTTTTTTGCTCAGTTCAGACATCTAAGGCCATGGCCATACTTCTTTGGAAGGTAAAAAGCTAGTAACTCCTATAAAACATGACAAAAGACTTTGCATGTTGTATGCGCTGATACACTATTGCACTTGTAGCTTCTTGCCTAGTAATGAGGTAGGAAAATTAATATGGCCAAACTGATCAATTCTCTTTTGAGATGATACAAAGATAAAAATTCTACTATTTAATCTTCTCCAGAATCTTCTTCAGCTAACACCTTCAAGTGCATGTGCTTATGTTATGTTTCATTATGTGAGCATGTCGAAAGAATCCTTAGGTACCTGTCCCAGCATAGATGAACATTTATATTACAAGTCACAACTTCTACTGATAAATTATATAGAGTTATTTTGCTATATATAAGCAATTCAAATTTAAATTAACAGAAATGCTAGTTAAGCCATTCTGTATTTGCCTTAGTGTAAAATATGTCACGTAAAACCCCCACTTGTTATTCAAAGGGACAGGTGAATTGCCTCACCTGTTGAATTCAATTTAACAAGTCACAGAACCTTCTGCATTGGAAGAGACCTCTACATTCAGAGTCCAACCACTTACCCAGCACTGCCAAAACCACCACTAAAGCATGTCCTCAAATGCCACGTCTACACCTCTCATAAATATCTTCAGTGATGGAGGCTCCACCACTTCCCCGAACAGCCTGATGCAGAGCTTGACAACCCTCTAGGTGAAGACACTTTTCCTAATATCAAATCTAAACCTCCCTGGGAAAACCCTTAGGCCATTTCCTCTAGTCCTAACACTTGCCATTTTGAAAAAGAGATCAACAACATCCACCTTACTACAATGCTCTTTCAGGTAGAGTCTCACACTCTGCTTGAGATGAACTACCTTAGCAATGAGAAATCTTGCCCAAGTTTACAGAGTATTCTTAGGGAACAAGTTAAAAAGAAGCACAGGCTTTGGAGAGTGAGGAATCACAAACATGTCAGTCAAGGATGCATACCCAGTTTCTGACCTTTTCTGTTTTGCTCAGCTGATGAAGTCTACTTATTTGCTACCCCCCGCAAATACTGATTGGGAAAATAATGACCCATATACACATCACTTTTAGTTGCTTACTACCTGCAGTGATCTGCTAGCACCTTTTTGTGACCTCGAAGGTGTAAAGTTTTTGGTATGATCTACAGCAAATAAGAAGCAGAGCAGGTACTCCAGCACTTTGAAAAAATCTGGCTGGAAAGGAAGAATTCCAAGTATTGAAGTATTCTAAATGAAAAGAAAGTTGGAAAGTACCCTGTATTAAAACTACTAAGTAGAATTTTTCTGCTTTTCCTGGTGAAAAGAACTTTATCCTCTTTTTTGCTGTAGCCCACTTCCTACAGGACAGATGAAGGATATGCTCTTCCTTAGAAGTATGTGACCTCTGTCCCAGGAAGGAAGTTGGCAATAAACCAAAACCTTAAGCTTTTGGGTGAGTGCTGTAACCACTAATCTATTTTGGAAGGCTACAATTATAGACAGAAGGTGGGCAGCAGCACTGTCATCACCTCCTGCTTCTGATTTTAAAACAGAAAAGTTATGACTGTATTTGGCAAAGAGTCCAATGCTATCTTTGTGCGTTAGCCATATTCGGAACACGCATCCTTGAACAGGCCCCTTGAGATTCAAGGGGTGGAGAAGAGTGTTCTAAAACACAACTTCAGCTTAATCCCTCCAGCTCTTTCTGCATTTGGGGGAAGAACAGAAAAACTGACTCCTCCAGAGGATGATTCAGAGAACCTAAATTTAGGTACTTGTTCTGAATCACTCGCTACTTAACCTGGGGAAGCATCCTGGAGACAACTGATTCCACAGGCAAAGGTTGTTCTCTGTGACAGTTCCTCTCTTAACATCCTCTCAATTGTCACTACTATTCTCACTGGCTTCTCAACTCCACCACAGTTTAGGTAGGAAGTTGCTGCTTATCCTCAGACACCTGTAAAGCAGAAAGGGAAGCACAATGAAGATGTCCAAATACCTGGTTAGGAGCTGCCTAATTTCAGAATTTAAACTGCTACACCACTAAACAAATAGACTGATTTTTAGAAGTTACAACCCACCAACAATTTCATTAATCTTTATTGACTTCATTGCAGCTAAGATGCAAAGTTGTTACTTGGGCTATTATTTTACATCTAGCATTCTGTCAAATTGCACCATGATTTTCCACAATTTTAAATAAATTTAGAGTTGTTTGTTGGTTTTTAAACAGAAGACGTAGTAATTATAAAGGGGGAAAAAAGTCTTTATTACTAAATATATTTATACAACAGTTTTAAATCATAAACCAGTATGTTTTGAAATTTTGATAGCACTTTGTCATTCTTTAAATACTCAAGACTTATCGCTTTTTCCAGGTGAATTTCCGTCTGGGACCCTCTTGACCAGGCTTTTTTCGTTCCTTCACTCGTGGGTCAACTGTTAGTAATCCAGCTACAAAACAGACAAGCACCCATTTATTTATTGTTACTAGTTAATATTAGAGATATACTACATGTGAGCCAGTAATTTTGACTTTCATTAACAATATGATTTCTAACATCTAGAGGGCTAAAGGTTCAGAACCACAACACACTCAAAACAAGTGTCATCATATCCTCTAAGATTTTAACTTCACTTTAGTGACTGAACTTCCTTCACATTTTCTTTTACAAACTACTAAAAAAATCCCACATTATTTTTTATCTGTCCATATTGCTTAAGCCCTTAGAGCAGTGGTCTCCAAATTTTTTGATTACACAGTCCTAACAGTGAAGTATTTGTGAGCATGTATTCCCAAATATATGTATTTATTCATTTATAAATTAAATACACTATGTTCTTACTGAATCCCAATGGATCAGTTGCACACTCCTCACTTGGAAGACTACTGCTTTGTGGTATATTTATATATAAGTACAAATATATTTATATATATAAATACACCTAAAAGTGTATTTGGCAATATCACAAACATGTTCAGAATTACACTGATCTCAGTACAGATACCAAACTCCTTACAATGTCTATTCACAAAGCTTTTCCTAGCAAGTCATACTTGCCAGTACTGAAAAGGTACAGTCAAAGAAACTTATTGCAAAGACAGCAGCACGAAGACAGCTTTGGTTTCATGGCTGGCAACGGAGTGAAAAAAACCACAGCTGTTCTGCCACTAATACAGGCAGGTACTCTTGCTACTAGTCCAGAAAGGGTACAGTTAAAAGCTGACAGTTCATAACTCTGCATTTGTTGAAACAGTATGGGCATCTCATCATAGAGAAGCATCAAATCCTGCAGTTATCTAAATAAATTCTATCTTATCCTAGGTAACTTGTAAACACTAAATAATGCAGGAGAGGGAAGAAGCTCCCTCAGTTTGGCTAGTTGCATGCACTGCATTTATGCTCATTACTCTCTCTTCAAAGCCAACCCTCCAGCATTTATGTTCAAGAAGAAAACTTTTTTAAACATGAACAAGATGAGACCAGCCAAGTAAAACTAACCACAATCTCAGCACCTTACAGCTCACTAATGTCTGATCCAGATTTATTTAGTAGTGAATACACATTCATGTTCTGTGATTCTATGTTGAGGCAATATAAGCTGGTTAATAGACCTAAAAGAGGTCATGAACAGATGGAAAAACGCTTGAGAAGTCATCCAAAATGTACACAAAGGATGCTAGGAAACAAGTGAAAACAATCTATAAATAAATGCAGATCCCCTTCATACAATATACAAGGTTTCACTGGGATTATTTACTCAAATCTGATCCTTAATGATCCTTGTATTAATTCCGTTAATTACCAGAAACACATTAAGAAACATTGAAATAATTTCAATTTGTACCTTGCCTCATGAACTCCACCTCCTTTTCTGTCACAAAACTCCTTAAGGCTTTTGCAGAGGCTAAACGTATTGCTCCAGCCTGTGCAGATCTTCCTCCACCAGAGACTGTGCAAACCATATCATGTTTCCCAATTCTGCCAAGAAACTGGAAAGGGAACAGCAACTGTTCCCTAAGGGGGGAAAAAAAAAATAAAAGAAAATTAAAAAGATTCATGTGTATAAACTTCCATGCTATGCACATTTCTTATTGTATATACAAAAACACAGTTAACTTTTGGGCAGAGATCCAGAAGGGCATTCATATCTCATTCAAATCAATAGGAAATTGACAGCTAGGAGCATATTCCAACTGCCAATGGTAAGTACTTTAAGTTCAGTTTTACAATTACTTTTATTGTGCTACTTCTCTATAGAAGCCAAGATTTATCAGCTCTGGATATTGAAATAGAGCAATCTCTCCCTCTATTCTTGCGCTTAAGAATCACAATATAAAATAAAAATAAAAATAAAAATCACATTAGGGATAGAAACCTTATGTCAACCTTATGAGAAATCTTCTCTGTATCAGACTGCGCACATCCTCCAAAATCTGAAGCATTACATGAAGTCTCTCACCTTGTTTGCTTCCTCTATGTTACTGTATGCCAGAGCAATTGCACATGCATGCAATTTGCAAATCTCTTGGGAAACACTTAAAGATAATGTTTACTATTTATTTTTAAAATAAATTTCAAGCCCTTTCTAAGGGGACTAAAATTTGAACTATTCAAACAGTCTGTACTCTTGGGTTTTCCATCCTTTCAGAAAAGACAAGACAAGGAGCACAGAGCAAGGCTTGCCTATCAGTAAACTCCTGAAAATTAGGAGGAAATGCAAGACTCATTTTCATGAAACAGACAGCTATACAGAAACAAGAACACAGAATCAACAATGTGGAACACAGCACCAACATATAATTGCATGGCATTACTATCGCAGGAATAATTTAAGTACAGTAAAAATACAGCACTTCATAGTATTCTCACCTGTCCTGAAGCACTGGGAAGTAATGCAAAATGTCTGTTCCATTCACAGTAATTTTTCCAGACCCATTGTCATAAACTACTGCAGTAGCACTTGCAGTTTTTCTTTTACCTTAAAGAAATTAAACCAAATCTGTTATGAGGCTTCAATATTCTACAGAAGTTCAAGTGCCCAAGTAGTTAAACAAATCTCAACACATTTATACAGTGCCAGCTGTTTAGTTTTACAAAAGGCTGAGGTAACAAAAAAAAATGCAAACAAAGAATAACTATCTTTCAAAATATTTTAATTAATGTCTATTAAGTGGGGGAGAAGTGTGTGTTGGGAGACCAATCTCCTTCAGCACAAAGGAAGCAATCATTCTGATAAAGGAATTATGAAACAAATAAGACATTTTTCTTCATTTTTGGGGGTGATGGGGCGCAAACAAGACTGGTTTTGAACTTATTAAACCTGGTGACTTTTCTTAAATCACACGGGTTGCATGCTCATCAAACTTCATTAACTACTCTTCTGAAGATACTGCCGAAAACCAGTGCAAATTAAATCACAGTTTGGTGCTCTCGCATCTCTTAGCTGTCATGTAATCTTGAGGACACGCCAGGTAAAGCAGAGCTCTCTAGCCATTTTGCCGCTCAGATTCTCTGTGACCTTTGTTCTTATTATCGTCTGCTGCCTACTGCATAATACCCATAACCTCTAAGAGTCCTCTTAAATGTACATCACAAAGTGTGTGCACACATGCTTTGTCCAGAAGGTCATCAGTCTTTCCTATACATGTTGTTGCTACATTATTTTTTCTATGCAATCACTCATACCCTATATCATATTGTTCTTCAACTATGCGTCCCTCCAATGAAAACATAACAGCCTGTGTTTAGAAGACACAGAGACCTTCATGGCTTTTGTCTAACATCCCCTCCATCTCGGTATGAATGATCAATATCCCATTATCCATCTCTGTCCCATAATATTTAGAAATTTCCTCTTCACATTTTTCTAGGTTGCTTGTAAATATTGAAATGCTTTACTATTTATTCTTTGCATTTCCAAGGCTCCAGTCTGCTGGACTGCCTTCAGAAGTCATGATAAAGGTTACTCAGTAGCCTAAGCATGCCTAAGCAACAACACTATGGAATTATTCATATCTGTTTGTACTCCTGCAGTCCTCCACTCTTTATGTTCAGCAACTCTGGCCAAAAATGAAAGTCCTTTTGTATCCTACATCCTGTAACACAAGGGGATCCTCTCTACAGACTACAGAAAAATTGTATAGAAATACATACAAAAACAGCTGATAGAGCCTGGGCCAAAAACTTGCACTGTCTGACCAGGCCATGTCATAACTTGGTGTTTCATAACACCACTAACAGCTATGCCTGCAGCATACATATAAGTAAACATACAAAATGAAGCAGTGACACTTTCAGCAGTGTTGTACATACTATCAAGAAGGCAGTGTGAAGAGGAAAAAAAATCTGCATTGTCACCAATCAACTTAAAATTATTACCTTCCCCAGTGCTGAAGGCCACTCCTCGCTCATCATACTGCAAGGGCTCAATAACAACCTTCTGCAATTGCACAGGAACTTCTTTGGAAAACTTCTGTATATACTCCTCCTCGATGTCAGCACACGGCAATGCCACCAATTTTTGTAAGAGTTGAATAAATCTCGAATACTGTAAGACAACAAGACTTCATTAAAGGATGCAAGTGTAATTGCATTTGTGAAAATTTTCTATTTTTATATAATGGATCTTTCCTACTTCACTTTTATTGATGATTTCTGACAAGATGACACTTTTGCACCTACATGCTGATTTAAGAACGGCATGCAGTTGCATCATTTTCTGTGTGACTAAAGACATCTAGTTCTTTCTTCAGAAAACACTGAAACTTTACTTCAAGGCACAACCAACCCCTCTTTAATAAATGATTATTGTATTAGAATGAAGTCCATCCCACTTTCAAAAAGAAAACATTGGGGGTTAGGTGTCTTAATTATTTTATTATTGTTTTATTAAAATAGCAAAAGGAAAAGATTTTCACCTGATTTTTAGTAAGTCAGCGTACTTACTGATTTTGAAATAATTTTATTTCACTGAACTGAATCTCATAAATGATTATATTTCATAACATATACAAAAAATGCCTATCTATCTTTGGCTGCTCAAGCTGAGTTACTTTAATGTTTATGATTTCCTTTAAAACCGAACAATCAAGGTATTTAAAAATTCAAGAGATACTTGACTTAAAGGGCAACCTCTTGAAATAAATTATCCTTCGCTACTGTGTGGCTCTCCTTCCCCCTTATACATCCCTCCAAAGTTCTTCAACATGTGATTAAAGAGTACACACCACTGTGTTAACCCATTTGTGCCGAAAGCTGGGATATCCGGTTACCAAGTGTTACTGGCAGGGGCACCAGACCACAAATAACGGTATCATACCACCAAAAACGGATTTTTCATACAGATATTAACATGATTTTTGAAGGTTTTTTAACTTACAAACGGTTATTGAAAGTATTTGTTCTTTTCTCTGTTACCAGTCTTCTCTAGCACAAAATTACTACTTTTCTTGTAACTTAATAATAGTCCCTGGAACTCTGACATCACTTGAAAACTACTTCTACCTAATGATATGACACAGATGTGTGGTAAAGCCTTTGAAGAGCAGAAATACGAAAACACAAAAATGTAGAAATTATGGAGACTATAAAAGTAGAAAGCTTCCAAGAGTTTTCACTTGGAGAGTGCAAAGTAAAAAAAAAAAAATCAATAGCTCTAATTTTGTTTAATAATGTAAGCACCACTGAAAATCTTGTTCATTTTGAGCAGGTAAGACTGGCAGCCTATACCAAGACATTTCAAATATATTTAAATTTTGCTTTTTCTTATAGGCTGAGGCTTTGTGGTCTTACAGACAAGACACCAGTATAGAAGTGTTTGGTGTTGGTTTTTGGTTGGTTGGGGCTTTTTTAAGCTTATTGCAAGCTACCTTTACAGATGCAGAAAGTGCTAAAACAAAGCAGTGAAGAACACCAAACTGTATGGCTGTACACGTAGACCCGGCACTGGGAGAGGAAAAATGGCTATTCCAAATGCAGGAGCTACTGAAAACACTGAAGTCATGATGGCTTCTACTGTGAACGAGATAGAGAAAGTCTCCTGGGTATACCTGGATGGAGAACTTGCAACAGCTATTTCTAACTTATGCTTATGGACCACAATCTGCTTGAGACCTTTTCACATCCCCCACAGACAAGGAAGCCATCACATGCTACTGTTTCAGATGACAAGTGAGCAAAGGCCATGTTTGCTGCTGTTATGCTGTTTTTGCAAAGCTGCTGTCCACAGGACAGGCAAGATTGAAGAACACTGCTTCTAGGTGAGATAACACTCAGGATGTTCTGACAAATAGAATTACATTCTTTGGCACTGTCATATTCAAGCCCAAGCTTCCAAAAGGTGGCTACATGGACTGAATCTGCTGTTACAAAATCTGATGCTCTTCAGGGGATTGCAGGGAAAAGCTCTGCGTGAGAAAAAAGTGTATCACTACTAGGGTGAATAGTCTCATACTCAGATAGAGATGTAAAGGATGACTCCAAACCAGAGTGATAACAGTTTGCAGACACCAAGGAAACCGCAAAATCCTCCTCTCTCCCACAATATTCATATCAAGGAGAATATAACAGGAGATATCTGCATCAAACCACAGATATATACAGCTTTGTATCCTGTTTCTGATATTTAGCCAATTACTAAGAAAAAGGACTCCTTATTTCTAATAAGCCCGCTGCGATTCTTCTATCATTACCACGTCATCCTTAAGATTAAATAATCAGAAATCTGTGCAGGTTTACTGTTGTACAAATTCATTGTGTTTCCTTGTCTTGACTATTTATTCTTCTCTGCAATTAGTAACAGAGGTTCTAGCCCTGTTTTTCCATCTGTAACTACAGTAAATGACTATTTATTTCTACAATAAAGTGTTATTATTCCCCATTCCTGACCACATAATTAGATGACAAGAAACAAGTGCTCTAGGTCTCACAATGTTACCAGGAGAAAAAGTAAATTATGTTAGTAACAATGGAAACTGAACTTACAGAACTTAAGAGTACTGTATTGTGCTAGATAAAAAATATCAACACAAGTCACTTCAAAACAACATGAATGTGACAGTGCTGTGAAAATATATATTCTTCATTGAAAGACAGAAAATTCTTTTGAAGAGCACCTGCTTCCGCATAATACCTTTCCAGTATCCAAAAATGCACCCAGAGTCCATATTTTTAAGACACAAGCCTCCTTAAGATTCGAAAGATTAATTACTTACATCATCATCTGACAGTTTTTCTAACAACATTTCTTCCAATTCAATCTTACTCAGCCATCTGCTGCCAGCCAGGTTTCTGTTTAAAATATCACATATATTCTTCCTTTAATTAAGCATGCAATTAGAGTTACATCACAAAAGACCACACATACAGTCAGTCTTCGTTCAGAAATACATTTTCCATTACAAATGAATGCAGATCACATTCCTATAGTAAACATGAGAAGGTCTACGTTGGTTTTAAAAGATCTGCCTTTTGAAAGGTATGGTAACTTCATGTATTGAATTAACTACATGAATATTATGAGTATCAGTTATGTATTATTCATATTATTGAAGTCTAAGATTGAATTAGAGTAATACTGTAATAGGAAGTGATCTTTCCCCCAACTTAGGACTTACTTTTAAAAGCCTGCTGCCAGGAAAAATTTGGTTTACCAGCAGCAAAGAGCAAAATCAAAGGCAGAATGTTAAAATCAAATTCTTTTGCCTCTGGGCTTTACTCTTCTTATCAATATAAAGAACTGCACTAGCAGCAAGCATAGTCAAAGTACTAATGTAGCAGTATTCTATCTACTGTGTAATCTCGAGCTGCTCAGCACAGAGCTGCACTGATGACAGCAAAAGCAGAAATTTCTCAGAAAACAGCCTCACAGAGAGATGCTAACACAAAGAAAAATTAGTGCTTGAAATAAATCTTTTAAAGATATATGACATGAAGTGACCAACTAAACAGAATGCCACCATAAATATACATACCAACATTATCAGGTAAATTTAAAGCAAAGATGTAACTAGCTTCTTAACTCCTCAGGTTTTTCAGTAACAGTGTTTTCAACAGTATAAGGAAGCTGTGATTCAGTGAAACACTCCTTCTGAAGGTGTTTTTAAGGAGTACTACTTCTCAAGCATGTATTTTAATGCTTTTCTGAGTCAGGACATGAGAAACGATTATTAAGAAACAATGCAGATTTTAACAATGATTTTAAAAGCTTCCAATCCTAACAGACTCAAGTATATACTTACATTTACATATTGTTACTTGCTACTTCCAGTGAAGCTGGATAAAATTCCTTACACGTGAAAAGCTATAAATTTGAAGTAGCTCAGATCAGGTCCTAACCCTACAGCTAATATTATAGAATGTACTCACAATAAATTAGTTTCTGGGGAAAAAAAAGAAACCAAACCAATGCCCCTCAAACCAAAAAAACCAGCACTTCCTACTGACCCTCTACCTGTGCTTAGGAGATAAATCATTCTATCCAGAGTAATCTCAGAGGAAGTACCATATCCAGTGTGGAAAGTAAGTCTCAAAAATCCTTTAAATTCTCTGAGCTTTACAAACCTAACAGGGAAAAAACCTTTCATCTCTGACTAGCTTTAGGTCATTTTTCACATCAGTAAATCCACTGGCTGAGTTCTGTAAGGAGTCAGGTTATTTTTCAGCAGCATACACCAAGAAACTAAATTCATTTGTTCTCTTGTCTGCTCAGAAACTAACATGAATCTATAATAAAACATTCTGTGGGTCACAGGACGCTATTTATATCATGAAGAAACATGAACTTCTGTTATTTAAGAAATTGAAATAATCTCAGCAAATTAATCCTTTCTCTTCCTAACACAAATAACAAATGGCTGAAATGAAGAAGTGACAAACCAACATGATGTGCCCCTGCAGCAGTGCATATATCTGGCTAGAAAACACACAGCAAGAACAAAGATAAAAACAACCTGGGACTGGGAAGAAAGTAACTATATAGAAAAGCAGTAAATGCCAAACCCAAAACTTCCAGTTTTGGAAGCTGTATCCATTTATTTTAACCATTTGCTTAATTTCATCTTCTAATATAAAATCCTTGCAAGAAATCTCAAAAAAATCAAGAACACAGTCTAAAAGGAGTAAACAGAACTTAAAAGCATATCCTGACTGTATGCACTAAGAAACAAGCAACTGTAGATCATCCATAGTTTCTGGCTGACATGGACCTTTTCTGCCCAGGTGAAGAGTCTGCTGTGCATACCAGAGAAGTGAAACAGAAAAAAAGAAACTAAATTCAATTACTAATAATGGCGATAATTAAAGAAATCCAGCCAAACGAGTTTTTCTAAAATTACTAGGTTTTGACGATTTCTGTTCAAAGCCATTAGAACAAAAATAGTGAAATTAAGTATTTTGATACTCTTCAACTTAAATATTTCCAAGTTAAAATATTCAAGAACTGTAATTAAAGACTATTAAAGAGCTCAGCTTTACGCCTTAGGATTCTTCATCAGAAACAACATAGCCGGTACTTTAAAAGCCCTTGTTTTCTTATAAAAAGTTTAGCTTTTTCCAAAATCCTTTAATAAAAGATAAAATTAGAAAAATACAATATATATTTTAATACATATAAAACACTTTCATAATATGAATATATATGTTTCATACAGAAACATAGAATTGAGTATTTTCTGTTTATTTTCAAATCACACTTCAGAAATCTTATAAAGGAAAGAATATTGAAAAAAGCAGACAGAGATTAAGATAAATAGGTGGGGTTTCCCTACTCTAGCAGTGAGAAGCGAGAGCTCTATGAATATCTGGTAAGACTTTTCAACCTGAAATTCTCATAAAAATATTACACAAAGAATAGAGCAAAAGGTGAAAATGTGTTTGTGGAATAAAAGGCAGGTAGGGTGGGGAATGACCAGAAGTGCCAAAACAGGATATGAAAGTACATTAAGAAAACCACTACCAATATTCATTCTAATTGGAAGCTTACCTTTTTTCCTTCTGAAGAGGAAGGTCTTGAACTGTCAGTTGGTCTTGATGTTTCTGAATATTCAGCAACTTTTCATATGTTTCCTTAAATGTATATGGAAAAAGTATTTAAATGGATTTTTTCATTTAATATTTAAATTCTGCTATTTAAAACACATGTTTATGGGATTTAACTCTTCAAATACTTAAAACGCAGAGGTCAGAAAACAAGCAGAACTCTGACAAAAAAGAAATTCATATGCAGTTCAAAATAACTGATTTTGAATTCTGCAACAGTTTTTTTCCCTTCTTACAAATGCTTGTACAAAAAGATGTTCTCAACTGAATACAAAAAGACAACTACATTTGTATAATGAGTGCAGCTCCAAAACATACTGCACAATAATTTCATCAGTGCATTCACATTTTTGTTTGACTTTCTTAAAACAATGACAAGGTTTAAGATTTATTTAATTTCATTTAGTTAAGATTTCTGTACATGTAGAAGTGTCAGATTTACTGGTGGTCTGTATCAGTCAGAACTTCTTACCCTGGGCATGTCTGCACGGACACATAGTTGCACACTTACCATAGTCAGAATTTCTGGTCTTTCAAATGTACAGATATACTTACTCTGAATTTTAGATATTTTTAAACAGTTTTCTCAAAATTCTTAGCTATATTATTATTTTCAAACAAGGGTGTGACAGAGATTTATCACTTCAGGAAAAAAGAAAAAAAACCAAAAAAAAACCAAAAGGAAAAAATATTCAAAAAAGTAACAGTAAAAATGTTTAGAAATATAAAGAAACATATTTAAAATAAAGTATTTTTAGGGGTTTTTTTAGTTCAGAAACTTATGGAGACTACTTGTTCTAAAATATAACATCTAATACTCTGAATTACAACAGTGATTCAAATGCAATGTTAAATAGGAGTATTTGGAGAAATAATTATAAATTATATTGAAACAACAGGACAGTTGTACTACAACCAAGTTCTTATATGCCAAACAATTTACTTCCATTTACGAGTGAAATAGAAAGCTTATAGTCACTTTCCTATACCATACTAATGTGAGTTTTAGCAAATACTAGAGAGAAACAACAGTGTAAGAATTAGTGGGGACAAGAAACACAGGGTTTGGGGTTTTTTTAACTCTTATTACTTACAAAAAGAACAGAGAAGAAAGAAATATGAGACAGCTCTGTATTGTCAGAAATTAACTAATGAAATGCTAGTTCTTAACATAAAACTGGGATTTATAACAGGATGCAGTGAAATTTCTGCAACAGCTTAAAAAAAACAAACCCAAAATAGAAGTCCCTTGCTTAGTTATAAACACCTACTGTTCAAGCTGATTTGTTCACTAATATAAAATACACCTGCACATACACTAAAAATATTTGTACTTAAAATGTATGAACAAAGAACAGATTGTTATCTGAGCTGCACTCAAAGCATTTAAATAGGGACAATTCACTGATGTCTCTGATGCAGGTCACTGATGATATTTTTAACGGCATCTTCCAATATTTTAAAAATACTTTTAAAATAATCCCACAGTTAAAAATCTTGGAGTACAAAACCATCCACTTTTGAGATGGCATGAGAATTCATATGTTATAGTAGTAAGCCTTTCAGAAAGCCTTTATTTTTCATGAGATAACTGTATCAGATAGGAACTAGGAAACATTTTCGGCTTAAAGTTTACTCATTGTCAAACACAGGAAACATTACATAAAAGAGCAGAAATCCTATTTTCAAGTATTTGCAAACCTCAAAAATATTACCATAGTCCTCTACGATAACAAGATACAGTATCACTACTGTGGGCAAGACTTCTATCATTCCTCTCTAGTAATCTTAACAACTCCATTCAGAGCTGACAATTAGGCTCCAAAAATTGCTGCCTATACATTAAAAGCACACAGTTTGGGTTAGAGGGCATGAAGTGTGCCTGCACCAAGCAATCTGCAGGCATCTGTAGCTAAGACATGGAAAAGAACGGGTATGGAAGCTTCTGCTTGAGACTGTAGAACGAGGGAAGAGCAGGGGAAGGAGAGCTGTGCCTATCTCTCAGCAAGCTGGGATGAGCTCAGCTGAACAGCTTAGTGATTGATTCTGATGAGCTCCATGAGTTTCTGCACTTGGAAAAAGTCAAACCAGGCACGAAGATGATATTTTGGTGTCAGATGATTAGAACAGGTACTGGGTTACTAGGTCTTATGAATGTGTAAGGAGGTTTGTCACCTTACTGCTACTCTTGGCCTACCTCTTGCCTTCAAAAGGCAGAGGGTGTCACCACCCTACCTGCAAAAGCAGTTCTGTCTGCCTCCTCAAAAACACTCCTCCTTCTCCAATACATTCTGGCACACATATTTATGTATTGGAGCGGTCAGCAAAAATACATGAACAGGAGCTCAACAAAAGCACAGCTACACCCCAGTTCCTTAAAAAAGGACACAGGGAAGTAACCACAGCTGTTACCTTAGGACAGACTGACTACAGTCTGAATTGCTTCTGAACACCAACTCAAGTATTTCCAGGTAACATGACACAAGTTAAAAGAAGACTTAAGGATTTTGTCCTATTTGGAAAGTACTGATAAACACAGGCAAATAAAATGAGATATGGGTTGCCATCCACCACTTCTTAGCCTCAGAAATTAATAGTTACAGTGACAAAAAGCTTTAGAACAGCTGCAACAGTAAGACTTTCCTGAAGACCCTCCCTAGGTATTCCCAAAGAACACCAACACTCCACAGCCCATTTAAAGTTCTAAGAACATGCACTTTTAAGAATTAAAATGATCTCTTTAAACTGTTCTGGTTAAATTGCAGCAATCATGTCTATTAAGACAAAGAGCCCTTTACGCAGGAGATGAAGTCAAACAACATTAAAAAGTAGCATTTTAAAGTAATTCCAACTTTAAGAGAAATGTTAAATATAATTTCCTACATATTTATGGCAATGAAAGTGGACTTGCAACTCCTATAAAATAAAATTTTGGTCTGAAGTACTAAAAAAAAAAAATTGATGCATGTATCTAATCTCTGTATAGAGATGAAGCCAACAGACTGAAAGAACCACTCACGTGTGAAGTAAAGTATGTGGATGAGCCTTTGCAAAATCAGGAATCACATGTAATGCCCAATAATTTATCTGACAAATCTTCACTTCCCAACGGCTAAAGAAAGCTTCTGAAGACACACTTGCTTTTTCAAAGCTGGCAGGTGAAGATTTTACTAATCACTTGAGGATTCAATAGTCCAATTCATGACTGTACACATCTGTGTGTCTTGTAAACTCAGCTATTACACAATCAAAACAGCTGATTTTACAAGATTGACTACGTACTGAAACGCTTCCATTTCTAATAGAGAGATCAAATTTCAGATCTCTTACAAGGACACTTAAAATAACAAAAGATTATTTTACTCTGCATTAAAAAAAATAGGGAAGGAATCAGCAAATGAAACCCTAAAATATTTTTATGGGGAAAAAGATACGATTAATGTTTTAGTTAAAATATGATGCAGAGCCCACGTTTTACCTCAGTTTGCACTTTATTTCTTCTGGTTTGAGTTCAGCATACTTTGAGAGGTTTTAACTTTTGGAGTTTTTTTAAGAGCTGGAATGCTCAATTGTGAGAGCATTTACCTCAATCCACAAGCACTGGCATTTCTAAAAGTACAAGAAGCATGATTACATGGAATTACTGTTTTCCCATACACAATGGTATGAAGATACTATTTTGTCTTGTCCTTCACCTTACAAAAATGATACTATTCTAAAAAACTTTTGAGTTAAATGATGATCAAATGTACTATCAAACATTTGTGAAATGGTGTTTCATGCAATAAACATTCTTTTGTGTATCAGAAGAAAAATAAACCTTTTCCCTACAGCTAAACTTTACTCAACAAGCAGAACAAAGACAATAACGCATGTAACAAATATCCTGTATGAAAGTTCATGCCATATTGAAAGCCAAACATGTATATTTGGCAATTATAACACAAAGATACAGTTTATTTTCAGTAAGTGGATATCTATTAGCACAAACTAAACAATAATGCTATGCCCAGTTATATGACTAACAATTGATAAAATTCAAGTTCCACGTGAGCATATGTGGTAATTAATGCATGCAAGTTTAAGCTAAATAATATGTTTATCCGTTTCATTAGATTTAATGTAGCAATTTAAAAGACATCCTCAAATGGGACTGATTACTTACACTAGGCTGTATTAACACACAACTCTTTTCTGGACAAATTAATTAGCTTTGAGACTTAAGAATACGTTTTGTTAAATACACATTAGTTTAGTAAGTGGTTAAAACAGTATTGGGAATTTCATGCAGATTTTGGTCTTCATCTGGCCGACTAAAAAAACCCCTGTTAAACCTCACTTAATGGATTTACATTTATAGAAGCCCATTTAATGAAAATATTCAGAAACAGCTGAAGAACTCAAGTATCTTATACTAATGAAAAATGCATTTGTCAAGGCCATTTGTTTGAACGTGGTTGCCACACTATTAGAAACAAAATGCGCACTATACTTTCAGAGATTTCCAAGGCAAGCTTGCATACTCTAACTGCTAGGAAGAGCTAAAAATAAACTTGTGCTCCTTGTAAAATTTGTAATTTCTTCATTATGATGGAATGCAACAAAACATCTTGCCCTTGGGTTGCTCTGTTTCAGCCAAAACAAATGCAAATGGCTTGTCAGATGACAGCTGTTTGATAAGGCTCCTCTACAAGACCTGCATGCTTTACTTTTTTCCGTGAAACTTGGGATGAAAGGCAGAAGGCAGGAAGAGAATTAATGTAGCATACAGTCTAAAGGCAATGCTACAACCGTGATTAAGTAGAAAAGTTAAAAGGCACAGATTTTCCACAGCCTTGCTGCGTGCAACCCATCCGTGTAACAAGTTGACAGGCCTAGCGCGTCAGCTCCATCATCCCCTCCGACAGCTAAAACGCAGCATTGCATCCCTTTTCAGAGAAAATTTGCGTCTGCACCATGAAGCGTTGTACATTATTTCTTAGCACTGCAGGGGGCTCAAGTCCATATGGAACCTTCACAAATATTACCACAGATCAAACCAGCGGCGTTTCGAGGCAGATTTGACATACCTATTTAAATGAACAGCAGGGGTCCTCGGGCTGCCTCGGGCTGTGCAGGAGAAAACCTCTGTGGAAAGCCTATGCTGCAGCTCCATTACTCAGCAAAGACACTCTCTACATTTATCATTCATTTCATTTCTGCCAGGGCAAGAAGCTCATTTGCCCAAGGTCAACAACAAAAAAAAAAAAAAAAAAAAANAAAAAAAAAGAGTGGGGGTGTTTTTTATTCTCCCAAAGAAATAAATGTACCTGACAAGAGGGGATTTTGTCCTTTGGGTACACAGAATGCAAATAAATACCAGATCATTCTAATAAAAACACTATACTTAGTAAAGCTGTGCACTGAATTTGTGACCATAAAGTTTGGTTTTTTGACAACTGAGTAACCACAGAACTAATTTCTTTAGACTATCTAATGAGGAAACAAAATCTGACATGAATATCCAATTAAATATTTCTGCATTATTATATTATACATTATTAATGCTTTTGTCTTCTATAAGTACATATAAGAAACATGAATGTCTTTCTATAGACTCTTCTAAAGATGCAGATAATGCTCGTGTCACTGATGGCCACAGATATGAAAGGTCTGTTCATAACCCATGTTAAGACTCAGGGTCTAGTGATGTTCTATTAGATACAGTTTTTTTCATAAAGGTAAAAGATGCAGATCCTTTACTCCTGGAACCATATTAATCAGAAAAAGCCTTAAGTTTGCATGAATGGAACCATCTTAGAAAAATCAATTAAGCAGTTTAAATGCAAATTTTCTTCACACTAAATGTCAGCACAAATAACATTTCCTATAGCTTTGCCCTTCACAGAGGAAAAAAATCCCTATTTTTTATTCTACAATGAACTTGGCTAGAACTAGCCATTTTGTTGCATGTGCATTCTCCACTACTAATCTTTTGCTACCAACTAGATACAGCCTACAAGAAAGTGATCATACTATTCAAAACCAGTCCATAGCGAAAACTGTAAAATGAACCAAAATTTAAAGCAAGAGCTATTATGTAGTGTGTTCTCTGAAACATGACATAAAAATGCTCAAAATAACCAATATTGCGACAAAAATATACATTGCATTTAACTTCAGTGGTGATATTATGGCCTACTGTGAAAACATAACTAAACTCAGAAGGTCCTGACAGGCACCTCTAGAACAACGTGCACTTGACTGGGAGCTGACATTATTTATTACAGATAACATACTTACATGCATTAATGAATAATATGACTGCTTGCCAGTATAAAAGAGAAAGTGAAATGGTCGGCCATCTTCTCCCCACTGGATTTCTAATGGATTGGAAAGCAAGATTAGACAAGAAAGCAATATACAATCACTAATAAAAAATATTTAACTGCAGTTATAAACTTCTTTCATAATACTGATTGTCTTTTTAAATATCAGAGAACAAAGACATTTTACAGGTGTTCAATCTACCTGGAAATCTAATGATATAGACAATCTTGTTTAAAGCTAATCTCTGTCTGTAATTATAATCAAATATTTAACATCATAGCTGTAAATATCATTTTACATGAGGAAATCCCTTGTGTACATCTTAAGCTTTAAGACTGTATAGATGGTATTACAAATAGAGGTATACATTTTAGGGTAGAAAGAAGTACAAAGTAAAAGACAACTGAAATCTACGTTGAAAAGTGAAAGTTGAAAGATTAGCAGCTGTGGAAAACTGCTTTTAAAAAAGTTTTTTATTAGCATAATATGTATAAGCGAAACTAAGTATTTGTACAATTGTCTTTTGTGGACAACAAATATATTCAGAACTTGGGTGATTTTAGAACTTGTGTTATTACGCTTAGAACATTTAAATACAAAGACCTATCCTATAGTTTACATGATTAGTTCAGCAAGAAAACAAATGTTCCACATAATTCAGCACATCCAGTGTATTTTATTCATTGCAAAATGTTAGTTAAGGACAAATAAATTTCAAGTTCAGAGGAAAAAAAAGGCAAACTTATACAACATGACAAAGATCTCTTCCAAATAAAGTACAAAAATAAAAACCTGAGAGCTTTTTACAAATTGCACTGTAGAGAAAGTCCCAGCCATTTTATCCAGTGAAGTTCAATTAAAGCTACCTAGAAACTAAAGGCAAAGATAAGACTCCAAAAACCTGTCTGATAAGCACAATATATATTGGATTGGAACATCAAGATATAATACAGCAGAAGTTGAATGTAAAAATGCAAAACTCAGCAGAAAAGAAAGAATACCGGGGACTTTTACCCACACACACTGCTAGTGGACAGCGTGATTTTCCATGTATGCAGCTGTGAAAGCGTATTTTGTTGAAATTACTGTTCAGGGAACATTCTAAAGTATAAATTTAAGGTTTTGTACTTCAAAGTTATCAAAGACGCAATACATAGACAAGACGAAGCTGCCTTAAGAGATACTTATTGAAAGTGTTATTTTTAGACATAAATACAAAACTACACATTTATACTAATTTGTTCTTACAGTCCTCAGGATATAGCTAGCATTTCAGAGAATTCTTTAGTCCTGAAAGCATATACCATAGTAGCTTGATTGTTCCATAAAATAGCCCTTGGATTTTAAATCTGCTTAATGATTAACTCTCTCCTACCCTTTCACTTTCTACTTTTTTTACTTCACAATACAAGGAAGTTAAAAAATACGGCATGATACCATTTGAAAGCTGAAATTCCAAAATTTCAGATAGTTTAGACAGCTTTCCAAAAGACATGAAGTCCCCCCAAAAACAAGCATCAATTATTCCAGCAGCAGGAAAAAGGAAGGAAAATTGTAAGATTTTAATGATAATCACAAGCGTTCATCTAGGAGACTTGATAGCTCAGCGAATGAAGAATTTCACACCCATGGTACTGGTTCATACTAAATACTAGTCAAAAATGGAAACTGGTTTTGATGTTATCTTTTAAATGTTCTCTGTAAAATTAAATTGTTGATTTTAGTGAACCGACCAACATGCTGGCATATCACTGACAACTGAGACTTTATGCGGTGTCTCAGGAGCAAGACCAAAGACGGTATGGACAGACATGCAGAGTTAGGGTTTTCAGGTCAAAGACCTGATTAGGAGAGTTTCCACTCTGCCTATTTTTTCAACAAATTCAAAGCTGTAATTTCTAACCTTCTAGAGCAACAAAGTTACAAAGAAAACCTTTGGTTTAAAATAGTATTAATGAATATTTTATGGAGGTGATAGACAGCTCTGACAAAAAGCTACTGAATTTAACAAAGGTTTTCCCATGGCTTCAAGAGATTCTACACATCATTCTTCTTACTGCTTATTTTTAAACAATGAAAAACATTTATCTTTGCGCAGTTTCCGAGAAGATCAGTGGTATTCTGGAATAGACCAATAATTTTTATCCTAAAACATGGAATACCAGATCAGACTTTTACTGCTCATGCTTTAGCATCGTTAGGAACATAGGGAAAGGAGCCAATCCATAAAAATAAGAAATTTTACATATGCAACAATTCTAATACTTAGAAGTAATAAAATAAATATCTAAGAACACTTACTTCTCTGCTCTGGAAAAATCTCAGTAGGATGCTGTAAATAAATAAACAAATATCAGCAAAAGGAAAAAGTTACTCAAAATATCATACTACAGTTATTCAGAAACATAACAAAAAATCCTACCTTCATCATAGGTCTGGCTTGTTTGTCGAATAAGCCAGAAGGAAAGAGATAGGCAATAGCTCTCTGAAAACAAGAAGAAAGATCTTGTATGTGATCTTTTTTCCACAGAAGCATCATCAAAACATTTTACGTACTTTCTTATGAACAAAAAATAATATATCATACAGTAGGCAACTAAATCAGTAAGAAAATACGCCACATATGCTATGTCCTGAAAACAAAAGCAGATTATTTCCACTGGAATCCTCAGGGCATGTAAAACCTCATTCTGAAGGCTGTACTCCACTACATCACAATGAGTGAACTTTCTTCTGCCAAGTTTAGTTTTTATAGAATGCATTTATCATAACTTACCATAACTACTCAAGTGCAAAGACCACCTTTATACGCAGTGATTGTCCAGTAAAATTTCAAGTGCCGTGTCTTCTAAAGGAAATCGCAACACTTATCTATTTATGTTTTTGAAAATATCAGGACTTGTTAACAGTGCCTACTGAGAGACCAAGCATAGAAATTTTATTTAAAGCAACAGGAGAAAGCCAAATGTTAAACATTTGGAATCCCACTTTCTACAATTTCCAGACATAGTTTCCTTAAGTCTAAAAAGCCATGTTTGTTGAGGCAGTAGAAGATATTTTATATAGCCTAAATAAGAATTTCATTGATCACTGCATTTGGCAACAACTGTGAATCACTAAAATCTTTGCTGAACTTGAACTAACTGCTCAGAAAAGACTCAAGTGACATCTTTTCTTTTCCTTAGATACCTAAAGGTTTGCTAAAATACTTTAGAAAAGTGTATGACATTCATTACACACTCATTTTTTACCACTGTTTTCACTAAGTACAAGGTACATACTTTACCTTTACTTAACCAATATTTACCAGTATTTATGTGATGTATAAAATGAGCATTATTTGCCTCCAACAAATGAAATTAGTGTACCAATATTCCAAATCATTCTGGCAAAATGTAAGGCAAAGCACCTTACAAAGTTAAGCCCTATGACACACATTTCTGTTCCACATCATCTTGCTCCCCCCCTTCAATGTAACTAAACCATAATTTAATAATATAAAAATATGCATTTGTCAGAGCTGGTTATTTTCATTTGTATTTAAAAACAAACCAGAAAAAGCTAGCCACCAAAAGCTCCCAGATGTAGGGGTCTGGAAAGTGTAGCCAACTTCAGACAGTGGGTAGTAGAGCTTCAGACAGAAATCTTGTGCTTGTACAGTAAAATGGACCAACCAAATAAACCCTTCTGGCAGTGGTCTCATTTATATTTCCACTAGACAGTACAGAAAAGTAGAATTACAATAAAATCTGAGTTTAAAATCTTCTCTCAAGAAGAATGGTTCTTTGTTAGTTAGGCTACCTTAGGGCTATTACTCGCTGATAATTTTTTCCATAGACTTGGAGTGGTTTGTCAGTGCTTCAACTGATTTAATATGCGTGGAGAGTAAAAAGACCTAACCTATTACTTTCATTAATCCCCTACTGGCATTCTGAACAGAAATTCTGAGAATTCTGAAGCAAACAAAAGGCTTAACTTGATTTTATAAAATGGTAATTTTATTTCTCTTAGTGACTACTGTATTCCCATTTGTTAGTCAATGGGCATTTTATGCATACACACAGTAGGTGAACACCTATTTATGAACAAATGGGGATTAATTATGATGACAAGAGAGAAATCTGCTGTGAGCCAAATGATGTTAAACCAACACCTTATATAATACATTAAAAGAAATTATTACAGGATTCTGACGGTGTGTGTACTTAAGACATAATCTTTATATAAGCATTTTTAGAATCTCAGCCAAAACAGTTACTGTAGCTATGACACCTTAATAAATGCAAAATATAACAATTTAACATTTACAATGAAGAAAGTAGCTGCCATCTGAGACCTTCTACTTCTTGGAAAGTTTATTTTATTGCTAAATGTATATCCATGTCTTTCACACTACAGCATGAACATATCCTATATTAGGAAATCTTAGCATCTACGCTCCGATCTCCACACAATAACTAACCAAAGGAGAATGGTTCATTTTATAAGCTTATTTTTTGTTGTTCCAAAATGCAAAGAAATAGTCTTCCTGACTTTTCTCTTTTTATGGAAATGTAATCAATGATGAACTATCCTGCAATGCAACAGACTCCAGTTCAACTTTATTCAGAAGTTTCTTCTTCATTTTACATTGCTGTGTCCTCAGGCTGTACTTTTCCAACTACACAGCAAGTCAGACTGCCTCTTGGGAACTTCATCTACAGAAGCTGATTTTGTCTATGCAAATGTTTCATTTTTGTAGAAAAGAAATATTTTTTAAAAGCCCTGTACTAGCAATATGAAAAGATGGTGGATCAGTCTGAGGAATTACATCACAATTAGTCTACCCAAACTGCAGCTGAAGCGCATAACCATTAAATTATTTTCCTGAAATCTTTTAAAAATGTCTTCGGATGTGGAACACAGGTTTCCTTTCAGGAAACTCCAGGTCTCAAACCAAATTCCACAGAGAATTAATTGTACATCGTGCATTTTCCTGAACAGAAAAAGCAGGTGAATGTCCCTCTTAAAACTTTATAATCAAGGTGTAAATGCTAGCGGTAAAGTTCCCAAGAAACCTTTTAGATTGAACTGTAGTTTCCCATTCCAGAAGTGGTTTTCAGCTCAAGGGTCCTGGCCCATATCCTTTTTTTAGTGCTTATTTGAACTCCAGATTAAAGAAGCTGTTGTGCTGAATATGAAGAACTACTTTCTCAATGTCATCATGTCAGCTATATAAGATACATTCATCCCACTCTAGACTCTACAGGTTCTGGGCTGCTATTTCACATTCTATTTGTTAAATCACACTGTTGCCATTGTGTTTGGAAATAAACCACTGCTTTCGAAAAATGAAACATCCATAATTATTTTCAGCAGAAACACGGTTAAAAAATCCTGGTACCTGATAACACAATGGTGTTTCCAAAAATAATTACATTAATTACTTGAAAAAGGTGGAATGGGTACAGGCTGCTTCTACTATGAGTTACTAAAAAAAATTTAGTCATGTCTTTTAAGGATTTCAAAGTCTTTGTTTTTAAATGTCATTGTTGATCCATACAGAGAAAAAGAAAATACCCAGTAGTCACACCGTCAAAAACAGCATATCATAATGAACACATGCTAGTAACAAGGTAGTTTACATCTGACATTTTCTAAAGTGCACAGATTATAAACTTAACTTTCCTGTAGCAACCTAAAAGAAATCCTGTTATCCCACTTGTTGAGAGACCAGAAGACTCAATATATTGCTTACAGGACCAAAATGTCTTTCACTTGCTGCTTCGAATTCAAGTCAATTGGAATAATGAGAACAACCTTCCATCCCTATCAAGAAAAAACAAACCAAACAACAATAAACCAGTGAAACCAAAACCAAAAATCTATCTGGCAATCCTTCAAACATGCAAACCAATTTATTAAATCATCTGTCCAGCACTGCATGTGGTATGTTGTGCAAATTCAGCGTACCTGCCACACCCTCACCTTTCCTCTTCCCTGTGGATGTTGCACATCCTGACTGATGTCCGATCCTCTTTTCCTTCCTACCTCCCTACAAGCCAAGAAGTATTGTTTGATCACTTTCTCACATGTCAGAGACTAACTCTGAATCAAACAAGTTCAGCTCAGTCAGTAAGAGGTACTTTTTCATTTGCTTTTTTCCCCTAATGTCTTGAGAAACTAAGAATTCAATATTTTAATTCAAATAGAGTTGACTGAGTCATATTGGGATAGGAGACTGCCAACAGTTCAGTTCTTAAATTGATCTTGCCCAAGTGTCTCTCCACATTTTTACTGAAGCTCAAACACAAAACATTCCACTAATTCCCACTGCTCAAAACATGTGCAAAGACAGTTATCTAAAAAACATCCAGTGAGGAAAGCATTTTATAGAAAAGGAAAGAAGCAAGAAAAAAAGAAATTAAAAAAGCCCAAACAAACACCACCTCTACCCTGGGGCTCTTTTGCAGCAGCACCCTTTTTGGCAGAGGGCTCAAGAATCCAGCTCATTCCTTTTTAAATATATACGAAATTTTAATCATCAAAACACTGAAGTGAGAAGTGACACTTTATGCCATAACATTTTAATGAAACACCTGAGCAAAAGTTGTTTCAGCTTCTACTCCTCAACTTGATCACACGAGAGCCACTTCCCTTCTTAAACTGTGCCTCTTGAATCACATCATTTAGTCACTGTACTTCATCACTTCTCAGACCGAGATGCTTTCTGGAACAGCTGTTTTCCTCCTAACCACACTAGCAGTATTCTTTAACAGTTTTCAGCATCCAAAATCCAGAATATTTTGGATAAACCCAGGAATGAATGAAACAAAAATGGGACACAAAATGTTAACTCTGATTTAATTTTTTTTTTCTTTAACAAGACAGAAAAGGTTAAGAACAAAACAAACAAACAATTAAAAAAAAAAAAAAAAATCAGTGACACAACTAAGTTTATATCGCAAAACAAAACCCTCCTCTAACAACTAACTACTAAATTTATTGAAACTACTCCAATAATTGTTCATCTAAAGCTGAATTCTAGCTTGTACAGAAAGAAGTTTCAAGTTCAAAGTGACATACCATTTTAACTTTATCACTTGGAAAAAACCTAAAACAAGAAATACAATCCACTGTCATTATATGAAAAACTCGACCTTCTTTTACTATTACATTATTTTTATACTCTGCAATAATTTGCAAAATGAAAATTAATGTCTTGTTACAAGCTTGTAGAGAAAAAAAAACCCAGAAAAATCTGTTGGAAGAAACAGTCCTTATTTCTATCTTCATTTCATTTTTTCAAACTATGGAACAGTATTAGAAAGAGTGAAAAAAAATACAGCAGTCATCAGCTCAGATTGATGCAGAAATAAAAGAATACTGATGCAGAGTTTGCTTCCACTAGGGAAAAAATTCAAAAGAGTTGAATAAAGCATTCTAGCTTCAACTATTTAAATAAATCCAAAATCCATTATTTCTTGTAAGGACAATACTGGACAAGACACTTTTCTTGCAGACAACAGGCAGTTCAGAAATACATTTTGATCTGAATAACATTTCTGCCATTTCACATTTGCCAATATTCACTCATTTCTAATACCCTGCGTTGCTAAAATTTGAACATTATTTAGAAATGAGATATGCTGAGTCACCTTTAAAAGCAACTGTATAAAAGAGATTTTTCATAAAATAAGTCTTAATTTTTGAAAGAAACTATACCTTATGGGGAATTTTTTCAACATTTAAAATTTTCACAGTTAACAATCTTACTGGTATTTTTCCAACACTATACATGCTGGTAGAAGAAAACATATATTTTATATTCAAATCATTCCATCTGCTTGACAACAATCTATTAGGTCATAAGATAGACAACAGGTGAAAATGAACACAGACCTTTAGCTTTTGAGTTTTACTAACTCTTACAGGGAAAGAGTATTGCTTTATGATGAGCTCATATCTGGGAGAGCATTTAGTGACTGCATAAAAATGAATAATAAAAATGCTGGCATATAAATAGGTCATGAAGCTTAAGACGCTCTTCTTGTATTAATCTTACTTAGATTTCTGGGCTTTAAAGTGGAATATCACAGAACTGACAGTGGAAAATGACTGTGGGCTGTTTACTACTACCATAAGTTGAAAGTTAAATCACAAAATAAAAGGATTACAGACTCAAACGGGGAAAAGCACTAGGTCAGGACTGCAATCTCTATTAATTAGGTATCCCAGCTGGGCAGTGGGTATGCAGCTGTTAACTTGATCAATGACTTACCTAAATGTCATCTCTACTGATTCGCTTATAAATTACCAGCAAGTGAGACTAATGTACAGGTGCTAATTTATTTAAACTGTTCTCTGCAGTTCTACATAGCTTTATAAACTGCATCTGGCACCTAATGTTACCTGTCAGTTGTACTTAGACATGCCTGTCCTAACGACTCTGTTCATTAGAAATGAGCACAAATTATGAAATATTGTGAAAAATGATACATCAAATGGAATGGGCAAAGCAAATCAATTAGAAAAACTTCATAGCACATATTCACACATAGGAGAATAAAACATCCTAGCTTCAGAGTGAGGTCTGTAATACCAATTAAAAAGCAATTGGTAGACTTGAGCAGAGTTATATATCAATTTGTTGGATTTTTTTTCTCCTCCAGAAATACTGTTGTAATGCACAGCTTAACTTTTCATTCCTAAATAAAAGCATCAGTAAGAGGCAATTCTGCTTCCACAACATCCGAGGATTAGCAAGTAAGTCAACTTATTTTCCTGTTTTAAAACTTCACAAGGTTTAGCTTTTATTAAACTCTACCTAAAACTCCAGTGAAGGACAGAATCCTAGGATGTCTACTTTTGAAATACACTGCAAAGACTGATTAACAGCAGAAGACATGGAGGTATATAAGCACTCATCAGAAAGAATTATTGCTGTTCAAAATGTAAAGCTTGGTAATTCTCCTGCCAGTGCTTAAGGAGCTTTTATATTTTTATAACAGAAATTTAATTATGCATAGCAGACACTATTACACACTCTAATTATTTCCCAACACCTGATGGAATATGAAGAAATCAAACATGTACCGCAGATACTTGGTATCACCAAACAAAACACTACTCTTTTGGCTCCACTTCTCCATCTTTTCAGAAGCAGTCTGCAAATCAGTCCCACACTTGTCACCTGCACTGCATCTGTAAAAGCTAATTTCCAGAATAAATCTGCTTTTACTAATGGTGGAGCTTAGTTAATGTGCAAACGATCGTAGTGCTGTGGATTCATAAAGAAGAAACAACTACATTGATATGGTCATTTTGCATTTCTTGCAGTCTTGCTTTCTAGAAGCCTTCCCCCTAGACCCTATCAAGGCAGGAAGGAAGCCAGACTACAGATTAATGCCTTCTCCTACCATTAACCTTTCATGCAAACTGAACTATCAGCATCATCATCGCACTGAATTAACATGGGAGGTATTCCAGTGGTAGATTAGTGCCTGTTTACTCCACAGGAAAGTAACTCAAAAAAATAAAGGTCATTACAGCTAAGGAAAAAAACACTTGAAAAATACATGTAAAGGAAAATTTTTAGTTTGCAGAGAAATAAAATAGCCAATGTAAAGAAACAGCCTGCTATTACTGCTGACCTCAATGAATACTTTTACTGTCGACCTTACCCACTCTACACTGAGACTGGTAGGGTCTCTGCAATGGCACTTGTTTGTAGAAGGGCAGAGTGATACCTATGTCTCTGAATGAAAGTAGATGCAGTATCAGTGCTTAGCTTTATCCTCACAAAGCTTGATTTCCTATGGATTTGTGACCTGAACCCAAGCTGCCTTTATGGATTTTCTGATACCTGATAAAACTCAAGTCTCATTTCAGCCTTTTTTCAACAGGCCATTACTCAGGATCTCTTTACCTTGCTGCCTATTTGCAGAACTTGGTTTTGAAGCCTGTTAAACATGTTTGAAATCAGCCTGTATCACAACCTACAGATTCTTTCTTGGCATAAGCACACTGTCAAGACCTCTCAAATGGACACAGCCATGCAGACAGAATTTTGCCACTGAGAGAGGCAACAAACAAATCTCCTTGCCCTGAAAAAACCCAAACCATGGACACCTCTTGCTTTGCACTTACCACATCACAACCTCTATCCTAAGGGCCCTGCTGGCACACTGGGCTGCCTTGGCTATAGCAGTAGTGCTGCTGCTGTGCAAAGAAAACTTCAGCCATGAGACTTCACATAGTTTCATCTACGAGTGAATGTCACCAACTGACATTTCTTCTTCCTACCTCTGATGTGCAAGAAAATAAGACAGAAATGACAGAAGTGAAGGCCAGGTGAGATGTTAAAAAAAGAAAAAGAAAAAGAAAAAGAAAAAGAAAAAGAAAAAGAAAAAGAAAAAGAAAAAGAAAAAGAAAAAGCCATTCAACAAAACATTTTTCTCAGTGAAAGGGAGCTTATCTTTACATGAACCTAAACGACAGAGAGAAAGAGAAGGCCACCCATCTGCCAGTCACAAGAGGGAATGACAATAAAACAGTATGTTTGTAGATCCTGACATGAGCTTAAATTTACATCTGCATTAAAATCCTCAAGCTAAACCAGTACATTGCTTATAAAATATCCTATAAAATTTAATATATAATACTAGCAACCATGGTATCACACAAGAAAAACCTAAATATGCACAGCAGGTCAAATTGTGAGCAAATGTTTTGAAATGCTACATAAACCTTTACAGTGCTTCTTATAACCCCAGATCAAGGGGATTATCCATTAGTACTTTTAAAAGAACCCACTGTGCTTTAGCAAGATACAGTATACAGCTTTATACTGTGATGTCTGACCTCACATGGTAGCAGAGGTAGAATCTATTCACAGTCACAGTTGCAATGTTTGCAATGTATAGTAGCATTCTTCCTTATTCTGACAGTTTGATTAAAATTCACAGAGAGCTGAGGGGCTCATGCTGAAGTAAAGTGCTTTCAATATCTGAAACTCTACAGTAAATTACTTCTCCAACAGAGCAACTGTACTTACATCAATATCCTCTTGGGTAAAAGTTTCTGGATCTTCTCCCATCATGTTGGCTAAATGTCTCTTTCCTAGGTTGAACTCTTCAATCTGTTTTTTAATAAATGCCTCCGTGTACTTTTCAGGTCCTGAGGCTCTTACATTTTTCCTCTGCACTGCTGTAGTGGTACAGATCAGCCTTAACGTCTAAAAAAAAATAAGAGTGAGATATTTATTTTACATTTCTGGCATAGTGAACTCAAAATAAAATGAATAAATGAATAATATAGCAAGCTATGCATACTTACAGCAAGATTCAACACATTACAGTAATAAGTTAGGAAAAGCAATATTACTCATTAAACCATTTTTGTCCAATGGTTTAATGTCCACGAACAGATAAATGCATTCTAAAAGCTGCACATTTTCACACATTAACTTAGCAGATTTTTTTATGGAAAGAAACGTAGTATAGCCTATGTCAGGAACATCCAGCAAAAGCACAGGACAGCACTGATCCACAGATACTGTCATAAAAGAAAACAAAAATCCATAAAAAAATAAGCAGGCTTTTCCTTTACCTAAAGGCATCCCACAACAAAGTATGATAAGAATATGTGGGGCAGCTCCCTAGTGGCTTTTCTGAAGTCACTGACCAAATATTGCTAAAGGCTCTGGAAAGGCCATGGAGTGCTCCTTCCTTGTTTCCAGTGCCAGAATGGTTCTTAAGCTACTTCACTGTCTCAAGTAAACCAATTAGAAAACTATTAGGGCAATCCAGCAGCAAATACTACTGAGCACTGTACCAGCTCAGGTCGTAACTCAGGGGGCAGTTTTACCTTCTGATCTTTGCAGGACACAGGTTTCGTCTTACTTCTATCAAGACAATCAGTAGTTAAGATGACTAATTTCAATGAAGCTCTCTGCCAGACAAACAGGAGCTTCACTGACAGAGCTGCGATGTCTCCATTTTGGCCTAGTGCCAATATTATGCACTATTTTGGCTCTCCAACATTAGTATTAAAGTTCTCTGCAGCTTAATTATTCTACAAACTGAATGAGAACTGATTATTTGTGTGGTCTTCTGTGGGTGGGGGGAGGGAGGGAATCACAAAAAAGAAAGTGATGTGAGACAGAAAAGCAAAGACAGAAAGAGAATCACTTCTGATTCAGAAAAATGGCAAGCTCTGTTCATCAGATAGTATCCTGAAAGACTTCACCCCCATCCCTTGAACATGCCACAGCTTGGCTTTGGGAGCAGACAGTGCAGCTTCCCAAGGCAGGGAGAGCCCATCTCACAGTCAACCCTGGCCAGCGTTCTTTCCTCCACTCCCTTCACTTGCCCTGTGCCGCTCTGGCACAGGACTCCTCTGCAAGCCAACTCAGCCCCCTGCATGTGGCAGAACACCAACTTCTGCTTCATCCCAACAAGAGGGCAATTCTCAGACAAGCTAGTAAGTCTGAGCAGTTCAGAGATCACTTTGAGAATTGTCAAAGTTGGAACAAGAAGATGACTGAAACACAAAACTGGAGGAAGAAAGTAGAGGAGGAGTCCTTTCCTTATCTTCACTTCCTTGAGCAAACTATTAAATTGCCCCTGCTGCTCCAGGAGCTGCAGCCTCAGTCTACCTTCAGCAAAATATTAAAAAATCAAGCACACACAGCAATGTGAACTACTTAGGGTTCTGATTACGTGGAACAGAACAAAAGCAGTATTTGAAATTATTCAGTGCTCTTCAAGTCATGAGAATTTGTCTTCTTCAGACCACAATTTAGACATGCTGAGCATTTTGATGGATTTCACCCTTCTGAGTTCAGCTAATATAAATAAAATAAAACACTTGCTACCTTCCTGTAACTAACACAAATACAACAGTAATCTCAAAACCCAGTTATAACCACAACAATACAAATGTGTCTCATCAAAACAAGATTACATAAATATATTTGCAAGGCAAACACATAAGCAGATCAAACCTGTACCTTCTGTTAGTAAAGCCAGTTAGCTTACAAGAACTTCTCCTGTGACAAGAAGCTTCTGGTGTTCTGCATTACATGGTCAAGTCCCACATTAACAGGAAATGAAACACAGCTTTTCTTTGTACTTTCACAGAGCCTGGTTGGTATTTTGGACATCTGGCACTCCACGATGGACTGATCCAACTCATTTAATTTGCTGCACGTATGTAAAGCTATTCATTACCAATTTACACATCCATGCCTCAGTCTTCAATACACAAAACCTAACAACGCCACTTGAAATTTCAATTTGAAGTAAAGACTACAATACACTGCCTTAAACCTGTATATAGCCCATGCCTGGGCTGCAAGATAGGTCTTATGAATTCAATCAGGTTCGATACAGAAGGAATCTCTGAGTAAGGTCAGAAAGAATTGACCCTCTACACTTTTACCTGACAGACAAAGATTTGCCTCTCACGGCATGCACCTCAGGAAAGTAACGTATACCTCTGCCAGAAAAGATTTAAAAACAGGTCTAAGGCAGAATTTGGTGCTGAAGAGCCTGTTGCTGCTTCATCTTCTCCGCAGCTTATACACCTCGCATGCAACACTAATCCTGGTTTGTCCCTTCCTTTTCTTTTTAATATTCATGTTTCCTGTGAGATTACACTGACATACACAGAATTAAAAGAAAAATAATCAAAATTTTAAATGTACACATTTTCCACTGGCAAGACTCTGGTGATTTCCTCATAAAGCAGTGAGGAAAGCAGAGGTATCTTCACGTATTCCCTATTCTTCTCTCCTAGTCACTCCTCAGGAAAGAATTCAATTCAACTTCTGTCTTACTTGTCTTAATAATAACTAATTATTTGTAATTCTTGTTAATGAACATATGATTCCTTATTACTTAGCCCAAAATAGCTTTCTCTCTGGTATGCTTTAAACAGAATACTTTAAAAAAAATTGCTTTCATCTTATTCCTGTCAATTTCTATTGTAATTTCTCATTTTTGTCCTTCTTCCCTCAAGCAATTCATATTCTTCCCTAGTTTCAATTCATCACTAATCAAAAGTCCCTGGACACACAAAGTGTTCATAATTAGAAAACAGCCTCTAATGCAAATTAATATCTATTGTATTGGGTACCTCTTCTGGGATAAGAGCACTATTTCATGGGTGGTGCAGGCAGAAACTGTAAAGCACAGCTGAATGCTTCTGGCGTTTCAAACAAGAAAGCATGCTCCTCTGCTTTGTAGAGGAAACCACAGAGGTTTGCATTCACTTCTCACATATTCCATAAAGCATTACTGCAGACAGCAGCCTCACCATTTTTTAAATAACAGTAATGCTTATTAACAGTACTCATGAAATAATATGCTCTTCCACCAGAATTTGGGATAAGGGAAAGCCTTTACTACTGGACACAACTCAGTGTGATTAACCCTTCCTTCCCAACTCCTTTCTGAGCAACCTAGAATTAAAACTGTTTGGCAAATCCTGATTTTACAGGGAGACCATAAACTTATAGAAAATCAGCTTATGTTAAATTTGCCTTAGAAAAAATAATAGCATTTTCAGCCAACTTCAACTTCTCTGGCCTATTTTTTTCCAAGAAGAGAAGTAACTAGGACTGTCTGTTTAGTCATCCTGTTCATTTTGCTTCACTGGGGTTACATGGATATAAATCAAACCAACTAATAGAGAAATCGAGTTTTCTGTACTTTAGGAATTGAAGGAAAGGTGAATTGGAGTGAGAAGATCTAAAGTAAAACCCAAAAGTTGTCCACTTAACAACAAAACACAGCTACTGAAACAGAGGATGACACCAAATGACATAGCACACACACTGTTGCACCATTTTCACGATTCTTCCACGCTCTAAGCTGGCAGACTTCAACCACCTCCTTTTCTAAAACCACACAGTGCACAAACAAATTTGTACAAAGAGGTTATCTCTGGGATTGGACTTCACTAAGGGATGTGGAACTGAAGCTGTGTAACCACATCAGTACCCAGGACTAAAGCTGCCCAGTGTCCAATACTCCAGTCACTGGCACAGCTGCTGCTACTGAACTCAGTAGACATGCAAGACAGTCCTCTGATCACTTCTTGCATAGGAAAAAACTTTTTTTACATAGCAATTACACAGAATATAAATGCTCAAATCCATGCCAGTTTCTAAAGAATTGCTTCTTGTTCAATAAGTGAGTTTTGGATTTCTGTTGTGGCGTTTCACAAAAATGTGTTTTAATTTATTTACTTAAAGCAACATTGATATAATCTTAGATTTCAGTTGGCCTACAAACTAATTATGCGAACCAGTATCAGATTTATGTTTCAGAAGCATTTTGCAAAACACATCAGAAACTATCACAAGATGTCAGCAAACATGCATAAGTGATTTTATGTTATTCTTTATACCTGATTTCACAAAGTATTTCATCAGAAGAAGCTTTTTCTTCAAAATTAAGTCCCTTGACAGGCAACCACAGAACTGCATCTCACCCACTCAGAAAACCTACTTTCTGTGCACATTTGACCAAACTTACACATTAAGTTTTGCTGTACACCAGGGAAATAAAAGAGCTCTAAACATATCAGTACATGGCAACAGTCAGATGTGTATAACAGCAAACAGAATTCAGATCTGGTCATTTTTAGACACAAGTTTTCAAGTACTAACAGGTTTTTCAATTGTAGCTTAGTTAGCAACTGCAAAAAGGGCTTCTCTTACATTTCAAGTATGCAGTTCTGAAAGAGTCACCAAAGTACTATCATCTCTTTCTGATATCAGTACATATAACATCCACAGTGATTTAGATAAAGTACTCAACCCAATCAAATTAAATAGGATGTATGGCACTCTGAACTCTTCTGCTCAGAACAGCTATTCAATCACATCAGAGTGACTGATAGTAACTAAGCTAGATCCTTTTTTCTTTATAAATTGCACTAAATCTCTGCCACTTGCTCATTGGAAGAATAGAAAACTATACCTGTTGCTCAGTCAATGCTAAGGGAACTGGAATTAAAAAGTTTCTCTCCCACTTCCTCAATGCAAGAAACTTTAAAATCAGGAAATTAAAATTATTCCCCCACTAAGACAGATTACTGAAATAGATTTTTAGGACAAGCATCAAAAAAAAGTTCCCAAACAGTCTGGACAGGTAAGCACTTGATGTAAGAAATTGTTATAGGAGGTCAGAACATGGATACATCAACTTATTACCCTGTCCTCAATAGCAGCCTGTATCAGAGGCACAAGCACAGGACAAGTAGGTAGTGGTAATTTTCCCAAGGCACTTGCCTGGTTCCCAGCAATCTGTAGTTCAGGCATGCCAGTATCTTATTTCTAATGGTCCTCAGTGGAATTTTCTTCCAAGTTTCTCAACTTGCTTTTTGTATTCACATCAATGCTTACCATCCTGAACATTCTCACCAAACATTCTCACCGCAAGTTTACTACAGCTAATGGAAAGAAGAGTCTCTAAGGTTTCTGGGCCCGTCTCCCATTAGTTCCCTTCATATCTTTGGTTCACAGAAACTAGACAATTTATATATATAGCTACAGGCTTAGGTACTGATCCCATCTCTGGGAGTGAGAGGAGTAGACAAATCATCCCTCAAGGCCCCTTCCAGCCCTACCTTCCTTTGAGAGCAATCCCTCATTTACAATACAAATAATTTTCAGCTAAAACTCAAGGATGTGCTTGGCCAGGAAAACCAAGTTACTGTCACAATCATGCCTTTGACACAAGATAACCAAAGCAACACAAACTATTCCAACTGAGAATGAAATTGCACATCAGAGTATTTTCAGCCTTACTGTCTTTGACATTCCTCGCACACCTTAAGTGCATGTATTCCTGACTGCTGCATAAAGAACTACCCACATGGGCACCAGGTCTTTATCCCTAATGGGTCAAGTTAATCTAGATGCAACCAATATAAACAGCTCAAATTGCTCCTTCTGGTATTACCTTTCATTTCCTTACTGTATCTGTCTTCTGTTACCCCACGGTTTGGTTCAGTTCAATCAGGAACAGTTCTGCAGCCCTTATTATCCTAAATTACTTTGTAACTTGAAAGTGTTACCAGCAGGCCTTTTTATTCACTTGCCGGTCACTGATTAAATATATATACAGGTGTATCAAATACCACAGCACAAACAATACTGACAGCGGCTAAGCTTTTTAATTAAATGGCAATCAGCTGAACACCCCTACCTCCCAAAACAAAATTATTCTGTTTAATCAGAAGTTACCTTACTTGTGGAAAACATTTCTATCTCCACTGCAGGTATTGAAATACTTGTCCAGTGGGACGTGCCTCTGTCCATGGCAGAGGGGGGTGGAACTAGATGGCCTTAAAGGTCCTTTCCAACTCAAATCTTTCTGTGATTCTACGATTCATGATCTACTCACCTGCTGACCGAACACCATACACAGAATCACAGCATGGTCAAGGCTGGAAGAGACCTCTGGAGACCATCCAGTCCAAGGCCCCGCTAAGGCAAGGTCACCTGGAGCAGGTGACACAGGAACACGTCCAGGTGGGTTCGGAATGTCTCCAGGGAGGGAGACTCCAGCCCCTGCCAACCTCAACGTAAAGAAGCTCTTCCTCACGAAGCTCTTCCTCACGTTGAGGTGGAACTGCTTGTGTTTTAGATTACCATTCGTAATTATCAACCTAAAACCTGCCATCTTTTGCGCTGGCTTTGCTCTATGTACCGCTCTGTTAATTCTAGGCTTACCCAAGCTTCTCCTACTTCACACCAAGGGAAACAAACACAGCTCACGGAAGGGACGACTTGAACGCGGCGCCAGCCCTCGACACTCCCCAGCCAGCGCTGCCTCAACCCCGCCGGCCCAGCAGCAGGGGCAGCACCACACCGGAGCCTCCCAGGCACTGTCCCCCCCTTGGGGACATTCTCTTGGGGACATTCCCGGCGGGACGCGCACCCGCGGCCCCTGCCCGCCCGGC